>NW_020769312.1:22612542-22640512 GCF_900518735.1 Pseudonaja textilis | reverse complement strand
GGGCTTGGGCTTGGGCTTGGGCTTGGGCTTGGGCTTGGGCTTGGGCTGTAATTTATTAATTCAGAAAACCATGAAATTCTCAGGGATAGAAAAGTTGAGGACCCACAATTTAAATTTTGTGGTGGTTTCTGAACTACCTATTGGGCATCTTAGAAGGCTGGGCCATAGATGCTCCTTTTGAATCCTCCTCCTCCAATTTGTTTCACCTATTGACTGCAATTAGATAAGATAGCTTATTAAAATTTCTCTGAAATCAAACATTTATGTTTTTATTTTTCTTGTTCTTTGTTGAAATTTAACAAAAAAAAAATCAATAAGGAAATAAATTCTGGAGTACTTCACTGAGTCAGTTCTAACTAAGACTGCTGTTTCATTGATGAAAACATATTTAGAGAACAGTTATTTAAAATCTTCATTGTCTTAGGCGTCTCACTGAGAGAGCTCAGTTTTCTACTGATGAACAATTTGTTTTAGGTACTTGTATTATTATGGAGGCTGTATTTAGAAGCATGGAAAATGAATGGGAACATTCCCTAACTTCAGTGTAGAAGCTTAAACTAGAGGTCTGAAAGTCTAGATGTCCTCAGGGATGATTCAGTCACACTACATTTCTGTGCATGCCTAGATTTTATTCCCAACCTGGATAGATTGCATCTCCATCTGTTCTGCATCCCTGTTGGCTCAATGTACAGGCTTTCATACACAGGGAAATCTAAATTGGGAAACTAATCAGGTACTAATTATGTGCACTTTCATTTAGTCATTTATGGGTTTGTGGTGGTCAATTATGGTAAACTACTTTCCTTCATCTAATAAGGAAACTGAATTCAGCAGGGACAAAGGCAAATAGATTTGCTTTTCATTTCTTAGCTCAACTAAGAAATACAGGGTTGGACTGGCAAGGATGAACATAGTTTAAGAAAGTTTCTCCTAGTCAAGTGAATGTTGAATAAAAGCCAATTTCTGAAGCAGTCAAAAGACAGGGATATTATTACTAGACTTTCCCTCATACACATCAACTATTCTTTTCTTTCAGTACAGACCTTCTTAAGATCAGTGTAATAAGAAATGTGGAAAGCTCTAAACATGTGATTTGTCTGCATGATGACTAGATGACATGAACAAATTATGAACAATTTGTCATGTTCACAATGCCATCTAAGCAACAATGAGACCATGATAGAATTTAATAATAGTGATGCTAACAATTGATCTGGATTTCCTGCTCGCTCAAAGGCCATCTACTTTTTTGAAAGGGCAGGACTGGATGACTTCATTCTCAGCCTGCACCTCAATGTCGGAGAAAGAAACCCCCCCCCCATTTTCTTGTTCTGAATCAAAAACAATGTTTTTCCTCTTCTGCTAGTATAAGCAGGGCAGCCTTGTCCTGCTGCAATGCTTCAATTCATCTTTTACAAATGCCTCCATTCCTTTTGCATTGGGTATGAAATACCAGTCTTGCTCTTTGCTCTCAAGCGCATCTCATTCTGGGTTGCTGGGCTGTATACATCTCTTTCTTATAATAGACTGGTGAATTCCCTTTGAAAGGCTGCAGCATCTCCTCATAGTCCTTATAATGGAATGGTGGATTCCCTTTTTTAAGCAGGTTGAGTAGCTTTTGGCCCCACCTCCCCCTTACACAGG
This sequence comes from Pseudonaja textilis, assembly GCF_900518735.1. Next base: position 22,638,868 of record NW_020769312.1, on the reverse strand, counting down.
TGAAATTGATGAGTTAGAAAAACTTCAAACCTTCCCCCTCTTTAACCTGTTCTTAAAAGAGATACCTATAGAAGGGAAAACAGTTGCTTTGTTGGCATGGATAGCTGTGCTAACTAGCTTCAGAAAGACCACTTGGCCATCAGTATGGCCAAAGAAGAGAAAAGATTTGAAATCTAGAACCAAAATTCTTAAGTTAGCTTCATTTCCAATTAACACATGAACAGAAGCTGAAGTGCACATTGCAGAAAAACCCTAGACATGAGAGTATGTTGAACGGGATTCCCTAGGAATAATGTCTGCATCTGTCTTGTGTAAAAAGAGAAATTGAGTCATATAGATCATTATGTCTGTGGAAGAAGCATAGAACTGTCGCTTGAGATAGGTAAGGAGGGGGATAAGAAGCAGTTTAAACAAATTCAAATCTATGAGACCAGATGTGCAACCCAAAGAAGGGAAGGAATTACCAGAGGTGATTACAGAACTATTCTCATCGAAGCAGAAAGCTAGGCAAATATGTCATGTCAGTTATTTGATAAGAAGCTGGAGATAGAATATAGTTTAATTTCTTAAAGTAATCATCCCCATAGGAGACAGACAGAAGTATTGTAGATGCTGAGTTGGCATTAGAGAAAGAGATCGAAATTACCAGAGGATCTCTGGGGAAGGGATTGAAATGAGAACTGCAAAATGTAGGTAATGGCTATTGACTTTGGACAGACATAGACAGTCCTGCCTGTTGAAGATTTATTGTTTTAATAAAAAAAAATGTGGGGTGGTAAATCTGAACTGGGTTAGATAATGTTTAGACTGCTGAAGGTGTTTTAGTTGGAGAATGACCTTCAGACCAAAACATGAAGAAGATATGATCCAGGTGATTATGGATGAAGATGAAGAGGAGGATACATCATGGGACCTATCTACTCCAACCAGAAAGCATTTTTGGAGTTAGAACTTTGATGATGAAAGATTTTACCAGTCAGAGAAAGACCAGCTTCCAATCTGAATCAACAAAGGGAAAATTGCCACTGGTATCTGTAACTCCTTACTCAGTGGTGGGATTCAAATTTTTTTACTACCGGTTCTGTGGGCGTGGCTTGGTAGGCATGGCAGGGGAAGGATACTGTAAAATCTCCAGTCAGAGGAGGTATTTGCCAGTTCTCTGAACTATTCAAAATTTCCGCTACCAGTTCTCCAGAACTGGTCAGAACCTGCTGAATACCACCTCTGTCCTTACTTAACTCGAAATTAGGAAATAGGTAGCATGTAGAGGAATGCATATATAAATTATACAATGCATACATATTTAACTACAAAACATTTACAAGACATTAATATTAAATAGAAGAAAGCTCAGTCACTACAATTTAGAACCTGAAGTGGCTGCTCTTATCTCAAAATGGGTAGCAGGCATGGGAGAATAATGGTGTTCTGGTTGTAAATTAAGCTTTCAAAGCTTGGCCAGGAAATCAAAATTAAATGATATTTACTTAATAAAGGTGGGGAAAAAGCTGATATGGTGTTTTGCACTAAATTTCTGCAAAACCCAAAAAGCCCACAAAAGTCCCTTTCCAATCTTAACATTCCAGAACTTTGTGTTGTCTTGAGATATCTTCTGACAGCTTCAGCAGTAGATAAAAGAATCAGAAAGAGCCTTACACATGTAAAAACATAAATAGAAACCCACTCTCACCTGAGCCTATTATCATATATCCATATAGTCCGGGGGGTGGGTGGACTCCGAATTGTGTTGGACAGAATCAATGGCCTTGAGGGACAGGAGAAAAAGGTACTCACCGAGAAAATGGTCAGATAAGAGGTGCCTGAGACTGGGACAAGAATGAAATGTGATAAACAATCTCAGACAAGTTCCTCCCTGGCACACATGAGAAAAAGGAAGGCTGGGATTCAGATTTGCAAGATTCTGTTATTAATCTGTCATACTAAAAACAATACAAATCAATGTGGCATTGATTTCTTAGTCTGGTCCACCTTGAAAGGTTGACACTGGTAAGAATGGTGCAGATCAAAACAAATTTTCTTTGGTTTCAGCAAGAAGTTTGAACAGGTGTTATCTGTATCATATATCTTAAAGTTCTGAGAAACAGCAATTGGATATTATTTTATAACATGCAGAATGGTAAAAATAATGTGCAATATGTGTTTGAATCAAACCAATTTGACAGTTGTGGTTTTTGATGCAGTATCTCAGAAGCTGATGACATCCAAAGCTTCTGGACTAATTCATAGAACTCACCCTTAGTAAATTGTAGAAATAAGAAACCATAGTGACTTTTCTTGCACACATTTTCCCTTAAAAAATCTTGTGATAGTAAAACAGTAGAGGAAGTGGCTTTTCCTTTTATTTCAGTTTTTCTTCACTTTTTTTGCCAGATGCCTATGATGTCATTTAAGCAAGAAGCTGAGATGTCTAGTCATTAATTTAATTAGAAGCAGAGATCACACTGTTATCTTTTCACCCAACTATAAATTTAGTTGAGTATTTTATCACAGCAAGGCTAATAATAGGATTGCAGAGGACTTTTGTCAGCTATGTCATATGAGAAATGCCACTAGAGCAGCAGATGCCATCACATTTTTTTCTTTTTCTTTTTTAGGATAAATGTTCAGAAACCTCTCATCCTAATGCACAAATGAAGCAGAAGAATGAAAAACAGTTGTAACTAGCCTGCATGGAAGCTACTAGATGGAAAACTGTGGAGAGGTTTGGGTTATTAGACATGTTCTGCCACAACATATGTCAAACAAGAGTGTAGATATTAAGAACATTGGCTAAAACAACTCAGAGATATGTGTGTGCCTATGTATTTAGGGGGAAGGAGAAGAACTTTCTATATATATGTCTGGATGCTTTTTATAGGGATACTGATGTGAACAAATGGACTTCTCCATATATCCATTTTCACCCCACAAGGTGAAACAAACCTAAGTGGAATACATATTCTAATCCATTAAAGCTACCTTCCTGTTTAGAAGGAATATTTAGATCTCGGGCAGGTAATCCTCAGTCTCTAGGCTGCAGGTAATTCCCCAATACCCTAAGATCATGGGGCTCAAATTCAGAACAAAAATTCACTGACATATTTTTTTCTTTCCCTTCCAAGTTAATGGTAAGAATGGGAGCAGAAAGTATCTAGAAAGCAAACCATTCTATTCTCATATATTATCAAAAACTGGAAAATTACTCAACATTGTTTAAAATAATGCCAAACAACAGGGCTTGGTAGAAAGTTTAAGCTGGGAATGGAAGTTGTTTGCGTCTCCGAGACATTCCACTTCCATTCCCAACCCTAACATCTCAGGATTTTGTCCTTGTTGTTTCAGGTGATAATTTTGTGACATATTCTGGAAGGCTGAAAGACCAAATTACAGCACCTAACTTTTCAAACAGTTTTTGTTTAAAGAAGGAGGAACATTCATAAATAGATCTGAAGTGAAATGGCATGTTGAACATCCATCGGGTGTAATTCTTGAATTATAGAAGTCTCATTAAAATATCCACTAAATCACCTTCCAACTGAATTCAGATCAACTTTTCCTTCAGTCCTGCTCCATTACATTCTAAAGAGAGTAATGAGTGGAGAGGCATCCCCCCCCCACCCCCCCAAATTGAAGTCTCAGCACATTGGTTCTTTCCTTTGTGAATCTTCCTTGGGCAAGCGTCATAATTCTGTGTCAGGGAAGGAAAAGAACAAAAGTGCAGCAAGCAAGCTAGAACAACATTGCTTTAAACAGCATTGCCTTATTTTTTACCAGGAGACTCTAAATTTACTTCTGTATGTTAGGGGGATAAGCCATAAATTCATTATCTACCATGTGCAGCACTTATATTCCCATTTGGTAAATGAGAATAGCACATCTTTACAGAACAACCAAACATGTGAATGACTAACTGTCAACAGTATTGTATATAAGATTTAATAGAAATGGTGTATATTATTATGTACTGGAGGTGTAAACTTGTACTTTATGAGGTTTACTTCTTATCCTACCTCACAGAATGCAGAGTAGCATACAAGGGTTAATTCTTTTTATCACATCCTCATGAGGTAGGGTATGTTGAGAGTCAACAGTTGCTAAATACATATCAAACCAAGCAACAAACTGGGTCCATGGGCTGAAGAATCTGAGGTGTGGGTGGCAAAAAGTGGGTACAACTGTGTAATTGAAACTCTTGTCTCTTTTGATGTGCCTGTGATAACATCTAAAAAGAACATGCACCTCACTTATGTAGTTTTACTTGACATCTTAATTTTTTTTTATTCTATCCTCCCAATTGGTGCTCCTGACCACAGCTCCACATTCCAAATTAGTCTTTTATAGAGCATTTGTTTATTTATTTGTTTGTTTATTAAATTTGTTTGCTGCCCATCTTGTCTCAAGACAACTCAAGCATATAAATGTTCTCTGTCCCTTCCTTGAAGCTTCAACCAAATGAACTTATTGTATTTTTTGCACTGTGAGTGCTAGTTTCACACCTGACAATAAAAAACCTAGGTTTAGAGGAGGAAAACAAGAAAAAAATATTCTGAACTAAATGGTGTACTAATATACTTCATAAAATATAGCAGAATAATATTTCAACCATGTAAAGAACCATCATCACTGTCATTAACAAATGAGGAGAGACTTTAAGGTTCAAGCACTCTTCTACTTTTCTGGAAACCCCAAGAAATCATCATCGCTAGTGTCAGAATTTATAAAGCTCAGTTTCTCACAATCACTATCACTTTCTTTGCTATCTTCATATGTGATACTATCTTCAGTTCCATCTAAGGCATTGCTAATGGCACATTTTTTTTAATGTTCGTGCAATGATTTTGCCCTTCATGGAGTGTCATGATGTTTTAACCCATTCACAAACTTGAGTGATAGTGAGCATCTTCATTCATCCAGTAGGTGTCAGATCATGATTACCAGCAGCCATCCATTTGTTCCACTCTTCTCCCATAATGACTTTAGATGGTTTGTTAATGGAAACGTCAAGAGGTTGCAACTGGCTGGTAAGACCTTCCAGTAATTACAGCTAGATGAGTCTTCACTTCTTTAAATCTCATTTTTGTAGTTTCACTAATATATGCTCTAAACTGGTCGAGTACTAATAAAACACCTTTTTTTTCAGAAGCTCTCCATGCTTGATATATTATCATTTTGTAGAAATGGAGAAGCCATTATTCCAGTGATCCATTCTTTTATATCCACGTCTAACTGTGGCCACTTTGCAGCATGCCCACAAAAAGTGTACTTACTTTTATCTACTTTTTGCAGCTGATCCCCCACTCTCATTTTTTTCAGTTGGAAGTTGCCCAAAATGTCTCTCCACTGCTCTGTTTCAGTATATTTTACTACTTCCAGTTTAAAAGGAATTTTATATGCTAGTCTTTTCTGCTTTGACATCCTTGTATGTAGCATGAAGAGGTACTGTAGTATTTTTCTGCAAGAAAATACAGTAGTGAAAGAACTGTCAGTAATGTGTCTTTTATTGTTATGGGACATACTATTATGGGATTATAATTATAGGGGATCTGCTGCGGACATACTGTTATGCGGATGGATCTGCTGCTAACTGTTATGGGGGACACATTTGGAGTTTTACCTTTATAGGGGTCAGTTTATATTAGAGGATACTTTCTTAGGAACTATTCATACGACCATATTTTGTTTCTGCAGTGCCCCCTTACATCCCCATCAGAATGCCCCTTTACATTAGGTGTTCCCAACAGAGTACTGTGAATATGGAATGCTGTCACTCTGTGAATATTGAGCGCCGAATATGGAGCAGCAGTGTGGTAAGGATAGGAGGCAGAGCCTGAGAGGACCACAGATAAGTGTCCTCTCATGTGCCTGCTCTGCCTATTCACTCCTGCACTGCAGAAAAGAGACAGAAGAGGCGGGCAATGACAAAGACGAGCCGCCACCACATGGCTTGGCTACTATTCACCAAAGGACTGGGTCCACCGTTGGGGACCCCTGAGGTAATATACGTCATGGTTTGACACAATATTTGCTCCATAAGATGCACAGGCATTTCCACCCACTTTTTTGGGGGGAAAGTGTGTCTTATGGAGTGAAAAATGTGGTAATTTCAAGCCAGGGTATCAAGTGGCAAATGCAAGTCAGGAATCAGAATAAACTTGGGGAAAAGGGTTTTCACCTGATACGACCTTTCTCCTTGGGTGGAGATAGCATTCAGGATTGGGAAATCAGTCACCTCTTGCTGATTGGACTGAGTCTGTCAAGTCTTTGAAGACATTCCCCCCTGTTGCTAGGGACGTCCCAGAAATCGGCGAAGGAACATTGACAGACTGACATGTGCTCCTGTAACAATAACATGCTCCATTAGATTCAGAACGTATGAAACGGGACTGAATGCTATCTCCACCCAAAGAGAAAGGTCGTATCAGGTGAGAACCAACGACTCTTCTCCATTGTGGTGGAGATAGCATTCAGGATTGGGACATACCAAACTATGGGTGGGCCTAGTGCAGTCCAAATCCTCTAGACAGGGTGGATTGTTTGAAGAACTCTCCGTCCAAAAGCTGCCTCAGCAGAAGCAAAAGAGTCCAGCTTATAGTGTTTGATGAACGGAAAAGGTGAGGCCCAGGTTGCTGCCCTGCAAACCTCCTCCAAAGAGGTCTGAATGGCCCACATCGTCGACATGGCCTCACTTCTCGTTAAGTGTGCTGTTATTCTTAGAGGAACTGCAAGTCCTTGGGTTTTGCAGGCTTTGGATATGCACAGTCTTATCCATCTCTCCACAGTCGTTGGAGTAACCTTGCAGCCCAGAGTAGAAGGTTGAAAGGAAATAAAGAGGGATTCAGACCTCCTGAAGGGTGATGTCCACTTAACATAAATCCTCAAGCTCCACCGAACGTATGGAGTGTGCCATCTTTCTAATGCATGTACAGGTTGTGGGCAAAAGTCAGGTAAGATTAGTTCCTGGGCTCTGTGGAACCACGAGTTCCTACCTTTGGCATGAATGAAGGTCTAGTCTTAACACAACTTGGTTGGTGTGAAACACACAAAGGTCCTTCCTGACCGATAAAGCTTCCAGTTCCGAAATCCTGGCAGAAGGAATTGCTACTTGGAAGGCCACCTTGCCAGACAAAAACTGCAGGGAAGTGGTTCAAATGGGGCCTCAGTCAGCGACTGCAATACTTTAGAGAGGTCACATGTTGGATATTGATGAAACACTGGAGGCCTCAGTAACACCCTTCAGAAACCTGTGGACCGTGGGATGTCTAGATAAAGATTCCACTCCCCCCAAGGATAGAACAGAGGACAAGGCTGCAACCTGCCTCTGGAACGTGTTAGGTAAAAGTCCCTTGTCTAGACTCTCTTGGAGGAAGTCCAGCATCTGGGCAATTGAGGCTCCAATAGGATCAGTGTCAGAATTAAGACACCATTCGGTAAAAGCCTTCCAGGTTGCATCGTAGATGCGGTTGGTGGAGGGGCTCCTGGAGGCTTGGATAGTTCTTATCACTTTGAAGGAATAATTGTCCCAGATCAGAGATCCCCACTCAATCTCCAAGTGGCCAATTGAAGCCACTGGGGCTCTGGATGCAATACTGGCCCCTGGCTGAGTGACACTCTGTCCTCCGGTATCCTCCAAGGTCTGGAGATGGAAAGGTTTACTAAGTCCGCAAACCATGGCCTTCTGGGCTACAAGGATAAGTTCTGCTCTTTCCGCCAACAGTTTCTGGATCACCCTTAGGATTAGGGGCAGAGGAGAAAAGGCATAAAGAAGCTCCCATGGCCAAGGGCTGCATAAAGCATTCGTTCCCTCCACCCCCAGAACCGCAAACCTGGAGTAGAATCTCGGGAGTTGCGTGTTGTCCTGGGAAGCAAAGAGATCCACAGCTAGCACTTCGAAGCACTCTGACAGCTCCTGAAACAAAGCGGGGTGCAAACGCCACTCTGCACGGTCAATGGTGGCTCTGCTAAGCCAGTCAGCCTCAACATTGGCCATGCCTGCAGTGTGCTCAGCTCTGAGTGATACCTGGTGTCTCTGTCCATAAGCAGAGTTGTTCTGCCTCTAGCTCAGTGGCCATGAATGTGTGCCATCTTGGCGGTTAATGTGTGCCTTGGTTGACACACTGTCAGTCAAAACCAGGATGCCCTTATCTGAGACAACATCCTTTAAGTGTCTCAGGGCCAGATGGACCATTCTAAGCTCTAGCCAATTAATATTATGGCCTAAATCTGCCTGGGAACATAGTCTCTGGACCACCCTGGATTGAATATGGGCACCCCAGCCATAAAGACTGGCATCCGTGGTCAGTACTAACCTGTCAGAGTCCTTGAATAAGAGTCCCAGGGAAAGGGCCTCAGATGATCACCATCGTAAGGATCTAAAGACCTGTGGAGACAATCTGACACGTAGAAGGGAACAACTCCTACCTGTCTTCTGATAGGGGAGAAGAAACCATTGGAGCGGCCTGCCATGCAATCTAGCCCAGGGCACAATATTAATGCATGATATCATTGTCCCCAGGAGCTTGGAAAGCATAGCCAGGGATACCTTATGTTTAGATTTTACTTGCCCAGTTAACTCCCTGATACTTTCCTGACATTCTTGGGATGAAATGGAAAGCTCCTGGATGGAGTAGAGAATTGGTGGGAATGAAGTGGCTTTTGGCCTTGTTGACAGAGAAGCCATGCTCCTGGAGCACCTCAATGGTGATTTCCAAATCCTCTGTTGCTCAAGATGGGGAGGATGACTGGACCAATATGTCATCCAGGTAACACTGGACTCTTACTGGGAGGGCCCTAAGATGGGCTGCCAGGCTGCCAACAGTTTTGTAAATGTTCTGGGGGCTGAAGAAAGCCCAAAGGGCAAGGCCCTATATTGATAATGCCTTCCATTATAGCAGAACCTGAGGAATTGTCTATGGGCTGGAAGAATGGGGACATGAAGGTAGGCCTCTGTTAAATCTATGGAGGTCAGGAAATCCCCTTGCCTAATTCCCTCCAGAATTGACTTGAGAGAATGCATTTTAAAACGCCTGCATTTCACCCAGCGGTTAACACGCTTCAAGTCCAGAATTGCCCTCCATTCCCCCGAGGCTTTAGGGATTACAAACAAGATGGAATAAAATCCCATGCCCTGTTGGTCCTCAGGCACTGGCTGAATAGCCTGGATTTCCAGCAGGTGTTTAATAGCTGTTTCCATTAGGACCTTTCTCTGTGTGTTCTTGGAGACAGGACAGCAAATAAAAAATCTCAGGGGTATAGAGAGGAACTTCCTCCGCCCCTCGGAAGGGCCACTTAGCGTTGAACAGGTGAGTTCTACCTGTCCTGTCCTGGGCTTGATCCTGTCTGGGGACAAAAGGCCTCTGGGGCCTAGAAACCCCCCCCTCCTGCTTCTGGAGCCCTATAGTAGGGGTGTCTGAAATAGGGTGTTGATCTGAATTCACCCCTTCTAGATCTGGAAGTTAAGATCTTCCTCTTGTCTTTGGAATCCACCAGCACCTTGTCCAGGGCTTCTCCAAACAATTTCTCCCCCTTAAAGGGGGCAGTGGCCAGCCTCCACTTATGTCTCAAGTCAGCCTGCCATTGTCTTAGCCAGAGAAGCAGTTAGAGGTTACAGTTCCCCCATTGCTCTAGAAGTGAATCTGGCCGCACTGAGGGTGGCATCACCTGAAAATTCCACTGCTGCTAACAGTTTGTTTATATGCTGGTATGACCTGACATCATCCAGTGGAATTTCTCCTGCAGCTCTTGAAGCCAGATGAGAGAGGCCCTGTTAAAAAAGGATGCGGCCGTGGAGACCCTAACTGCCCATGCTGCTGATAGGTGCATTTTCTGCAATGTTTGTTCAGCCCTCTTGTCCTCTGCCTTCAGCGAGTTCTCAGACTCCCCAGAATATTAGTGTTGGCCTGTAGGGCCACAACTGGGGCATCCACAATGGGCACTTTCGGGGCCTTGAAGAGATCAGCTGCCACATTGAACATTTTTCTGTCCAGGGAGGAAGGGTTTGGACCCGACCCAAGGGATGACCATTGTTGTGGAGCGGCGGTAGAGATTGAGACAGACACAGGCTCAACGTTTAACAGGCTTTATTCTAGCAAATAAAGGGTCACCGCGGCTGCCAAAGCTAACTGGCAATCAGCTGGCGGCGACAGCTGATGCCGCTTGACAGCTCCTTTTATAGCCGGCTGTCAAACAGTATCAACCAATGGGAGCTCACTGCGGGGACAGTTCAGGATTCGGCGGGTAGACCAGGCCATCAGGCGGAGAACCGTTCGCAACTGCGGGGTAGACTGACTCGCTCGGCTGGTCGGCTTCAGCAGGCGGTTGGTAGACTGGGGCGTCTGGCAGGTAGGCTGCAGCAGGTGGCTGGTAGACTGGGGCGTCTGGCAGATAGGCTTCAGCAGGCTGCTGGTAGACTGGTGCGTCTGGCAGTCCCTGGGAGTCGACGGCAGCTCTTTCCCAACGCCTCCTTAGCTGGTCGATGTGCTGGCACCATACTCGACCATCCTCCAAGAGGATCCTATAGGACTTGGGTCCTGTAATGGAAACTACTTTCCCTGGCATCCATAGAGGGTGCCCTGCATAGTTCCTGGCATAAACCAGGTCCTGCAGGGTAAATTCCCTAGCATGGCTGTCAGAGCCTAGAGGGGTGCCGGGGCATAGTGGGGGTGCAACCTGTCCAGGGCGGTACTGAAGCGTCTGCCCATCAATAGTTCTGCAGGGGACTTGGTGGTGGTGCATGGAGTGGAATGCTGGGTGAGCAAGAAGGTGGACAGTTTGGAGTGCCAGTCTGCTTGGCCAAACCTTGCCAAGGCTTCCTTTACAGATCTAACAGCCCTCTCAGCCATCCCATTGCTTGCAGGGTGAAAAGGGGCTGTGAGGGCGTGCCTGATGCCCAGGTTGGCTGCGAAGACCCCAAACTCACAAGAGGTGAACTGGGGGCCATTATCAGATATCAAGGTGTCAGGGAGGCCATGCGTGACGAACAGTCTGGTCAGGGCTCTCGTGACAGCCAGTGTAGTTATGGAGGGTAGCAAGGCCACATCAATCCATTTAGAGAACGTGTCTACTATGACTAGAAAGGTCTGCCCATGCACAGGGCCAGTGAGGTCAACATGCAGTCGGGGCTACGGGGCCCCAGCATCCTCCCATCGGGTTGGGACAGCTGTTGGAGGTGCTGATCTGGTTGCCTGGCAGGGCTGGCACGTGCTTACCCAGCTGGAGATCCGGGCATCCAGGCCTGGCCACCACACGTAGCTGCGGGCCAGAGCCTTCATCCTCACGATGCCAGGGTGGCCTTCGTGCAGGGCTTTTAAAATTGGCTCTTGGAGTTTGGTGGGGATGACCACTCTTGTCCCCCATAGTAAGCAGCCCTGTAGTGAAGATAACTCTTGCCTGCGGGTCTTAAATGGCATGAATTCAGGGGTGTACTGAATTTCAGGCCACCCCCTCCCCACCCAGTCCAGGACTTGGGAGATTACCTTGTCCCTTCTGGAGTGGGCAGCAATATCCTCGGCTGAGACTGGCAGGTTGAGTTCATTGCAATCAAAAATGGTGTGGATTGGTGTGAGGTCTTCCACTGGTGTTGGCAGGGGGCACCTGCTAAGGGCATCTGTGTGGCACAGGTTCTTCCCCGGGCGATGTACCAGTTTATATGAGTAGGTGGCTAGGAACAGGATCCATCTGGTCATCCACGGGGATAGTACCTGTGGGGTTTGCTTGTCTCCTGCTAAAAGGCCTAAAAGTGGTTTGTGATCTGTTATAAGCTCAAAGTAATGACCATAAAGGAATTCATTGAATTTTTTCACAGCAGCAACTGCTGCTAAGGCTTCCTTATCAATTTGACTATAGTTCCTTTCTGCTGCAGAAAATGTTCTTGAGAAGAAGGCAATTGGGGCCTCGGAGCCATTAGGTAGCCTATGGCTGAGTACTGCCCCTATGCCGAAGGGAGAAGCGTCTGCAGCTAGAACCAGGGGAAGTTGTTGGTTAAACTGGACTAGAACTGCATTTGAGGTTAGCAGGGATTTGACCGCTTGGAAAGCATTGGCTTCTCTTTGTCCCCAGTGCCAGGGGGCTTTCTTATCTAAAAGTCTATGCAAAGGTTCAGCTATAGAAGCTTATGTGGAAGAAAAGCTGCGTAGAAATTCAGAAGTCCTAAAAATGCTTGTAATTCTGTTTTGTTAGAGGGAGTAGGTGCCTCATGGATGGCCCTAACTTTTGTTTCTATAGGGTGAATTCCAGAGGTGTCAATTCGATAACCTAGGAAGTCCACTTGCTTAGTGGCAATGGTGCAGTTTTTAAACGAATGCTGCGAGGTTTTAAATGAATGGGGGTGGCTTGTGGGCTTACATCAAATGAGATAGGGGTACCAGAATAACATCCCAGCTCATTACTGAAAACATCAGCGTAGTCCCTCAAGAGGGTGTCTACCTCAGTATTCACCACAGAGTGAATACCAGTTACACTAAGGCCCAGGGCAGGGAACCAATCTAGCCCAAGCAAGCTGGGAAGGGCACCATCTACAACCACCAGAGGCAAGTGGCCTCTAAAGTTCTGGAATTGAATTAGGAACTTGCCTTTCCCCAGGACTGGAATGGTCTTTCCCTGATAGTCTCGAAGAGTCAGGTGGCAGTTGAGCAGCTTCTTCTTGGCGAGTGTAGGGAGCAGCTTCTTCAGGGTGGCCCACGAGATGATAGAGAGGGCAGACTCGGTGTCCACCTCCATCCGACAGGGTTTACCTTCTAAAAAGACAGAAATGCTTATTTTGTTAGACCCAGGGGTGGTATTGTCTGAGTGGTAACAGGTATAGCAATCTTCAACTTGCCTTTGGAAGAAGGAAGCCGCTTGAGGTCTTTGTGGGAAGGTTTTTTCAGCTTGGCAAACCCTAGCTATGTGGCCTTTTTTCTGGCAGTTTAGGCAGATGACATTTCTGAATCTGCAGGTTGACCTGGGATGTGCTCCCCCACAGCTCAGACAATTGGGTTGCTGTCTGGCTGTTGGGTTGGTGTTTTTCCTTGGCGTCTTGGGGGTGGGGTCTTGGTTGTCTGAGACGGTTTACATCAAGTGGTTCCTCTTCTAGGGAAACCTCATCAAAGTGAATGGCAGAGTTCCCTTGCGTAATAGGGTTTCCCTGAATCTCAGCTGCTGACAGCTCTGATAGCTCAGCAGCCTGAGCTTCTTCAATGGCTAAGTTTAGGGTTAAATCTTTTTTTGCTAAGAAATGCCTCTGTAGCTTTAGGTCTCTAACCCCTCCTACAATTTGGTCAAGTAGCATGTCTTCCAGGTAATCCCTAAACCCACAGTGTATGGCAGCTGATCTTAAGGCTGCCATATACTGACTAACGGTCTCCCCTTCAGCCTGAACTCTCCTTCTAAAAGCCAGTCTCCTAGCTATTTGAGAGGGTTTGGGGGAGTAGTGGTTAGACAGGATTCCCTGCAACTCCCAGGGAATAGCTTTCACAGAGCATGGGGATACTAATGCTGAGGCTGTATCAAAAACTGCAGCCCCACAGAAACTCAGGAAATAGGATCTTTTCCTCAGGTCAATGGCTTCTGTCAGGTCGATAGCGTTTAGGAAACACTTGAACCGGTTCATGTACGACTCCCACGTCTCGCCCGTCGGTTGGAAGGGAGGGAATGTCAGGTTTGTGCCCATCTTGAAAATGGCAGTCTCCTCAGCTGAGGGAGCTTAGATTCGCGCTTTTAGAAAAGCACTCGCAGCTGCGCCTGTCAGGCGGCGGCAGACTCCTCAGCTGGGAGTTTGAACTTCGCGCTCGTGGAGAGCATCAGCGGCGGTGACGTAGTTCAGCTCTAGCAGCTTCAGCTTTTTTTGACAGTGACTGTGCTCAGCTGTCTTTGCCTGGTTGTCTCTTATCAAATCTCACCTTCGTCGCCAGTGTTGTGGAGCGGCAGTAGAGATTGAGACAGACACAGGCTCAACATTTAACAGGCTTTATTCTAGTGAATAAAGGGTTGCCGTGGCTGCCGAGGCTAACTGGCAGTCAGCTGGCGGTGACAGCTGATGCCGTTTGACAGCTCCTTTTATAGCCGGCTGTCAAACGGCATCAACCAATGGGAGCGGTCGGCGCTCCCGCGCAGGCAGCGGACCAGAGAGAGGACCGCTGTCAGTCTGTGAACACAGCAACCATTGCCTTTGGATGACTGTGGTAAACATTCTTGGCGTAGGGATAACATGTGCTGTAACAGTTTTTTCAGAAACAATGGGTCATTGGGGTCTTCTGAGGGGTCTGTAGGCTCCTTTGATTCAGGAACCTAAACCCTGCCCTGTGGCTTTCTTAGCCTTGAAGAGGAGCAACTTGAATATGGCAGGCTGAAATAGGCCTGGCATAGAGATTTGATCAGAATTATCCAGGCCTTCATCATCTGAGTAATTTTGGTCCATCATTTAGCCACTGTCAGATGGGATGGAGTGGGAGCTTTCAGAACAAGCATAGGACCCTGATTCAGAATGCAGGGCAAGATCAACCTCATAATGAAACCTGTGTCTCCTACTATGTCTTGATGATGAAATTGATGCCTCTGAAGCGCCTGATCTGTTTCAAGGCTGCTGACACCCCTTCTTTTACTTCCTCAAGAGCCTGCATATTAATTTGGAATTCAGGATCTTGTTCCCAGTCTGGGTCTGTGGGCTGGAACTGGCAGTTGCCCTGTTGCTGGGCAGACTGAAAAGAAATTGCTTATCTCAGAGACTTCAAGGGACTCTTGCAGCAATTCTTGCTCTTCAGCTTCCCCTGTGGCCATTTCTGTTACGACACTCCTGTCAGTATGTCCCTATCTCCTCTTAATAACGGTTGCTCCTCATTTAGGTGGGAAACTGTGCTGAGCACCATTTCTGCAGTATTTTGGGCCGTTTCTTTTCCTCTCGCCCACAACTTGTCCAGAGCCTAGTCTCTATGGTGCTCATCCTGCTCAGTTGCCTTGGAGCTCTTTCAAGCCCCTGCAGGCTTGTCCCTTGGCTTGGGGCTGCTAGATGAAGACAACTGATCTGGGGATGCTGGGCTGAGTGAGTGTGACAGTCTGCGAGCCGTATCCTCCAACTCCTGATTGCGCAGCTAGTGTTCTGTGATAATTCTGCCATTTTCTATTCCAATATTTTAAACAGTATTCTCCACATCTTTTATCTGTGGCTTCCCTGGCTCTGTTCTAGCCCAAATACTATTCTAGTTACCTTACTTGTTATGGAAAGGTTTTTCGTCCTTCGTTTGGTGTCTTCTGCCCCTTTAACGCTGCCATGGTAAACCAAGGTGTCTGTGGTGGCCATTTCAAGCCGCGGAGAACCTTCCCAAACCAAATGTGGGGAAACTGCGTGGATGGTGTATCTTCACACCTCCCGCTAAAATCACGTTGTAGACCGGCCCTCAGCTGATCCGATATCCAACAGCCTGGGCCAAAGCCCTGACCACGCTGTCTTTGACAGCTGTGAAACGAGTAGACCGGTTCTTAGTTGAGATAGTTTTCAGGATTGGTGATTTTTTTCTCTAATTTTCTAATTAAACTGGTTTAAATTTAGATCTTTTTAGGAGCAGAAATTAACACATCATCCAGCAAGCTGACTGAGTCAATTTCTGGGACAACCCTAGCAACAGGAGGAGTGTCTTCAAAGACTTGACAGACTCAGTCCAGTCAGCAAGAGGTGACTGATTACCCAATCCTGAAGGCTATCTCCACCACAATGGAGAAGAAAATATATGTACATTTTTATGTTAAAACATGCCCCTCCTTTGACTTACCTTCTTTGGCTTAAATGACATAAGTGAATGGAGGGACAAATCACTCATCATCAAACTGTGTCTCCTTTGGTTGGCATTCTGAATAAACTCAAGTGAAGTTATGAGGACAATTGGAAATTATTCCAGCACTTAAAAATCACATTACTGATCAGTCAGAATATTGAGACTTCTATAAGTAAAGTGTCAACAGAACATGGGCAGGATACTGAATGAATAATTTGGTTTTGGAGATTGTTTTTCATGTTGGAAACATAAGCTGAGAATATTAATATACATTCTGTTTATAATGAGAATTCCGTATGAATGGTTAGTTAAAAGTAGAATGGATATGTCAGGAAAAAAGGATTGCAGGGCTACAACATCTGTACTGAAAAATCTTGATGATCACTAGATGTAAGAAAAATTACAAAGAAAACTTTCATTTTCAACCATCTAGTGGTTATCCATATTTCTGCAATCATTGTACAGTTTTCAGCGTACTTTCTTTTTACAAATAAATGGAAAATAGATGTTAGGGCAATATATTGTAATACAGGATAATAAGAACTAATAATTTTAGATATAATGCAAGTATCGTCTGTTTGTGACCCAGAGACTGAAGATACACTTTCAAGTTCATAATCATCTCCTTTTTCCTTCAGCCTTCTTTCTTCGCTTTCTTTAATGAGCTTCAGATTTTTTTCTTAAATGTATCAAAAAAAAATTTCTCTCTCTCTCCACCCCACCCCTCTCTCACACAAATAGGAAAATATGTAAAACAAAGCACAATTGTCTAGTCTGATTGTGCTTATAACTTTAATTTAGCCATCTAGAATATATTGGGCTGTGTATCGCCTTTAGATACTGAGTTCAAAATTCAGTTTCCTATGGACCTTTGAGATTTTCTTTACAGATAATCCTGTCAAAGAATAGTTGATTGTTGGACTGGAGGGGATGGGGGAGAAGTTCTTTCTAATTAAGTAGGGGGGGAGCCTTGTTTCAAGAGAGCTGGTGATACAGTCAGAATAATGGTAGTCTTTAGAGAAGACACTGCCATTATGGGAGACATGGAAGGAAAGAAGAGAAGAGAAGAGGACAATCTGCAGCTATGTAGATAGACTTAATTATTATAGCAATGGGTATATTATAAGTCTTGAACGATCAGGCTGGGTCCATTTTATGTGATAAGTAGTCTGTCAATGTCACTGCAATGATGAATGGTTCCATGGTCATCCATGGTCATTATTATTCTGGTCTTCCTGTCTATGTCTTTTAGTTCATCTATGTATCTAATGCTGTGGGGCAATTTTCTTTCTGCTCAGGTGGAAAGAGCTTTATTCCAAGTAGATAGTGTTGGACTGCATCATCTACAATACCAGTTAGCAATTTGAAAGTTGTTGGTAAGCAGGTTAATTATTTATTTAGCATATGGTATTTGTACATTGAGTAGCAGGGAATCTACAATGTTATTCAGAGTAGTTTGGCTGCCTAAGATTGTTAGTTCTCACTATCCACGGTGCACATCAACTAACTCCACAAGCAGAATGGCTAATTATATTCTGTGGAATGTTGGTGTATTTGCCTCACATTCAAGCACGTCTGGCACCAGTTGGTTTCTTGCTGCCACACGAAGTGTTGTTAACTTCCCACTTGAGTGCTACTTTCATTTTGCATGTTTTTGAATGGCTAAATTCACAGAAGCTGAGGTGAGTGATGGCACCCCACTCCATCACTCAGTGCTAGGGCCCAAACTGCTAGAGTACAGAGAGCCAACCATTTGTGGTTGGAAAATCTAGTTGTCTTTAAGCTGCTGAGCCACCATAAGCAGCCTGTAGTTGCCTGGTGCTGTCCCTTTTGTTGACTATTTCATTATCAGATTGGTCTTGTCATATGTTAGCCACTTTTCAATTTCATCTCTTTGCAGTATGTGCTTAAACTGCTTGGAAACCAGTGAGTGTAGACCAGTTAGATGTTTCAACCAAAAACCATGCAGTTAGTTCATCTTCACCTGTGGCTGACCAATTTTTGATCTTTGCCTTTTTCTCTCCACCATTTCTGCTGCTATGACAAGTTCTTTCATTTCAGCTTTTTTATTCTTACTCACCTCCTTTAGCCAAGTTGTATTGTTCTGTCTCTTCTACATGTTAATATTAGTTTGTGTACAGCTCAACATGCAGATAAACCCATCTATCTATATATGTAAAAAGCCAAGTACCGCTCACTCATCACAAAATCTCCAGAACCGTAAAGCTTACAAACTTGAAATTTGGCATGTATATTCCTCTTGACTTCTAGGTGTTTGCTAAGAAAGGATTTTTTGAAATGATAATCAGATCATTACTATTTCTTAATACAGTAATTAACACACTCTGATGCTAAGGAGTTCCCCTACCCACCTGAAAAGAACTCTGTTCCAACTGCCAGTTGCCTTTTATTAACACGCTCTGATGCTAAGGAGTTAGACATTCTACTCCCTCTCCCTACATGAAAAGAACTCTGTTCCAACTGCCAGGTACCTCACGTTCTGTTTCCTCAGTCCAAACTGGTAGACATTCCAGTCCTTCACTCAGGAGTGGTCTGGGGCTCTTCACCAAAATGTCTATACCTTCAACCTATGGTACTGCTTCCGAACTCAAGGCGGCAGTTTCAATCACTGACCACCATTGAGCCAACGGATTGTGAACTGAATTTCTCCTGAGTAGTGTCCCAGCCCCAACTCACTTCTTACACTGACCTCAGTTCAGATTAATCTGTTTCTTCCACTGTAACACCAGTTAAAGGGAAAAGAGGGGAAAAACTCAGGAAAAATTTTACAGATGTGATTAGGAAAACACGAGGGAAGCTGCAAAAAAGTATTGTCAAAGTCATCCCGAAATCAATGGAGGTTGTAAAAAAGTATGCATCTAATAACCCCTATGTTAATCAGGCAGCTACAATTAAATACAGTAAAAAGATAACACAAATCAGATCAATGCCTTGGACTAATAAGTATTTGTCTGGTTTTAAATATGAACCTCAGATTGATTACTCCAGGGAAAAAGTTGTTGATCTTGGACCTTGGTTACCCTGTGCCTGGTGCCGTGCCCTGAAGTGGCAGGATGAGACTCCTGGGATGTGCTGCAGTGGCAATAAAGTCCAGCTCCCTCTCCTTGAGCCCTACCCTGAACCCTTACACAGTCTTCTTATCTACCATCATCCAATGACTTCCTTCCGGTCCTAATTTTTGGCCAGCAACAGATTGATCAAGAATGTTTGCTTAAGCCCTTTAATCCCACCAGCACCCCTGGCTTTTTGGTCTATGTAGCCAGGTTAATAACTTGCATAGCATAGATTTTCAATTCCTCCCTCAGATGAATTGCTCAGGACATCCCTGTAAACAACATTCCTAGTTTTGCTCTCTGGCTGGATGATGACCAGGCTGTCAGGTGAAGTGACTCTGGAGCACGCCACATAGAACTGGCCATGGGAGAAACAATCACTCCTCAAATGCACACCAGCCACTTTCAAAGTCTGTCTCTGTGCCTTATTGATGGTAATGGTGAGCACACCTTAATGGGAAATTGTAGTCATTTGAACTCGAAGTGGTAGTCTGATGGGATCAGAGGAATTGGGGGATGAAAACAGTTTTTCCCTGATTGATGCCTGTGAAAATCATGACTTTGATTACGTGTTTGTACAGAGTCTTCAGCTGAAGCCTGGTGCCATTGCACAGTTTCAAGCTTTAAGTTTATAGTTTTGTAGCGAAGCATGAGTATCCAGCTAATCCTCAATAAAACAGACCATGTGTACAGATCTGAATGCTGTATTGAAAGAACAGGATATAGTGAAACTGGGGAAAATAGGAATACATACAATGAGAACCAAATACAAGATAGACAGTATTAAGTTACTGCTGAACATAACAATTAATAAATACAAGCAATTTAAATCTCAGCAGGGATGCTCTGTGTGGGATGTAGATTTATCCATGGATGACCATGTGCTTCTGCCTTCTCCAAATGCTAAAGGAAATGTAGTCTGCCTTTCCAGAGTGCACTTGTTCGAGAGTGCGGACTGATGGGTAAAGGGTTCAGCTTCAAAACAATATAGATTGGTGTTTGTCTCTCTGGCCACTACATGGGGCTGGAGAGCAAAAACAGTATATAAAGATCATACTGTATGTTGAGCCATGACATGTATTCTTATAGTATTTCTTTGGGTTATCCTATATCTGCACCCAGAACTGCACTGTGTCTTCCTTATCAAGTGTTGATTGAACTGCAGTCTCTCCATTGATGGATTGTAGGAATGTTTCTGATTGGATTGAAATCGGAGCGCATGGTTGTAGTGTGGAATTTGAACTTCATGTCTGGTGATCTTCTTGGCTGTAGCTATTATTTGCTGCTTTATTATTTCTAATGCTTCCTTAATCTTCCTTGTGTCTAGGTGATATTTCTTGATCCAGTATTTGTTAACGCTGTTGTTAATTGAAGAGTTGTAAAATATAATGTCACACAACTGCATTTCTTAGCCACAGCAATCCAGCCAGTCCTGGTTGTCCTTCATTGGGTTAAGCAGAAAGCAGAGGGAGTCCCAAAAATGGAGTACAGGTGTCTTTGAAGTTTAGATGTCATAATTCACTGAAATATATTAAAAACAAGTCGAGTAGAATCACATTAGTACTATCTCGTATTTGAAGATTGTATTTGAAAAGAAACCTGAGTTTCCTAAATTATATATCCAATAGCATTTTGTCCAATCAAAACTAGCCAAGTTGAAAGAGACAATAATTTAAGCTGATGAATAACTTCTCAGCAGAAATTAGCAGGCAGAATATTAGCAAGATTTTTCAACACATTTGCCTTTGGAACAATTTAGCCAAGCATATCAAGAAAAGCCATCTAAATTTTATTTCTAATGCCACGAAGAGTGCATTCTATCTAAACTCTCTTATTTTATGGCTAATGATATAGCCTAATTATGGGACATCCTTGGCTCTTCCATTTCCCTGGTATAGAATTCTGTAGAATTTGAAAATCTTAGAAATACTTATGGAAAAATTCAGAAAAAAAATTTTCTTCACTTTTTTTTTTTGCATGACTCATATGCAAATCTATGAACTAACTGCCTCTCAGTATGATTATTTCATGTTTTTTCAATACACATGGCATCCCATCTTCGTATATGTTATATTTGATAAAATATTTTTGAATAGGTACACCTGGGAATTCTTGGGAATAACTTTGGAATTTGTCTAGCAAAACCAGCTCTTGCGCTCTGTGAAACAAAGGTACGGTCTAACCTCAGTACCGCTCTGTTATGGTGGAAAATGCATAGATCTGCCCAGAGAGCACTGCCAGCTCGAAAACACTTCTGGCCGATGTGATAGCTACCAAGAAGGCTACCTGGATTGTGAGGAACCTCAGGTCAATGGATCTCAATGGCTCAAAGGGAGCCCCTGGAAGAGTCTGCAGGACTTTTGACAGATCCCATGTAGGATACCTGTAGACTACAGGCAGATGCAAGTTCGTCACTCCCTCAAGGAACCTAGGAACCAAGGGATGTTGGGAAAGAGATCCCAAAGTATCAGCAGATAAAACTGAGGACAAAGCACCACCTGCCTACAAAGAATGCTGAGTGAGAGCCCTCTGTCCAGTCTGTCCTGCAGGAATTTCAGAACAATGCTTATAGAAGCTGAAGTGGCTGAATGTTTAGTCTTAGTACACCATAGGCAAAAGGACCTCCAAGTAACGTCATATATGTGGTTAGTTGATAGTCTCCTAGAGGCCTGGATCGTAGCAATTACCTTGGAAGATAAACTGTCCTTGGCTAGAGATCCCCACTCAATCATCAGCCGGCCAGCTGGAGCCACTGGGGCTCCATATGGAGCAGGGCCCCCTGGCTGAAGGAAATCTTGTTGGAGGGAATCCTCCAAGGTTGAGTCACCGATAGATTCACCAGATCTGCAAACCAGGGATCTCTGGGCCGATGAGGGTCCAGGAGCAAAATCTCCGCCTTTTTCGACAACATCTTCCTGATTACAGGCAGAATGAGAGGAAGAAGCGGAAAGGAGACCCCATGGCCACTGGCTCCGAATGGCATTGATCCCTTCTGCCCCTGGAAAACCTGGTGAAGTACTTGGGCAGTTAGGGTTTGGACTGGAGAAGCTAGCAAGTCCATGTCTAGTGTTCCAAAAATCTCTGTCATTTCTCTGAATAAGTCTGGATGGAGATGCCATTCCGAGTGGTCTATTTTGGCTCTGCTGAGCCAATTGGCTTGTATGTTGTCGACTCCCTGAAATGTGCTCTGCCCTAAAGGACAGCAAGTGCCTCTCTGCCCAAAGACCTAACTTCTCTGCTTCCTGCATGAGATTCTTGGATCCGGTTTCCCTTTGACATTTGATGTGAGCCTTTGCAGCCACATTGTCCATCAGTATCAGCTGGCGGCGACAGCTGATACCGTTTGACAGCTCCTTTTATAGCCGGCTGTCAAACGGCATCAGCCAATGGGTGCGATCGGCGCTCCCGCGCAGGCAGCAAACCAGAGAGTGAACTTGTCAGTCTGCGGACACAGCAAATATGGAAGGAATCTTGTAAACCACCAGAATGGGGTGACTGTTGGCCCCGCCCCTCTCTCTGTTCCAGGCCCTTGGGAAGCTGCCTTTCCAGGGCCTCATGCCTTATCTTCTCTACTTTCTTCTCAGCCTTGGTTTTTTTCTTAGCAACGGCCTTGGCTTTAATCTTGGCTGCCTCCTCCTGAGCTGATGACTGGGTTTTTGCCCATCTCCTGTTCGTAGATAAGGCCTGCAAAATGCTAGGGGACAGGGCCTCTTCGTAACCTGATTCTGCCGACAGGACTCTTGTGCCCTCCATTTTGAATTCCACTAGCTCAAGGTTTTAATTGGCTGTCTTCTTCTCTTCGTCTCCTCCAAATATGGCCAGGTGAGCGGAACAATCCCGCTGTGAGACCTTTGTATTTAGTCCTTTTGACAGAAGGGTGGGAGACCAGAAAACATTTCTTGTGCCGCTTTTGCCACCAAATTTGGCCAGCTGATTGGTGCTAAGCCACTGTGAGGCTTCCCTGTGGCACAGGGCTCCTTGCACCATTTGCCTGGGAATTAACCTGCCTGTGAGCATCCCAAACACTGTCAGCCTGGGCTTGCCAGATCATTTACAGTTCAATGGCCTCAACACCAGGAGCCAAAGATCCAGTCCTGAAATCACTTCTGGGGGGGAAGGGACGAGCCTTTCCCAGCCCCATTTGTTGTGGCATTTGCTCTACCGGATCCCTGGGAACAAACTTGAAGTACAGCGCTGATGAAACTATAAAAATCTTGAGTCTCAAGTTCATTTTAATGCTCTGCAAGAGCCAAGACACATCCAGCTCTGGTGAGGGACTGAGTCAGAAGCTGGGTAACCATGGCAACAGAGGTGGGTCTAAATAGCTTGGCAGACTCAGTCCCAAGACAAAGGAGGTGGAGTTTTGGAGAATAGCAGATTTACATAGGCTACACAATTTACCTGATAATCATATTTTTTTAAAAAATAGTATGAAGACCCTCAGTAACCACTGTTAATTACTCTTAAGTAACAATCATGACATCACCTGAATTTTGCCTTTAGCCATCTGTGGGGACAGCTGAAGTTGCCTTTAGTTCCGCTGTGCTTTCCTGCTCACATGCACACACAGACCACAGATGTTAAAAGTCTTTATTAAGGCTTCCAAGCCTGAATTAGTATTCCCCAGCAATTCCCTGTGCCTGCACCAGGTGAACCCCAATGAGTTCCATAGGCTACTCAAATGAAACCAACACTGGTGCTCAAGGCAAAGGTAAGTCCAGTCCCCAAGGCAAAGGCAAGTCCACTAGGCAAAGGCAAGGCAAGGTAAAGCAAAGGCAAATCCACAGGATAAAGGCAAATTCACAAAAGCAAGGCAAGGCCACAGTTGAAGAGACATGATCCAAAGTTCAAGGCAAGAACACACAGCAAGAAAACAGACAGGTTGCTCCCAGCATCATTTCATTTCATTTGCTGAGCTAAATAACTGCTTCCTAATGCAACTCATTTATGGGTGAGGCTACTTCCTCAGGAGTAGCCTGGCTGACTTTCATTGTGCCTGCTTCTTCTCAGCCCTATGTGCTCTTGGATGTAGAGGAGGAGGTGTTGTTTTTGTTCTCCACTGACCAGCTGCAGCTATGTGTCCTTTTCATTCAAAGCCTCTGGGCTTCCTGGGTGCAGCTGAGCCTCTCCTATCTCTAAATCAGCCAATTTCTCATCAGATTGCTCCCCTGTGCTCAGTCCCTCCAATCCTGGCTTGTAGCCCTCAGCTGCCATCACATTCTCCTCTGAATCAACATCTGGAACAGCATCTGGGGAAGCGTCTGGGAGAGTAATCACATCTGATGTAAAAGTGATGTTATAATGGCCCTCTTCTTCCAATGTAAACCTTGCTGTATGAAGAATTGATAGTGTTTCCAAGATAGTGTTGATGACAGCTTGGTCAGAGACTCAGATCCTCCCATCTCGTTTAATTTAAGATGATTCTCAGCCTCCTGACTACTAATTGTATGGATTTTAGGCAGTGGTTTCTAAACTGTCAAGAATTTATATGAAGTCAGCGGTACAAAATACTAAATCTGTCAGTCTGTACCAGCTTCTACCTGTCTTTCCTCTGATATGGTTCCAAGCATAGAAGACACTGGTACATGTGCTGTTCTGGTTCCACTGTTATGTGTAGTGATGTTAAAATGAATGACTTTTTTTACAAACAACATAGGATTCAATCTCCACTTGTTCACTTAGAGCCTAACAGCCCCCAAATACTAGGTCAGGAGTTTCACCATATTCCTGGCACATCTTAGGGATGTACAATTGATTATTATCAGTGTATAGTACATCCCAAAGTAATGGATGACTTCTCTCTTATTTCCATCAACTAGATTACCAACTCTGGAAGTAGCAGAATCACTACTTGCTCCCAACTTACAAGGGTTCAAAAACCCTTGTAAGTAGTCCAGGATACTTTGTTTAATAATACTGAAGGCCCCAAGAAACGTAAAAGAACAAAGAAGGGCACACTTCTCCAAGTGAGTCCTGAGACTGTCATCCGCCAGGGGGAATCAATGAAGTTTCTGTCTAATTATTGAGCCTTACCACATTTTCAACAATTTCCCTTAAAAATTGCCAAAAAAGCAGATATAGAAGGTATCCAGCTTACACATGGTAGAACTAATACAATATGGTTATAAGCACATAACATCGTAAGATATTATTTCATTCACTTCCTCTTGACTCCATGCAGGTAGTAGATGTGCTATGCTGCATGACCATAGTGGTAAGATCAACGCCATAGTTTGATATGCTAATATTTGTTTCTGCCATTTTCATTACCAATTCAAAGGCCCTTTTCCAGTCCATAGTCAATTCTTATGGATTGAGATTCTGCCTTTCTGAAAGTGGCTTTTTCTTCTTGGGTGTTTTGTTTGTGCAGAGTGGGCTGTATCCTGCATTGCAGCAGTCAGTGATGCATACAAATGGGTTGTTTGTCATGGGAGCAGGTATATGGTGGAGGGGAGAACAATCATGCATTGCAGCAGATTGCCTCCACCTGTCATAGCTAAAAACAATAGGAAGTTATGTGTGTGTATGGAGGTTGTCTCCTGTTTCACTACTTTGTGCCATTCACCTGGTGAATTGAAAAAGGGATCAAGGACACGCTGAATCGTCTCCAGAGCTAAAAAGGAACATATGGAATAGTGTAGTGACAATAATCACTAACTATTGTCTGCTAAATGCTTCATCCCTATGGTCCATAGCCATAACTAATGGCCAGTACAGTTTAGGATATCATGAGAATATAACATATACTATTTATGATATTTAACTTCCCAACTCTCTCACAGAGAGTCTATAGGAGCTATACAAATGAAATACTAAAAACATATGCATAACGTAATATAAAATTCAAAGGAGGGAAGCAATGTTAAAAATTATTTAGGAAGAACGATTTGAGAGCTCTAACCAATCCCCACAACTTTATGCTTTTCAGTGCACCCCAAGTGAAGCCCACAGAGCCATGTTTCCCAGCCTTTCTGGAAGGTGGATGTGTTTAAATTGACGATATTAACACAATTCATCAACAAAGGGTCTGAAAGAATACATACAAATATTTTTAAAATATTCAGATTCAAAATTTATTCTGAAAAATTAAAACAATTTTTGCTTGTACCGAGAATCTTTTGTTTGCTAGTTTGTTTCATCATCGTTATTGTTATGTCTTTGGGACTGGTTGGAGTCCCCAACCAGGTCCGCTGTTTGAGCGGGAGCACCAGCCGCTCCCATTGGCTGGCACCGTTTGACAGCCGTCTATAAAAGGCGGCTGTCGGGCAGTGTCAGCCCCGTTGCCACCAGCTAACCTGCCAAGTTAGAAGGCAGACGTGGCAACCCTTTATTCTTGCAATAAAGCCTTTAACGTTTCACTCTGGCTCAGCCTCGTTTCCTCCGCCGCTCTACAACACTGGCGACGAGGGCGGGACGCGATCGGAGGCTGCCAGAAGTGCGATTCTGAAGAGCTGAAGCCACAAAGAGCGAAGCCACGGGCGCTGAAGCCGCAGCCGCCGGCGCTCACAA
>NW_020769312.1:22579788-22612532 GCF_900518735.1 Pseudonaja textilis | reverse complement strand
CTGAAGCCGCAGCCGCCGGCGCTCACAAAGAGCGCGAAACTCAAAAAAGCCCCTCAGACGGGGAGACAGACACCGCCTGATAGGCGCAGCCGCAAACGCTCTTCTAAGAGCGCGAATTTTGGAATCACAACGACTAAGGTGACAGGCACTGCTGCCTCGAAAAAATGAACGCCAATCCGACATTTCCACCCTTCAAGCCTACCGAGGAAACGTGGGATTCATATAAAAACCGTTTCAGCTACTTCCTCAACGCTATTGGTCTAACTGATGCTGCAGAACACAAGAAAAAATCCTTCTTCCTCAGCTACTGTGGGGCTGCGGTTTTTGACACCGCTACAGCACTAGTTGCCCCTCGCGCTATCAGGAGCGTACCTTGGGATGAACTCCAAGAGATCCTCTCCAACCACTACTCACCTAAACCATCCCAGATAGCCAAGAGATACGCCTTCAGAACTAGAAGGCAGGCTGAGGGGGAGTCAATTAATGAGTATATGGCAGCTCTGAGAACAGCTGCCTTACAGTGTGGTTTTAGAGACTACCTAGAGGACATGTTATTAGACCAGATCGTCTGTGGGGTTAGAGACCTTAGGCTTCAAAGGCGCTTGCTAGCCAAAAAGGATTTAACCCTAGCCTTAGCCGTAGAAGAAGGCCAAGCTGCTGAACTCTCTGCCCAATCAGCAGCTGAGATTCAAGGAACTCCTTTAAAACCCAGCAGCTCCACTATTCATTCAGAGGAAGTTTCCCTCGAAGAAGACCCCACAGACTCAACAGACATTAACCGCCTTAGGCAACAAAAGCCCTCACAGGAAGGAGCGGGGCAGAGAAACAGCTTCACCCCCAAGCAACCTCCCATTTGCCTAGCTTGCGGGGGTTCCCACTCTAGGGCATCCTGCAGGTTTAGGAATGCCATCTGTCTAAATTGTCAGAAGAAAGGCCACCTAGCCAGAGTCTGCCAAGCACGGCGGAACCTTCCTCAGAGACCTCCACCACCTGCTAATTTCCAAAGGCAAGTGGAGGACTGCTATACTTGCTACCACGCGAACCATACTTCCAAGACTCCTAATAAAATCAGTATTTTTGTTTCTTTAGAAGGTAAGCCTTGCAGAATGGAGGTAGACACGGGATCTGCACTTTCGATCATCTCCTGGGAAACCCTAAAGAAGATTCATCCCAGATTCTCTAAGAGGAAGCTGCAGAATTGCCACCTGACACCTCGGGACTACCAAGGCAAGAACATCCCTGTCCTCGGGAAAGGCAAGTTTTTAGTTCAGTTCTAAGGTTTTAAAGGCCATTTGCCTTTGGTGGTTGTTAATGGTGCCCTCCCCAGTCTGTTGGGACTAGATTGGTTCCCTTCTCTCGGCCTTAGTGTAACGGGGATTCATGCTGTCTCAACCTCTGATGTAGACGCCCTATTCTCAGACTACTCTGATGTTTTTAGCAGCGAGCTGGGCTGCTATTCTGGCACCCCCATCTCCTTCACTGTGGACCCCCAGGCAATTCCCCTTCGCCTTAAGCCACGCAGAGTGCCCTTTGCCATCCGTCCTAAGTTAGATTTAGAATTAGATAAGTTACTGAAGCAAGGGGTGTTAGAGCCAACCGACTTTGCCAAATGGGAGACCCCCATAGTCACCCCACTCAAGAAAGATGGCAGCATAAGAATCTGCGCAGACTATAAAACCACCCTCAACCGTTATCTGCAGGTCAGCGCCTACCCCGTCCCTGTTATTCAACACCTGTTACACACCTTCGAGCCCGGCACCATCTTTGCCAAATTAGATATGTCCCAGGCATACCAACAGTTCCCTGTTGATGATCAGACAGCTGAATTACAAACCATAGTCACACATAGAGGGGCGTTCAAGTGTAAACGCCTCCAATTCGGTGTAAGTGTGGCCCCGGGTATATTCCAATCCCTCATGGAAAGGATTCTCCAAGGTCTCCCGGGGGTTGTCCCTTATTTCGATGACATTTTAGTCTCAGCAGTTGACAGACCTCAGCTCATACAGAGGGTCAGAGCAGTCCTAGAGAAGTTTAGGCAGCATGGCCTCAAACTTAAAAGGGAGAAGTACGCCATCGCCACTAGGCAAGTGGACTTTCTGGGGTATAGGATAGATGCCTCTGGCATTCACCCAGTCGAATCCAAAGTAAAGGCTATCCATGAGGCACCCACTCCAACTAACAAGACGGAGCTCCAAGCCTTTCTAGGGCTACTAAACTTTTACGCTTCATTTCTTCCGCACAAAGCATCTATTGCTGAACCCCTACACAGATTGTTAGACAAAGAATCCTCCTGGCATTGGGGACCCAAAGAAGCCCACGCTTTCAAGTCAGTCAAATCCTTACTCACATCTGATGCAGTTTTAATCCAATATAATCAACGACTCCCCCTGGTCCTAGCTGCTGATGCATCCCCCTTTGGGATTGGGGCTGTTCTGAGCCACAGGCTTCCCAACGGTTCTGAGGCACCAATTGCCTTCTTCTCCAGGACCTTCTCTACTGCAGAAAGGAACTACAGCCAAATAGATAAGGAGGCCTTGGCTGCAGTAGCTGCAGTAAAAAAGTTTCATGAATTCTTGTTTGGGCACCATTTTGAACTTATAACTGACCATAAACCACTCCTGGGGCTTTTATCAGGGGATAAGCAAACCCCACAGGTACTATCACCTAGAATGACCAGGTGGACTTTGTTCCTGGCCGCTTACTCATTCAAGTTGGTGCATCGCCCTGGAAAAAACTTGAGTCACGCTGATGCCCTTAGTCGCTGCCCCCTGCCAGTCCCAGTCGAAGACCCAGCACCCGTTCATGCCATTTTTGAAGTTAATGAACTAAAATTGCCGGTTATAGCCGAGGACATTGCTGCGCACTCAAAAAAAGACAGAATAATTGCCCAAGTCATGGACTGGGTGGGAAGGGGGTGGCCTGAAACACAATACAGTTCTGACTTTGCTCCTTTCAAAACCCGTAAGCAGGAATTGTCAAAGCTACAAGGATGTCTGTTGTGGGGAACAAGAGTAGTCATCCCAGCCACCCTTCGGGTACCCATCCTAAAGGTACTTCACGAGGGCCACCCGGGCATCGTAAGGATGAAGGCTCTGGCCCGCAGCTACGTTTGGTGGCCCGGCATGGATGCCCAAATCTCCAACTGGGTAAGCTCATGCCAACCTTGCCAAGAAACCAGGGCTGCCCCTCCAGCGGCCACGCCTACCAAGTGGGAAAGTGCTAGTGGTCCTTGGTCTCGCCTGCACATCGACCTGGCTGGGCCAGTACATGGCAGGACCTTCTTGGTTGTAGTAGACTCTTACTCCAAATGGATAGACTTGGCCCTACTACCTTCGACAACCACTCAAGCAATTGTTAAGGCTCTGACCCGTTTCTTTGTTACCCATGGGCTCCCTGATACGCTGGTGTCTGACAATGGCCCCCAGTTCACGTCTTGTGAGTTTAGCATGTACATTGCCAACTTGGGCATCAGACACATCCTTACAGCCCCTTTTCACCCTGCTAGCAACGGGATGGCTGAGAGGGCAGTCAGGTCAGCAAAAGAGGCACTTGCCAGGTTTGGCCAGGAAAACTGGCACTCCAAGTTGTCACGTTACCTCCTGAGCCAACATACGACGCCATGCACCGCTACAAATAAGTCCCCAGCAGAGCTCTTGATGGGGAGGCGCCTTAGGACCACCCTGGACAGGTTGCACCCCCACTACTGCCCAGACACCCCTTTAGGATCTGACAGTTTGGTCAGGGACTTTGCCCTGCATGACCTGGTGTACGCCAGAAATTATGCAGGGGATCCTCTGTGAGTACCAGGTCAAGTTGTGACAGTCACAGGTCCTAGATCCTACAGGGTCCTCCTGGAAGATGGACGCCTGTGGCGTAGACACGTGGACCAGCTCAGAAGGCGATGGAGAAGCACAGTTGATACCTACCCAGCCCAATCCCCTAGCACCGAGGACTCCCTGCAGGAACCAGTCTACCCAGACGGAAGCTCCCTGCAGGACCCGATCTACCCCATCGACCAAGAGAGTTTGCTGGAGGGCCCGGGCTACCAACAAGGGACCCCGAACCAACAGCCAAGCGAACCTGTCTGCCGGCCGGACCAAGCGACTCACCAAGGTCAGCCCGAACAGGGGGACTTACCTAATTCACAGAGCACCACACCTGACCGAGCCCGCCCCCCAACATCCTCCGAGACGATTCCTGGGGGCGAGGACTTGACGCTAGCCAGCAGCTTGCCCGGGCTGCGACGTTCCTGCCGCCAGCGCAGACAACCAACTTACCTGAAGGACTACGCATGCTCCCAGCTGGGGGAAAGGAGTGTTATTTCTTTGGGACTGGTTGGAGTCCCCAACCAGGTCCGCTGTTTGAGCGGGAGCACCAGCCGCTCCCATTGACTGGCACCGTTTGACAGCCGTCTATAAAAGGCGGCTGTCGGGCAGT
This sequence comes from Pseudonaja textilis, assembly GCF_900518735.1. Next base: position 22,608,095 of record NW_020769312.1, on the reverse strand, counting down.
GTCAGCCCCGTTGCCACCAGCTAACCTGCCAAGTTAGAAGGCAGACGCGGCAACCCTTTATTCTTGCAATAAAGCCTTTAACGTTTCACTCTGGCTCAGCCTCGTTTCCTCCGCCGCTCTACAACAGTTATTATTTATGTCATGTTACCTCTTTGAATCCCAAATCCTAGAGATACACATACAAGTTGACAAGTAAATAAATAAAACCTAAGATCTCTTACCTCAAAGAGAGCTTTCCCTGCATAATATAGGAATGTCTCCATTATGGAAATAAATAAAGCCTAAGTTAAACTAAACTAATCATAACTAAATAAATATATTAAATATGCTAAATAAATAGTATGTGTAAATAGGTGTGATATTAAGTCAATAAATGAATAAACAATACTGTAAAGTAAAGCAAACCCAAACTATGTTAAATAAAAACAACCGTTAAATAGAAACAAAAGCAAATCTAACCAACCAATTCTGCATAAGAAATGGTACACTCAACGATTGCCCCACACAGAGATAAAAACTCTGAGTGAAAAGCTTTCATTCAGCCCAAGAAAAAAAAAATACTTCTTTGTGAGCTCATGCACCTGTCAGCACTATTATGAGGCATGACCTCACGAAGGAAAAGCAAAGCAAATTCAGTGGCTGAATGATACTCATAATTTTATCTATTTTTCAATATTGGTATAAATGTAAGTACAAAATCCTGCTGATGCGTTTGATGGAATCAGAGGATGAGCTAATAAGAAAAATGCCACAGAAAAATTAGTGCCACTGAAGAAAGCAAGGAGATGTCTGGAGAAATGCAGACAATTGAGAGTGGTGCAGTGGTGAATGAGCAGAACTGGGGAGACTGCTGTACTTGGGAGATTAAATTGCAGTATGGCTCTTGCTCCACCAAACTTCTAGACAAACACAGTATTTGAACTTACCCAACAGCTCTTTATTTTCTGTTCTGAGCTGTTGATATACATACTGCAATGTTCTGTCCCACCTGTATCCACAGATGAAACTTCCAAGTTATATAGTTCAAATACTTTATGTAAACAAAACCAGAGGCAGAAGATCCAATTGCTCTGTTATCACAGTCCTTTGGCAATCCTTCTAGAATCTGTCCGGCAATTCTGTAAAGTCCGTAACTCACAACGCAGTAAATCAGACGGAAGTGTTTCCAAGGCAAGATTCACTTTGTTTCCAGCAAATATTTCAAAGTCGTGTGCTCCCTTATATCCTCTAAGAAAGGGCGTGTCAGTCTCATAAATTAATCCTTTGCTGGACTTCTCTTTTCTGTTTTAAATTTGGTGCTAGCCTCGTGCTTTGTTAGAATGTTTCTTTCTTCATCCTGATTGGTTGGGAGTCTTGGTCTGTGTTTATTGGTCTTGGAGTTTGCTGTATTCTGCTTGATTGGTGTTTCTAATATCTTCTGTCTGTTTTGAAACATTTTTTTTTGTCTTGATTAGCTGGCAACATTGTGTTTCATGTATTGGGAGCTTTCAGCATGGCTTGGCTTCAGGTGAATGGCTGGCTATCGTTTATTAGGAAGGTAGGTTTCATCTGGGTGGCTGGCTGGGGTGTGTTTGGGCTGGAGGTATCGGGGGGGGGGTCTGTTTGTGCCCAGGTGTTTGCTTGGCTTGTGGTGTGGAGATTTTTTTGTTTGTGAGTGCAGGCTCCAGATAATTGAGTCTGGTGGAGTCATCTCTTCTCTTCGTGCTTTCAGGTCATTTTTCAATCTCTATGGCTTCTCTGATAATTCTGTAGCTGAGATTTTCTATAATGGCTAGGGTTTGGGTGCCATTGAAGTAGATGCTATGACTTGTGGCTTTCATGGGTTGGACTAGTGAGGAAGTGTGTTCCAGCTTTTGTAATCCAGTTCTTCATCCACTATTGCCTCATCTGTATAGATTTGTTTTGCCTTTATTGTCTCTTTAATACGTATAAAGTGTTGCTACCCTCTTACTTTGTTGTGGAAGGGAAGTATATAGCTTCCTAATTTTAAGTTATTCCAATACTTTGCTATGTTGTTTTTTGATGTAAACTTCTTGTAAACAAATTATGTCCAATTTTAATTTTTCTAATTTACCAAATGTTGTGGAGCGGCGGTAATCACTGAGGCAGAAACGGAGCGAACGTCAAGTAACTTTATTACAAAGAATAAAGGGTTGCCGCGGCTGCTGGGCTAACCAGGCAGTCAGCTGGCGGCAACAGCTGGTGCCGTTTGACAGCTCCTTTTATAGCCAGCTGTCAAACGGCATCGACCAATGGGAGCGGTCCACGCTCCCTCCAGAAGCGCAGACTGGAGTGAAGACTGCGGGTCAGTCTGTTGAATGCAACACTCCTTTCCCCTAGCAAGGAGCATGTGTAGTCTCTCAAATAGGCCGGGCATCTGCACAGGTGGCCAAATCGCCTTAGTCCAGGTGGAGCTGTCGTAGGGGAGAAGTCCTCCACTTCCTGGGCCGCGTCGGAACTCGAAGGAACTGGAGCCTCGTCATCTGGTGACTCTGGTAGAGGGACAGGCAGCAGTCCAGGTAGGCTTACTCACTTGTAGTGCCCCGGGGAAGCCTCAGCATGCGTTGGTGGGTCCGTTTCGCTCGGTGTGTAATGCGGGTCGTTGGTGGCCACGCTCCAGCGCCTTCTCAGCTGGTCGATGTGTCTGCGCCAGGGACGGCCGTCTTGCAGCAAGACCCTGTAGGACTTGGGCCCAGTTACTGCCATGACTTGCCCTGGCACCCATAAGGGGTGGCCTGTGTAATTACGAGCATAGACTTGGTCATGCAGGACAAACTCCCTGGTCTGGCTATCAGGGTGGTTCTCAGGTGTCTGCCCATAAGGAGCTCGGCCAAGGATTTGTTGGTAGTGGCACAGGGGGTTGTGTGTTGGGTTAACAGGTATCTAGACAGCTTGGAGTGCCAGTCAATTGGGCCAAACCTCTCCAGGGCCTCCTTAACTGACCTGATTGCCCTTTTAGCCATCCCGTTACTGGCAGGATGAAAGGGAGCTGTAAGGGCATGTCTGATCCCCAGGTTGGCTAAATAAACCTCAAACTCACAGGAGGTGAACTGGGAGCCGTTGTCAGACACAATGGTGTCAGGGAGGCCATGGGTGATGAATACCCTAGTTAGGGCCTTTGTAACAGCTTGTGTGGTTGTTGTGGTCAGTAAGGCCAGGTCTATCAACTTTGAGAAGGAATCTACCATTACCAGGAATGTTCGCCCATGCACTGGGCCAGCTAGATCAATGTGCAGCCGGGACCAAGGGGCCCCAGCATCTTCCCACCTGCCAGGAGTATATGTGGGTGGAGCAGGCCTGGTAGCCTGGCATGGCTGGCAAGCGCTCACCCAGCTAGTGATCTGAGCATCCATGCCTGGCCACCATACATAGCTGCGGGCCAGAGCCTTCACACTGAACCAGCGTGTAGGAATAGGCAGCCAGAAATAAAGTCCACCTGGTCATCCTTGGAGACAAAATCTGAGGGGTTTGTTTTTCACCAGACAAAAGGCCTAACAGAGGCTTGTGATCCGTAATCAATTCAAAATGATGTCCGTAGAGGAACTCATGAAATTTTTTGACAAAAGCAACTGCAGCCAAAGCCTCCTTGTCAATCTGGCTGTAATTGCGTTCGGTTGAACAAAAGGTTCTGGAGAAAAAGGCAATGGGTGCCTCGGAACCATTTGGCAGTCTATGACTCAAAACAGCCCCTATGCCAAAAGGAGAAGCGTCTGCAGCTAGAACTAAAGGCAGCTGTTGATTGAACTGTATTAGTACTGCGTTGGATGTGAGTAAAGATTTGACAGTGTGGAAGGCATGGGCTTCCCTAGGTGCCCAATGCCAGGGGGATTGTTTGTCCATAAGTCTATGTAGAGGCTCTGCAATGGAAGCTTTGTGATGCAGGAATGCAGCATAGAAGTTGAGAAGCCCTAAGAAGGCCTGGAGCTCAGTCTTGTTGGAAGGTGTGGGTGCCTCGTGGATAGCCCTGACTTTGGACTCAATTGGGTGTATACCAGAGGCGTCAATTCTATAACCCCAAAAATCTACTTGTTTAGTGACAATGGTGCACTTGTCTTTTTAAAGTTGAGGCCATGCTTCTCTGAAATGATCAAGGACTGCTTTGACTCTTTGTAGTAATTGGGGTTTGTCTATGGATGAAATTAAAATACCATCGAAATAGGGGACTACGCCAGGGAGTCCTTGGAGTAGCCTCTCCATTAAAGATTGGAAAATCCCAGGGGCTACGCTTACGCCAAACTGGAGGCGCCTGCATTTAAAAGCGCCCCTGTGTGTTACTATCGTCTGCAGTTCTGCAGCTTGGTCATCTACAGGGAACTGTTGATAGGCCTGTGACATGTCTAGTTTAGCAAAAATGGTTCCAGGCTCAAAAGAGTGCAGAAGGTGCTGGGTAACAGGGACTGGATAGGTGCTGATTTGCAGATATCTGTTCAGGGACGTCTTGTAATCAGCGCAGATTCTCACGCTACCGTCTTTCTTTAGTGGAGTAACTATGGGTGTCTCCCATTTCGCAAAGTCCACAGGCTCCGATACCCCCTGTTTGATTAATTTGTCCAGTTCCATATCCAACTTGGGGCGGATTGCAAAGGGTACCCTACGAGGCTTCAAGTGGATTGGTATTGCCTGAGGATCTAAATTGAATGATATTGGGGTTCCTGAGCAACACCCCAGCCCCTCGCTGAATACATCAGCATAGTCCTTGAATAAGGTATCCACTTCAGTATTTGAAATAGAGTGGATGCCTGCTACGTGAAGGCCAAGAGCAGGGAACCAGTCTAATCCTAATAGGCTAGGGAGGGCACCATCCACTACAACTAAAGGCAAGTAACCCTTAAAGTTTTTCAATTGAATAAAAAACTTGCCTTTTCCGAGGACTGGGATGGTTCTGCCTTGGTAGTCGCGCAGAGTCAGGTGGCAGTTGAGGAGCTTCTTCTTTGTCAGCCTTGGAAGTAGCCTTTTTAGGGTCTCCCAGGAAATGATGGATAGTGCAGAGCCTGTGTCCACTTCCATCTTGCAGGGTTTACCTTCTAAGGAAACAAAAATACTGATTTTGTTAGAGCCTTTGTTTGTTTGTTTGGAGTGGTAACAGGTATAACAGTCTTCAACTTGCCTTTGGAAGATGGGGGTTGTCTGAGGCCTCTGTGCAAAAGTTTTCCCTGCTTGGCAGACGCTGGCTAAATGACCCTTCCTTTGGCAATTCAAGCAAATGGCATTCCTGAATTTGCAGGATGCCCTGAGGTGGTTTCCTCCACAGCTTAGGCAGATGGGCTGCTGCCGAGGGGGGGCGTGTAGGTTGGGTTTTGGCCTTGTTTCCTCTTGAAGGGGTTTCTGCTGCCTGAGGCGATTTATATTGTTAGCTTTCTCAGAGCCTTCTTCTAGAGAAATCTCGTCATAATGGATTGCTAAGCTACCCTGTCTAATTGGGTTTCCCTGGATTTCGGCTGCTGAAAGCACAGATAGCTCAGCAGCCTGTGATTCTTCAATGGCTACTGCCAGGGTTAAGTCCCGTTTCGCTAATAGTCGCCATTATAGCCTTAAGTCCCTGACTCCACAGACTATTTGGTCTAAAAGCATATCCTCCAGATAGTCTCTAAATCCACAATGTAAGGCAGCTGACCGCAGGGCAGCCATGTATTCACTGATAGTTTTCCCCTCAGCCTGAATTCGTCTCCTGAAGGCATGCCTTCTGGCAATTTGGAATGGCTTAGGGGAATAGTGACTGGAGAGGATCTCCTGTAATTCCTCCCATGGATAGCCCTGACAGAATGCGGAGCTACCAACACCGTGGCAGTGTCAAATACTGCGGCTCTGCAAAAACTTAAGAAATAGGACTTTTTCCTATGGGCTGTAGCATCAGTGAGGTCTATAGCGTCCAGAAAGCAGTCAAAGCAGTTCCTGTAGGACTCCCAAGTCTCAGCTGTTGGTCTAAAAGGCGGGAATTCTGGATTTGAAGTCATCTCATATCGGTGGTGTCTGTCTCCTCAGCGGGAAGTTGAATTTCGGGCTTGCGAATAAGGTCTGTGGCTGTGACAGTCAGCTCGTAGTGGCTTCGGCTCTTTTTGAAAGTGACTGAGCTCAGCTGTTTTTGTCCAGCTGCCTCTTATTTGTATCCCGCCCTCGTCGCCAGTGTTGTGGAGTGGCGGTAATCACTGAGTCAGACATGGAGTGAACATCAAGTAACTTTATTACAAAGAATAAAGGGTTGCCACGGCTGCCGGGCTAACCAGGCAGTCAGCTGGCGGCAACAGCTGATGCCGTTTGACAGCTCCTTTTATAGCCGTCTGTCAAATGGCATCGACCAATGGGAGCGGTCCGCGCTCCCGCCAGAAGCGCGGACCGGAGTGAAGACTGCGGGTCAGTCTGTTGAATGCAACACTAAAAGTCCTTTTCCTTTTTATTGCCAAATTAAGCCCGTTTATATTAATTGACATTAACTTTATTTCCTCTTCCACGACTTTATTTATAAATAGATTTTGTTGCTCTAGTCACTTGTCTCTCTTGCTTCTTTTGCTTTTGCTCCTTCTCTTATTGCTATTTCCTCCCAATCTCTTTCCTCCTCTCTTTGTTGCTTATCTCTCTCTCCTATGGATTCCTCTTGACATCTAACATCTCCTTCCTCCCTCATTCTTTCTTCCTCTTATGGTTCGAAATAATGATCATAGAATTGCTCCACCTTCTCTATTGAATCTAGTCTGTGTCTTTGCTCCTGCCAATATTCCCTCTGGTATCAGCCATTTAAAATTCACTCCCTTTTTGATTAAATACTTTGTCAAAAACTGATATTCCTTCGTTAAATCTCTAACTCTTCCCGGAATTTGTTTTAGGACTGTTATTTCTTTCCCTTTATATTTCAAGGGATCATCTCTCGTTCTCTGTAGAATCTCTGTTTTTGTTGCTTTTGTTGCTAGTAAATCTCATATGGACCTCCCTGGGCAATCTATTTCTCATTGCATATCTAGTGTGCACTCTGAATATTACATCAATTTCAGCTTTTTTCTTTTTCCTTTGGCTGCCTCCAAGGCCCCTGCCAGCATTTCTGTCAGTATCTCTGCTACTTTTTCTCCCTTTTTTTCTTCCATATTCTGAAATCTCAAGTAATAATCTGCCTGGTCCATTTCTAATGAAATTATTGTTCTTTCTTTATTTTGATCTGCCAACGTGAGTCTATAATCAAGCTTTTTTCCTTTATTTTACTTTACTTCCATCTGTCAGTTTTCAAAATTAGTAGTAGTTTAAAAATTCTACCCCAGTATTAGGTTGTTGCCAGTTTAAAAATCCTTACGAGTCCTCTTTTCTGAATATCTTTATTGGGGTTGCACTTAAAAGTTCAAAGATATTCTCACCTGTTTGCACACCATTCACCATCTCTTCACTCCTGCACTGTCTTGGGTATTCAGACAATTTCCGTCTTCATGGCAGCCATTATGGTTGCCACTGCATCTCGTCTTCAGATGAGGGAGCTTTCCATGTCAAGGAGGAGAGATGTGACTCTCCTCTACCTAACCAGGCAGTCTCCCTTTACTTCATCACCCCTCCAGGGTGGCAATGGCCCTGATTGGGGCACTCCAATGAGGTGAGTTCAGAACGGGACTGCTAAGCTCGCAGTCCTCGCTTCCAGTGGTGACAGAAGTAAAGCCAGAAGTCTTTGTTTTCTACTTTCCCTACCTTCCATTCTACTTTCCCTATTCTTTCCTCCAAATCCTCATGGAGAGCTTATATCATGGTTTTTATTTCCACTTGCATCAGATTAGCCTTCTCTTGCTGCAACATAACATCCAAAGTTCTCTCCCAGCAGGACTGGAAGTGGCAGAGGATGATGCTGAAGATGGTGCAGATGTTGTTTTCTTCATTTTGAAATATTTTAATTTTTGTAATCCACCAGAAATAAAAAAATATAGGTCAGTTACAGTCCAAAGGAAGAGTAAAAATGTAAATTTATAATCCAACCACAGGTTTTTCTTTTCTTCAGGTTCTTCTAACCTTAATCCAATTTATCAGGAGAAAAGGAATTTGCCAAGTAGCAAATTATTGTCCAACTTGGCCTACCAAACCTAACAGTTCAACCGTCAATTACTATATGTCCAAAATGAGAGTTCACAGAGCAGATTAAAAACACAAAAAAGAAAAAAAAGAAAACATAATCCCCCCAAAAAGGGAAATGTTTTACTATTCAATTTCTAGTTGCCCTATCTAGTTTATTTTCATTTAAATTCCAAGAGCTACACTGTTTAAAGCAAAAAGTTTTCAGTGTTCCCCTCTCTATCTTAGTTCTTCAGTCAAAATAACCTTATCATTTCCTTCCCAGGCAAACAAGGTCATATATTTCCCCCTTTCTTCTGTCTTCCAATCTGCTCTGCTTCTCTCTTTTCTCCTACTTGTACTGTCTCAATGTAAGTTATAAAAAGCAGTATTTGACATAGAAGAAAAAAAGAAAAAATACATTTGTCAGTTTTACACTGTCCAATATTTTATAGCTCCAAAAAAACTTGTACTTCAATGTACGCAGTCCGGTTTTTATACACACACACACACGCGCACACACACACACATACACACACTTTTAGGAAGTCCATTTAATTAGTTTCTGCTTTTAAGTGGCTCTTAAGGCTTTCCTCACTGCTTTTCTTCCAGAGGTGGAATGGAAAGGAAAACCAATTCCACCTCTATCTTTGGGTCTCACTTTCACCCCACTATTCCCCAGGGAGCTGTTTCTTCCAATAAAATTAAAAGTTCAGTGCCGAAGATTTCTCACCCAGAATGATCACACCTTTTTTCAGTTTTCTCTCTTCTTCCAGTGGCTGTCCCAGCTTCATAGTGGCTCACAATGGTCACTTTCCCCTGCTGTCAGTTTAGAGAGCCTTCTGTAGATAGATCAGGGAGTTTTCAGGCTCCCTGAGATCGATGGAGTATGCTATCACCCCTCCAAGGAGATTAAGTCCAATTGGACCACCTGGCAGCAAGGATATCAACTCCCCCTAGAGCTTCCCAAGAGGTACATCATGTCACCGCGACGTCAGCACTGTCCTCCTGATGTCTGAACAAACTTTGTTGCATTACATTCTTGATTAAATTATCTTTCCATTGATATATATACTTTTATGGCATTACTCCTTCCCAAAAGTAGTGTTATTAGCCATCAAACCTCAAAAATACACTTTTCCCAAAAGGTTTCCACAATTTTAGCTACTACTATAGTTACATAGAGAACGTTACAGCCATTTATATCAGAAGTATCTGAATTAGGGAATTATTTACTTATGTCATTAGATATTTTAATTTTTACCAGACCTTGTTTGCTGAATAAGAGCTGAAGATTTAGAGATGAGTTTATAGAAAATGGGATGAGATGTGGACTGAAGATTATTGGGTTGCAATTTAAGAGACACTGATAAATCATTAACGTTGAATATGCTTGGTGGATGAATTGGAAGATTTCTTATATCTTTGTCCCCCCCCACACACACTTTTTTTCCTCACTTTGTCTTTATATACGTATTGTGGTATTATCTGCATCTGTACCTGTATTAGATTTCTTTGTGAATATTATTTGTTTAATGTCATTCTTAATAAAATTATGTTATCTACATTGTAATAAAAGAACTTTAAGAAAATCACCAAGCTCAGAGAACACCAAAGACCCCACAAACAATGTGCATTTATAACATTTTTCCATCTTTGATCAGTTTTCTCTGGAGAAAAAAAAGACAAAAACAAGAAAAGACTGAAGTGTTACAGCAATGGGATGAATTCAACTGCATTGGGATCCTCCATAAAATCCAATGAATAAAGCGGTATCATTGTATAACAACACCTACATGATATCTTTCTGTCAAAGCATAGACTTGTTTTTAATTTGCTATCTAACAAATTCTTCATTTTAAAAATATTTTAGAATCTTTTATTTTCAACCCCTTCTACTTTTGCTGCTATGTCCCTTGTGGCAGGGGTCGCCAACCTTTTGGACTCCAGGGACCACGAAACTCATAATTTTAGATCCCAGGAACCACTAACTGGTTCTGTGGGCGTGACCTAATTTGTGGGTGTGGCTTGGTGATCATGTGACTGGCTGGGCATGGTTTGTATGTAAATATTATAAATATATATTGATTTTTTAATAAAAAATACCAACTTTTACCCAAAATCAGGCAAAGCAGGCAGGCAGATTGAGCTGCTCAAAGAATCACAGATTCATTCAGAGATTTATCTATGTGCCACTGGCTAGCTCAGTCTAACACATAAAATTTGCTTTGAAGCAAACTCATAAAATTTGCTTGCAAGCAAATTCATAAAATTAATTCACAACACACCATGTATGTAAATATTGAATTTTTTATTAAAAAAACAATTTTTACCCAAAATCAGGTAAAGCAGGCAGATTGAGTTGCTCACAGAATCATTCAGTGATCTATATCTGCCATCGGTTAGCTCAATCTCTCAAATTTGCTTGCCGTGAGTCTGCACTGAATTTGCTTACAAGCAAACCTTCAATCCTAAGGGAGGTTTGGCTGTGCTGAGCCGAAAATCTAAAGACTAGCTAGAAAGCAAGAAATCCAACCATTTCCTGCTTCCTAGCTAATCTAAACCTTCCAGCACAGCAAAACAGATGATGGTCGGATAAAGCAAAAATAGCAATTTTAGCAGGCAAGTTTGCCAGGTAAGGAGTGACTGGGGGGGGTTTCCCATGGGCCATGTGAGCGGCGCAGCCTTGTGTTTCTGTGCAGCCTGAATTAATTGCTTTGCGGGGGGTGCTCTGGGGGTGAGATTTCTCTGCGGCCCACCAAAATTTTCTCAAGGCCCACCAGTGGGCCGCGGCCCATCGGTTGGCGACTGCTGCCTTGTGGGACACCTCATGTGGTAAATTGCCATCTCACCAAAGATGTATATAAATGACTGCAGTTTTATTTATTCATCTCTGAGTTAAACTGGACAGGATTAATGAGACACCTGAAGTAAAAGAAGAGAGCTCAAAATCTGATGCCCTTAAAGCTTCATAATTTTGATGTTATTAATAGTAATATAATACATTATATCAATGAAACATTTTGCAAGTAGTAATTAATTGTCACAATACTCCTATGAATTCTTTAATAGTTATAAATGTCACAATTCACTGTCCCTAATTAATAGCCTGGATACACAAAGCTAATGACTTATTTCTTAAGTCTGCACCATACAATATGGCAAATGTCTCTCCTGTGGCCTCCTTAAAAATAAAGACCTGTAAGTGTTCAGATTACTTCAGATGGGATATAGAAAAAGAGACTTGACCCACAATAAAATGACAAGAGATTCTTAAAAGAAAACTGTTTGATAAAGACTAAACTTAAATCAGATTTATCTTTCAAACAAGCAATGCAATGAGGCTAATTTCAACCCTCCAAACCTTTTAATGTGGATTTTCAGATTCTTTCCAAGATCTGTTTCTTCAATTCTCAAAGACACACTTGTCTTTGTACTCCTCACCTGGCTGCTACAACACACGCTTGACACTGTCTGAACCACGTAAGTTTACCTTGGTCTCATCAGACCACAGGACATGGTTCCAGAAATTCATGTCCTTAAGTCTGCTTCTCTGCAGCAAACTGTTTGCGGGCTTTCTTGTGCATCATCTTTAGAAGAGGCTTCCTTCTGGGATGACAGCCCTGCAGACCAATTTGATACAGTGTGGCATATGGTCTGAGCACTGACAAGCTGACCCCCCTATCCCTTCAGCAATGCTGGCAGCACTCATATGTCTATTTCCCAAAGCCAACCTCTGTATATGACACTGAGCACAGGTACTCAACTTCTTCGATTGACAATGGCGAGGCCTGTTCTGAGTGGAACCTGTCCTTTTAAACTGCTGCATGGTCTTGGCCACCATGCTGCAGCTCAGTTTCAGGGTCTTGGCAATCTTCTTATAGCCTAGGTCATCCTTATGTAGAGCAACAATTCTTTTTTTTCAGATCCTCAAGAGAGTTCATTGCCATGTTGAACTTCTGGTGACCAATATGAGAGAGTGAGAGTGATATGAGCCAGCAATAGCAAAAAAAGGTAATGCAATCCTAAATTGCATTAACAGAGGGATACAATCAGGATCAAGGTAATAATACCACTCTATAAAGCCTTAGTAAGACCACACCTAGAGTACTGCATCCAGTTTTGTTCACCACATTATAAAAAATGTTGAGACTCAAAGTACAGAGAAGAGCAGCCAGGATGATTAGGGGACTGGAGAATAAAACATGAAGAACAGTTACAGGAACTGGGCATGGCTAAAGTGAAGAGAAGGACCATGAGAGACATGATAGCAGTCTTCCAATATTTGATGGGCTGCCACAGAGAGGAAGGTTGAAGCTATTTTCTAAAGCTCCTGTAGGCCAGACAAGGAATAATTGATGGAAACTGAACAAGGAGAGATTTAACCTGGAAATAAGGAGAAACTTTCTGAGAACAATCAACCAATGGAACAGCTTGCCCCCGGAAGTTGTGGGAGCACCATCACCTGAGACTTTCAAGAAGAGATTGGACTGCCATTTGTCAGAAATGGTGTAGCATCTCCCGCTTGGGCAGGGGGTTGGACTAGATGACTAATAAGGTCCCTTCCAACTCTGATTATCTGTTATCTGATAACCCCAAATTTAACACATCTGCTCCCCCATCACACTTGAGACCTTGTAACACTAATGAGTCACATGCCACCAGGGAGGGAAAACAGCTACTTGGGCCCAATTTTTACATTATCACTTAGGGGTGTACTCACTTTTATTGCCAGGGGTTTAGATATTAATGGCTGTGTGTTGCATTATTTTGAGGGGACAGCACATTTACACTGTTATACAAGCTGTATATTTACTTCTTTACATTGTAGCCAAGTGTCATTTCTTCACTGTTGTCACATGAAAAGATGTACTTAAATATTTACAAAATGTGAAGGGATGTACTCATGTGAGATACTATATGTATACCTGCCCTTTGTGTCCTGATGTGTGTAGACTTGAGGACCTCATGGCAGCACAACAGAACACAATGTTGCTAGTTTCTGGGCAAGATCTGTTTAATTCGTACATATTTTAATTTTGTATTTTATATTTTTAAATTTATCTCATGCAGTATGCCTTATTTTAATTGTGATGCTTCTGACACGAATAAACAAACTTGGATATAAGTAACTGTTACATTGTTAATATGAATTGTGATTAGACATGGGTTGGAAGTGTAAACCTAGTAGGTCTAGGTTGAGATACTGTGGACCTTAAGAGAAAAATATGGTATTTCCAGTTTTAAATTATTTGGATTGTACACATCCATTTCACCTCAAGTTTATTTTCAGCTTTCACAGAATATTCTTCATAAGTACATACTGTATGTACAAAAATTAATAAAAGCCCATTTTAAATGAACAGTCCTATTTACATTTAGGACATAACTCCTGCCTTGTAGAATATTTTAATCCTTAACATGAGATTGGCTCCCACCCTTCAGACTTTCTATAAGAGCCTGGAGCCTTGGCTCTGCCAGATGATTTGGAACCCCAGTGGGAGAGCTTCAAACTGGAGCTGTTGATTAAGTAAGGCTAACCCCTTCTCTCCCCATGCATTCAGCTGCCTCCTCCATCTTATGTCAATGATTTTATTGTTTGTGATTTTATTGAATATATTTATATTTGATTGTTGTTACGTTGTAAGCCACACAGAGTCTCTTTTTAAATGAGATGGGCGGCAAATAAATTTCAAAATAAAGAACAAACAAACAAATAAATAACAGCACTCCCATGTTGCCCCATCATCAGTGTGGGCTATCAACTGTTTCTAGAGGGCAGGATGGCTACTGCATGTTCGCATGGGTTTGGACGATCCTCTAGCTAAGATGCTGCACAGTTTGTTGAACCTGCAAATCCCACCACTAACTGTCCCACTCCTCCCTTCCCCTCCAGGGGTCCCCACGTGGCCCATTTTGGATGCCAGATAAGTACAGGACCTCTGTGGAGGCTCAGGGAGGGCAAAAAACAGGCCTCCTGGAAGTTCTGGAAGCCAAAGGGCCTCCAGAGCCCAGGGAAGGCTGTTTTCACCCTCCCAAAGACTCAAGGAAAGCCTCCGAAGCCTTGGGAGGGTGAACAATGGGCCTCCCGGAAGTTCCAGGAGGTCGGAAACAGGCTTGTTTCCACCTTCTGGAGGCTGGGAGGCCATTTTTGTGGTGCAGGAGGCTGACTAGGTCACGCCCACCTAGCAACCGGGCAGAGAACTGGTTGCTGAAATTTTTGAAGCCCACCCCTGGGGCAGGAACAGACTTCACTATCTTCTAGTCATCCCCTATTCACTATGGATGTAACCTCTATGTACATTTTTCTGTTCTGCATTAAAAACATTGTTTTCCAGTTTTTGTAGGTTCGGGCATTGCTGCCCTTTTTGCCTGCTGTGTTTTATTTTCTACTAAGAAAAGGGGGTGAGGTGTGCCCCTCACATAGTCAAGGGTTACTATCTTGCATTTCTGTTGCAGATACTGTTACTAATGTACTGTTCCAGTAGCACAGTGGTTATAATGTTTGCTTGAGATACAGAGGGTCACAAATCAAAACCTAGCAGAAACCTTTTTTTAAACATTGCTTTACTTGAGCTATTTAATTTTCTAGTAACTTCTCTAAATAACTTCCTAGAGTACCACTAACCCTAACCCTGGGGTTTTCTCTGCTTAAACTTGCTACCAACATGTCCCAAGACAACAAACATTTTTAAAGCTGTTTTAGAATTCAGCCCACAACAACACAGGATAGGAACGTTTTAAAAGTATAACACAGATGTGTTTTTATCCAATAATTTATTGAAGCTATTAATCTTTATTTTTGAACTCATGGACATAAAAGTGTCTTCCTCCTCCCTGCATCTTTGATCTTGTGTCATTAGTCTTCTAGTTATTCAGTGTCATTAATCTATTTTCTGCTTTTATAAAAGTGTACTTGTGCAAGTATGTTCTCTGCCATTATTATATGCTATAGATAGAAGAAGCAGCCATACTAAAAGTGTGGTAATAAATAATTTGTAAAATAATTACTTTGTTCTCCAGTATTTTTATGCTGTTGTAAACTTGCTTTTTTGTAATATTGTTTAGTTGTCTGGGTAAATTATCTGGTAAATTATCCAGAACACTATACAAATGCTAAAATAGCACAAAATTAATGGTAAAAATATAAACTGTATATATTATACAGCCCTAGAATTAAACCTCAAATACAGTGATATTGTTGACATTTATGGAAGTGAATTCCTCTCATCTAGTCAGTTATGTTATGTTCCAGGATTCAATTCTTTAGAACAGAATGTTAAACTATTAATAACAGAATTTAAAGCTGTTAACAATTCTTGGAACAGGAGGAGTTATAATCCTAGAATTTTATTTTTATTTTTTTGCAAAATGAATAAAGGGCTAGATCTGAGCTTCAGATAGTTGTTTACCCCGTTGGCAAGCTCAGTTAAACAACTACTTCTCCGCTCATAAATAATGTTCTATATTCATCTGACAGACTATTGCAAAATTAGTCAGGGCAAAAACCAGGACTGTTCCATCTAATACAAACCCCTGGCAATCTGAGAACCTTGCCAGATCTTAGTTCTCAGATCTCTCCCATTTGTCATTAATTCCACAACTATATCAATCACTTGTGGCTTTTTTGAAATTGCATTCTGCATTCCTTCTGATAGCTTCTATAGTCTTTTCCCCAATGCCTGTTTGATTTCCTCATTCTAGTCAATGGATTTCCTCCTTAGGCTGTTCAAGTCTCATGAATTGTCCTCTATTTTAGTAACTTTTCCTTCACCTCTAATCTTGATATCTTTCCTTCAAGCTATCTAGACTCTTCCATGTTTCTACAGTTTATAACTACTTTCTTGGTCTCACATTTTATTGATGTGTCCCACACATTTCTCTGATTTGCTCCCAGTAAATTCTGCCTCACTGTGTTTTATAAACTGTTTTCAGTGTATAAAATAAAGACAAATTTCCAGAGTAAAAAGTTCAGTTCAAGAACTCAAAAAAAACTTTTTGCATGCAATGTAAGACTCTAGAATACATTGTACCAACCAAGAGTAAGAATTTGAAATATTTCACATATAAAAACAAGCAGTTCATTTTGTGCTAAGCAACTGTAAATGTTACAGTTTTGAATGACAAAATCTACCCAACCCATCTCACTTCATCCCCATTTTGTCCCATACTTATGTAAACTGAGATTTAATGGCAGCCAAATTCATACTCTGATATTTCTTTGTGATTGTATCTCATAGACCAAACAAATACAATAATAAAATGACATGACTGTGTAAGATTATTGGAGAGAATGACAGAATTGGTAGATGAATACAATGATTGAATGGAAAAAAATATCAGAAAAAAATTCTAAAAAATTAAATCTTGAAGAGACCTTTACCATTATTAAAATGAATCTGAATTATTGAAACAACTCAAAACATTTTTTTTAAATTTTAGGATGTAGATTTTTATTGTTATGAATATTTGTGATCCAGATGATTAATAAAGCTTGTGGTTTATTGTGTCATATAGTAATTAAATAACATAATTATGCCATTTACCTACAAAGGTTAATCAATTCTTATAAAGAAAGACATTGCTGTTCTTTTCTTAAAAATGAACTATCTATGTAATTTTTAATTTGACTTTTTTTTCCCATGTGCACACAAATAATTAGAAGAGTTAAATCATGCTCCCATGAAAGTTATAAGAGAAGCTTTTTAACAAATGTGGTTATGCTACAATTATTATGAAATGTGATTGGGAACTCAATAGCAATAGCATTTAGACTTATATACCACTTCACAGTACTTTACATCCCCTTCTAAGCTGTTTACAGAGTCAGCATATTGCCCCCAACATCTGAGTCCACATTTTACTGACTTTGGAAGGATAGAAGGCGGAATCAACCTTGAGCTGCTCAGAATTGAACTGTTGGAGTGAGCAGTGACTTAGCCCTGCAAGCTTGCATTCTAACCACTGTGTCACCATGGCTCAATGGTTATTTGTTTAGTGTATGACATACAATGTCAGTGAAATCTACACATGCTAGACACTTAATGCAGTCCTGAAAGCCAGAATGCTAGTTCATTCTGCTCAGCATTTGCATGCCTATCCTTGGTGCACCGTGGGAGGATAACTAGCTTTCCACCAGCTAACTGGTGCTGAGGTTGCTGGCTCTAACAGGCTTCTCTGACAGTTTTGCCTCGCCTCATGTCACGATGCCTTGTTTCCATCCAGGTCCAGTGTGCTCTTCACACACACACACACACACACACACAGCTAGATTTTTCCCACTGAAGTGGTACCTTTTATCTACTTGCAATATTGCATGCTTTCGAATTTCTGGCTGGGCAGAACTAAGGATTAAGAGATGGGAGTTCATTCATTCATTGAGCTGGGCTCAGACCACTGGAGTGCACACCACGTTTGGCCAGCAGTCCTACCTGCCTTAAGCCTCTGTGCCACCAGCTTAATGATAATTCTGTCCAAAAGTAAAACTAAAGACTACAGAGTAATCAGTAGAATTCTTTATGATAAATATATAAAACAGGGTTTCAACATTATAAAAGGGGGTCTTAGTTATGTTTATATAAAAACAAGTATGTTTAATTGATCTTATGCAATATCTTCCCACTTAAATACAGGTTTGCCTACACCCAAAGCTACATCTTAATTTCAATTACAAAGCCATTTATTAATAAATGTACTGCAAAATACTGATACATATTTTCAAATCTAACTTGACAGTCTGTAGCAAACACATGAGTCTGCATAAAAGAGTAGATATGGCTTCCTGTCACCTTAGAAGCTACATGGAAAAAAGGAAGACAATTTTCCTAGAATGTAGCCATTCTTTCAAACCTCTAGTCTCCAAGGAAAGTTCTACAAAAAGAAGTGAACTATAAAAGACTGGCACCTGATCAAGGTGGAAGTGTTCCATTCAACAACAAGAAAAAAGGAAAGTTACAATTGTAGGTGGCTCCCTCTTGAAAGGCACAGACACTCCCATTTGTTGACCAGATCTTTCATCTTGACCTTTGTGCTATCTTCCCTGTATTAGAAATGTGACACAGAGAAACTGACAAAACTCACTGACTTGCTGATCACAGACTTCATGCTCAACCATGTAGGTGTGAATGATACTGTAAAGTATGATGTCCAGCACATTAAAAATAACTTCATAGGTTTTTGAAGGATCTTTCATAACACAAAGCTTTGTCATCAATACTTCTGGCTGAAGGCCAGAAGTCCAGTAAGAAAAAGAATTTTTTTTTTCCAGTTGAACTCCTTGTTGCAATATTGGTACAGCCAACCGAGCTTTAGATTTTTCAACAATGGTACAAAGTTCAGGAAGGAAACATTGGATTCCATCTCATTAAGGAAGAAAGTACATCTTCAGATGATGGCTAGTTAAAACGGGCTGGAGACTACTTTAAACTATAATACAAAGTGCAGGAGTTGTAAAACCATCAATGAGTAGCAAATGGAGACTATCAGCGAATACTAATGGGTTAAATTCAGCAGAGAAGCAAAGTGTAGTGAAAATTACTAGTTTAAGTAAGAAACAAAAAAAAAGTAAAAAGGAAGGTGCTTTAATGCACAAAGTTTAGGACATAAGCAAAATGAACTAGATGTCATAAGACATCAAAACAAGTATGACATAAAAAGAATTATAGAAACACAGTGGCAAAATCCAACCAGTGGAACACTGGGCTTGATGGTTACATCTTGTTTCAAAGGAGCAATAGACATAACAGAAGAGTGTGTAGTGTTGTATGTTAGGAATCAGTTTGTGCATATGGAGGTCAACTGATAGAATGGTAACATAAGGGTTTATATGTAGGTAATATAAAATGTTGACCTATAAAGGAAATGTCTTATAAGGGGTCTGCTACAAAGCAAAATCCAGTCAAAAGGGAGGTGAAGATGTATTAAAGTAAGTGGATTTACCTAGATTTCATTTAAATATAAGAAGAAACTTTCTGAGAAGAGGAGCATAGTGGCCTAGAGCTAGAACTCTCACCTTACAATCAGGAGACTGAGTTCGATCCTAGATAGCGGCAGATATTTCTGGGTGCAAAAAGAAAAGGTGTGCTGCAAATTTTGTCTGGGCATTTGGAAGGGCATCTGGTCAGTAAATGCTCAGCTCCAATCAGTCACCCCGACTCACAGGAGTTTATAGGGTTGTTAAAAGGTGTGGGGGAAAGAACTTCCTGAGAATAAAATCTGTGCAACATTACAAACATCTATTCTATGGAAAATGTAGGGGGGGGTCTATCTCTAGATTTTTAAGTTAGTTGGGCAGTTACTGGTTTTCCAGCATATTGAGGGAGTTAACACTAGATTAACTTTGTGACTTCTTCCAACTATACAATTCTCAGATTCCATGACATATTTTTTTTTCCATAGATGTACAATTTTAACCCAATAGTTGCATGTAATGGGCAACAAATATCTTATTAAAGAAGGCATGTATTAACAAGAAGACAATGTATCACTTCATGTTTAAATTATCGCATCTTGTATCCACTACAGCAAACTCGCTGCATCATATTACCGTCGTGTGATATATCATGTCTTTTCCCCCCTTTTGCGGAGCTGCAATGGCTACGACCTGTGCATGACGCATCCTGCCTGCGGTCTGCCAACTTGACACCCATGTTGTATAGATTAGGGCCAGTAGATTTTTTTCTGAGGTCATGCATTGCAAAATAGTTTCTTTTAATGAAATGAACAGGTGCCTCCATACACTTGTTATGCTCCTGAAAATTGCATTTATATTTTTGTGGGATTTTGTTTTTACTGAAATTTCTTCATTGGATGTAGAAACATTGCATGAAGCAGTCTGAAATACTGTCCATCTTTTGAATCAAATTGTCTTCACACTAAATGGCTTTGGAAAGTACAGGGTCTTAGTTATAGAGCTAAACAACAGCAACAACTACAAGAAGAACAGGATCTATTCTTATTTTTCAAAATTTTCTTTTACCTATCGTATGAGTGAGGGTTTTTATTCCTCTCCTTGCTTGCAATTATCAGCCGCTGCCATCACTACCACCACCTCAGCAGTTGGCAAACCTCATTCCAAGCTGTTATACGCAAAGTAACAAATCTTAAAACTAAGCTATGAATCATTTGCATTTATTACAGATGTTTACTCAGTTTGCACACTGGGCCGTGAACATGGTTAATAAAAACTGAAAGCAGAGCAAAGTGAAATTATGATTTCAGACAGAAATTAAAGCAATGAGAGCATTACTGTGAACAGATGTAAAAAAATATATATGAAAAAAAGCCAATGATTCAAGAAAACCTTTGGGAAATGGAGTTGCAAATCTTTGTGATGTGTTAGAAATATGTTTGGGAAAAATGTTAGTGTTGTGGAAACATATTGGAATTAAGTAATGATGGGAAATGCAATGCAAATGTAAATAGATTAGCACATTGAACTCCTGGTTCTGTGACACCATTGTTAAGAGAAAAGTATGCTTGAGATTGAGGAATAATGCTTAGGAGGATAGTTAAACATGCCTCATCTTGTTTTGTAAAACATGCATTTCTAATACTCCTCTAAAGGATAAAATATGTTTCCCAGTGGAATACAACATGATTTTCATGACTTGATTTTATGCTTCCAATCTCCTGCTCCATAGATTGTTCAGAACAGGAACGTGCTGGAATTTATGACTTCACTCACCTGCAATTTTAATAAACTAGCTATTTGAAGGGAGTCATCAAAACATGAATGAATATCAAATACCACAGAATCTGGGTATGGAAATAAGCACTAAATGCTAAAAAATATGGACTTCAGGATAAATTTATTGATTTTTTTCAAGAAACATAACAAAATGCCACAATAGTGTTTTCAGTGCATTTTGATAGCTTTTTGTTTAAGGAGGAAAATATTTGTAGCGTCTTAACAATAGGGTAGTAGATTTTTGTTTTGTTTATTCTTTCAAGAATAGTTTCTTAGACTTCATTGCTGGAAAACAAGGGGAGGAGACGGTAGAAGAAGTATATTGTTTGAGAATTATGGAATTCAAAGAATAATTATATTTTGATCTGCATTGGAAATTATGGTTCAGGTCAGTTTGCACTGGAATTTTTAAAATATTTTTTCTCAAGCAATTCTATTTTATTAAATGATATTCAAATGATTCAGTCTCTATTAGTCAACCTGGATACAAAATAAAATTGGTTTTGTAGTGGTGGCCACTTTAAAAACTTGAAAACTGTTTCAATAATATTGAATTAATCAGAGAAACAAAAGCAGAAAATCAGACACATATAGCAATTACTTTACCAAAAATCAAAATGATTGCATTAGCATTGCCAGACCTATATAGATAAAATCTTTGCAATAATGTAACATCATTAAAGTGTCTTATTAGTGTAATACTACACACAGTGTTAAATCTTGTCCATGAAAAAGCCATGTTTTAGGCAAATATACACAACCATCTCATTGTGCTTCCATTCTAGTACTAACAATCTCACTGTTCTAATATATATTTTGGCAGAATCAGCAAGCTTACCAAAGAATAAAAGTATGAAAAATAATAAAACTACTATCCTAATTTATGAAACTCCCAACTCCATTCTGAAGGCAATGCCATATGAGACCTTCATCTAACTGTTGAACTCAATTGCACTATATAAGCATAAATATTACAATATTTATGTTGAAATCCAATGACGCAATGCTATTTTCTATGGCACTAGCCTTTGGTTCTAATTATGTTGAAAAGCCTTGACATAGAAGCTCCAGAGATTAAAGATTTAGCTCCTTTTCAGATTTTTGGACCCAGATCCCCCCAAAGCAAAAGTAACTTGGAGTCTGTTGCCATCGTTGACTTTAAATATTTTTCACCTCAAAAACTGTCTACAAACATGTGTCTTTGAAAAAGGTTATACAAAATGTATATATTTACATAGGCTTATATACAAGGACTGTACAGTGAAAAGGTATGTGTAAATGAATGTGAATTTTCTTGCTTTTTCTATAAGGCAGCTGTCTGATGGAACAAGTTAATAACTAGATCTATGTGACCTGGGTTAGATATAAATCATTTCCTACTCTTATGTGATTCTAGGAAGTCTACCTTATAATTGCATTAAAATCTCTCCCCTCTCAATCTGTAAATATTGTACTTTTCTAGCTTTTCTCACTTTTCTACTTTTATGCCAAGAGCTCCCTAATTTGATGCCAGCTGTCAGACAGAAACTAAGATTGTTTAGCTTGAGAGGGAAGAAGTTATAATGAGCCACCTTATTTTGTCCCAGTGGTGTCCCCCAAGCTCTCAATAGGTTCTAACAGTGCAATGTGTATGCTTGGTATTAATAACAGTGATTTTGCATTTATGGAGTAAATCCCCTATACTTAAAAGCACAATAAAAATGTGAGGAGCTTTGATGCATTAAAGTGGGCATTGAGTGACTGAGTTTTCCAAGCCAACTTGTCCCTTAATCTGCAGCAGATTAATTCTACAAAATAGATAACACAGATCTCTTCCAAAAGATCCTTATTAGAGTTTATTATAGTTTCATGCTCCAGAATCAAGAGCCAGCTACAACAATTGTTCACCCCCCACAAACTGCTATTTCCAAATAGCAGTGAGAGAGAGAGAAACAAACATCTGGTCAGTTTCTTTCTACATATAAACAATAGACATGATCCTGGACCATCTCTGGAACATGTACAAAAAATGTGCTAGGTTGGAGACTGTTCCTTAAGGTTAGAACTGGGTGGTAACTTTGAAGCAGAGAGAGAAGTTGTTTACTTCAGAATGTCTTATCATAATAAAATCTGATTTTCACTCATTAAACAGTGCTATTGCCTACAGGGATGTCCTGTTAAATTCGAGATGTCACTAATACATGGTTTGCTGAACACAGGAGCCTTCAGGAATATTCAAGAAAGAGATTGCACCTCTCTTCCAAAATCCAGTCTTAAATTTTTCACCACATACTTGTTCCAGTCCCATTTCAGGGCCTTGTTGCAGATACTTTATTCACTCACCAACCAATTCTTATCAGTATAAGACTTTGATTTGTCTAATGCTTAACCCTTTCACACTTAGTGATTACAAGGGACAGGTTGAAGGAAATTATTGGGAATTCTGCTTTCTTTCTCTTTCTGCCTATTTTTCTGAGATTTGCTAATCTCAGAGTCTTTCTTCTACCCTTTCCTTTCCTGGTCACTTGCTCTCTGACTCTACATAATGGAATGTAGCTAAGTATGTCTGGGATGGACTCCTGATTTGGGCAGTGGGTTAGACCTTCAAAGTCCCTTCCATTTCTATGATTCTGTGGTTCTATGATTCTTTGATTCTATGGTTCAATGATTGATTCTATGATTCTATTAGCTAGGCTTTGGATTTCTCTCATTCTTACCCCAATCACCACATGTTTCTTGTAAGAACCATTTCTGTTTAAGCTCCAAAGATCTGCCTCACAAATTATTGTTCAGGTTAGAGTTTCCTTCTCTAAGAACAGACATGGAATACTTTCCCTGGCAGACAGCTCCTGCGGTCGGTATTTCTTCTGACCCTGAATGTTTTAGGTTGGCTTTTCTACTCAACCCTTCTGAGTCCACTTTTGTCTTCCCATATTCTGCCCTGCCCAAAGACAAATATGTATGTGGAATTTTTTTGAAAATATTAATTAAACTGTAATGGGTATTAATTAAACTTATCAGGGTATTATTGATTCGCCTGCTTTGCAATTTTTCTGCTATGTGACATGAACCAAGTCTCAACTTTACAGTTCCTGAAATACCAATCCCATATTCCTTTTATGCAAAATTAGTCCATATTCCTGGCTGAAATGAGATCTGAATCAAAAGACCTGTTGTCTGAGCTCACCCTAGGGTATAATTTCTTCTAACCACACAACGCTGCTGGGATTCTTACATAATGCAAAACCATAAGTGATGGTTTATAGAGCATAATGCTAGGTAATCACATAATGCTAAGCTAAAACCATGAAATGATTGATAATCTATAACTAAAACTACCTTCCTAAATAGAGGAATATCGATATTGCAAAATGAATTTATTATCCAAGAGAAAAGGCTAAAAGATGTTTAATTTGATGCTTAACGCTGTGCTTAACTAGAGCAAAACTTGATATTGAAAAAGGATATTGAATTGTTTAGCTATTGAATGGGGAGGGGGTGGTAGTCCAGAGTGGTAGGCCATACTGGGAAGTTGGAAAAGATTCCCAAGGAAAAGCAGGGGCAATCCACAAAGACTACCTCTGTGTTATGACCAAGAAAGATAAATCAATATATCTCTCTAGTTATCAGGAGTCTAAAAAAGATTATTTTATTTCAAAACATGCAAAAATACCTTCTTTTGGATCTGGGAAATGCTTCAATCCATGCAAAATTCTTGGTTTTGCCTGTTTCATAGGAAAAATTTTTTAAAGAAAATTATTGGGAGGGAGGGAAAAGTGATGGCCTTGTTATATGCAGAAGGTGGCCAACAGGTTAGCCTCTCTATTTATTTCATTCCCCTTTTAGTGTAAAGGTATACATACCATATACATATCGATGTACAATGGCTCTTCTAGTCCCTATAGCTGCACTTCAAAGGTGTGAAATAATTGAGTAACTGCTTGAATTTATGGCCTCCTGATCACTGCAGGAATTGGAATTGCAGCTGTTAGAAATGAGGGAAGTCTGTGTGCTTTGAGGATGAGTGCATCATCCATAAGAGTAGGGATTAGTAGAAAAGGTGAAGATGAAAACAGAAAGACAGACAGACAGAAGATACATAGGTAGGTAGGGTGCTAGGTAGGCAGACACTTTCAGAGTAGAGGGAATTCTAAGGACTTTTTCATAGTCACAAGTATTTGGAAAATCACAGAGGTCATAGAGTACTGCTGGTTTACAAGACTGTTGATCATAACAACCATAATGTTTAATTTCGACAGAAATAAAAATAAATGGATTAATCACCCCAATTGCCTGGTTGTTTTGAAACACCAATACAAAGAATCACCTCCAGAGGGTAAATAAAGAGTAGGGGCTAGATTCTCTGTTATTGAAGCTCAGGTGATAGAGCAGATGAAGCTCTAATTTGGGGGTCAAAAGCCAGCAATTTGGTTGCAAATTTAAAATGAAGTGAGAATTTCTATCTAATTTAGCTTGCAACGCTTTGTGCTAAATAGTGCTGTGCAATTGCAAATATTCTTTTCTTCTCCTGCTAACGCACTTCATCAAAGTCCGTTTTTTTCTTTATTTTTGCCAGTGTATTACTATTACATCAGTAAATATCTCTCTTTTTTAGAGCCCTTGCATTTTTATTGCCTCTATTGATTCTTTAACTCAGCTATTTTGCTGTGTACCTCTCACCCATCAATTCCATTGATTTCCTGCATGCTCTCCATTAGAGTTTTAATGCTTATAAATCCTGATGTATATTCTTTAAAACTACTTTTCTTGAAGAATGCATTTGTTTAATTTTTTTTAATTGAGAGTTTAAGGAATCCAGCTCACATCTAAAGTGATTAATCCTTGTCTCCATTTGCCCTATTTTATTATTTTTTTAATCAAGCTTCAGGACAAATCTTTATTTTTGGCAAACTTCCTCATCTTGATGCTTCTACTATTTTTTTTTTCTTGGCAGTGGCCAATGGGATAAACATGAGAGGAGTTAAGGAGTTACAAACATGACAATTGGCAGCTGACTTCAGAAAATGGGAAAACATTGCCTACAAATTATCGGATACAGCTAACTTAAGGGTTTTGATGCAGCAATGAGCTTAAATCTGAATACTGTAGCTTATCATCTTCCCTAGCTGTATAATTTTTGTACATCCAGATTAATCAGATGGCAAGATGAGTCCTCACGCATCCAAGATGGGTTGGGTAATGAGGTCTGAGGCCCCTGTACTTACAGATCCTCACTGTTGCTTTCACCACTAGTGCTGAAAAAGTCCCAGTGGATAGTCAGGGATTGCTTCAGATTGCTGCCAGTTCTGTTTTTAACCTTACTTAATGTAAAAGGGCCAATTATCTAAAAGCCATGCATTCTTCTTTCCTGAGAGGGAGATTCCATCACTCCAAAAATGACTTTAAATAATACTAGACAACCCATGACCCATTGGGTCATTCTTGTTTCCATCATATATAATGTAAGCTGACATCATTTCCCCTCCCCTCACAAACTTGAACAGAATCTCCCTGGATAACCTCCACCTCCTCCACCTCCAGCTTCTACTTCTCCCCCCAATGAAATGCTGGAGGGAGGGGGAATAAAGGAAATTGCAGGCTGCAAGAACTGTACCCCTCCTCTCCATCCTAGCATCTCCTTAAAGCTCCCTACCTGAGGGACAGAGAGGGCTCACCCATCAACATAAGGGTAGCAGCACAAGAATGTAAACATGGTTTTCAGGTCATGTACAAGCATACCATGGCTAAGAAGATTTGAGAATGAGCTCTAGATATGGCTTCTGTTGCATTTAGCAAGAAAATCATGGTTTACTTTTCATTGATTTTTCCTGATAGTAAATTTCAATTTTGTGGATAGCAGGCATCACCACCACATGTCCAAAATAAAATTATTTCTTTTAAATTTCTTTTTCTCTTTTTCATCTCTTTCCATAATATATATCCATGCCTATTTTCCTAAATTATTCTGGTACTGTGCGAGTCATAAAACAGAAGCAAGCTCAACTGTGAAGTTGCATTTTCTTCACCCCCACCTCAAAAGGAAGAGGTGAAGAAGAGATCAGTGGCTTAAATGTGAGGGCGCCCCGGAATCTCCTTTCGTCTCCTAGCCAAGTCAAAATCAATAGACTTTTTTTTTTCTACAAGTATGACAAATCTGTCACAAACTGCTCTGCCTATTGGTAAGCTAAACTCTTTTTCTTGCTTCTCTGAAGGCCTTGTCCTGATGCTGCTTCTCCAGTTTTTAAAACAGGCCTGCCTGCCAGGAGGGAGACTTTTGGCTTTTATTTCATTGGCTTCACACTTCTGCTAGCAGAAGGAGACAGCAGGGATAGGAACAGAAGGCTATTTAAAGTTGATATGAACAGCAAATTATTCTACTGAGGCAATAAAGCTATGTGGACTCTATCACTTGAGAACGTGCATGAAAGAATCACAGGAAATGCTCTTTGCACAGAACAAACAGAGCTTCTCCACAGAAAACTCAAAGGTTGCCGCAGAATCCATCCCCTGACAACTAATTATCTGTTGAATACACATAGAAACACACACACACACACACACACACCAATTAATGTTTAAACTGCCGGCAACAAAAGTGAGTGTCAATATTTTGTATGGCCACCATTATTTTCCAGCACTGCCTTAACCCTCTTGGGCATAGAGTTCACCAGAGCTTCACAGGTTGTCACTGTAGTCCTCTTCCACTCCTCCATGATGTCACAGAGCTGGTTGATGTTAGAGACCTTGCGCACCTCCACATTCTATTTCAGGATGCCACACATATGCTCAGGGTTTAGGTCTGGAGACATGCTTGGCCAGTCCATCACCTTTACCCCTAGCTTCTTTAGAAACGCAGTGGTTGCTTTGGAGGTGTGCTTGGGGTCATTATCATGTTGGAATACTGCCCTGCAGCCCAGTCTCTGAAGGGAGGGGATCATGTTCTGCTTCCGTATGTCACAGTACATATTGGCATTCATGGTTCCCTCAATTAATTGTAGCTCCCCAGTGCTGGCAGCACTCGTGCAGCCCCAGACCATGACATTCCCACCACCATGCTTGAGCACAGGCACTCAGGTTCTTTGGTTGACCATGGCAAGGCCTGTTCTGAGTGGAACCTGTCCTGTTAAACCACTGTATGGTCTTGGCCAGCATGCTGCAGCTCAGTCTCAAGATCTTGGCAATCTCTTTATAGCCTAGGCCATCTTTATGGAGCAACAATTCATTTTTTCAGATCCTCAGAGAGTTTATTGCCACGAGGTGCCATGTTGAACTTCCAGTGTCCAATATGAGAGAGTGAGAGCGATAACCCCAAATTTAACACACCTGCTCCCCCTTCACACCTGAGACCTTGTAACACTAATGAGTCACATGCCACCAGGGAGGGAAAACAGCTACTTGGGCCCAATTTGAACATTATCACTTAGAGGTGTACTCACTTTTGTTGTCAGGGATTTAGATATTAATGGCTGTGTGTTGCATTATTTTGAACGACAGCACACTTATACTGTTATACAAGCTGTATACTTACTAGTTTACATTGTAGTCAAGTCATTTCTTCACTGTTGTCACATGAAAAGATGTACTTAAATATTTACAAAATGTGAGGGGTTGTACTCACTTCTGT
>NW_020769312.1:22521577-22579388 GCF_900518735.1 Pseudonaja textilis | reverse complement strand
AAGCAAACCGACACCCACTATGAAGATGCAGAAGGACCACGAACTCGAAGCCAAACAGCAAGATCACAACTCACCAGCTCAAATCCCCCAGCAACTAAGACTAACCTGAGCACAACCAAGCCCCCACCTGAACAGAACACGCCTCCAACCAATCAGAACACGGCTAAGCCCCCAACCAATCAGAACATGGCGAAACCCCCTACCAATGAGAACACACCCCCACCCAATCAGAACACAGCCAAGCCCCACCCAATCAAGTCCCACCCCCACTGGCAGTTAAAAGGAGGAAGCAGCTGCAATCTCACATCACTCTGAAAAGCACAGAGCCGGAGACAGAAGCCTGAAGATGATGAATGAGACTTCATCGAAACGTTGCCTAGACACTTTGAATCTTACGCGGGAGAAAACCCGAACAACCAAAGATCCACATATATATATATATATATATATACACACACACACACACACACACACACACACACATATATATACACACATACATGTGTCTGTGTGTGTGTCTGTGTGTGTGTATATATCTATCTATCTGTGTGTGTGTGTATATATATATATTTTCCTTAAGTTTTCGTGGGTATCTATATGGTATTTGGCTTTGTTCGGGTATTTTCCCACGTCATTATAGTTGTGCTTTTAAAGTTGTAGCGATGTTTCAGTAGAATCTCATCTGCCATCATCAGGCTTGTGTATTGTGTTCATCTGTGAGTCAGGCTTCACAGCCGTTTCTGTTTTAAATTTGGTGCTAGCCTACTGCTGTGTTAGAATGTTTTTTTCTTCATCCTGATTGGTTGGGAGTCTTAGTCTATGTTTATTGGTCTTCGAGTTTACTGTGTTCTGCTTGATTGGTGTTTCTAATATCTTCTGTCTGTTTTGTAGCCTTTTTTTTGTCTTGATTGTGTGGCAACATTGTGTTGCCTGTATTGGAGGCTTTTAGTGCGGCTTGGCTCCAAGTAAATGGACAGCTATCATTTATTAGGAAGCTAGGTTTCATCTGGATGCCTGGTTGGGGTGTGTTTGAGCTGGAGGTATCGGGGGGGGGGGAGGTCTGTTTGTGCCCAGGTGTTTGCTTGGCTCTTGGTGTGGAGATTTTTTTGTTTGTGAGTGTAGGCTTCCAGGTACTTGACAGTCTGGTGAAGTCATCTCTTCTATTCATGCTTTCAGGTCTTTTTTTTTTTCAATCTCTATGGCTTCTCTGATAGTTCTGTAGCTGGGGTTTTCTATAGTGGCTAGTGTTTTGGTGCCATTGAATTCGATGCTATGACCTGTGGCTTTCATGTGTAGGACTAGTGAGGAAGTGTGTTCCAGCTCTTTTACTGCATTTTTGTGTTCATCCTGGTGGGTACTTATTCTTCTATTGGTCTGTCTGATGTATGTGGCAGGGCATGATGCGCAGGGGACTTAATATATGCCTTGGTTTTCCAGGTCAGTCTTATATTTGGGGTTTCTTGGGATGGCTGCTATTTTTCTGTCTGTTTTGAAGGCAGTCTTGATGTGATGCCTGTGTAGTATCTTACTGATTTTGTCTGTAGTGTCTCTTATGTAGGGCAGGACAGCTGTTCCATAGGTCTGTTCATCTTCTAGGTCTCCATTATGTCTCATTGTGTTTTTGTGGATCAAGACGGTGATTTTGCTTTTGTGGAACCCGTTGGCTGTCAGTACTTTAGGTTCAGGGTGCCTATGGAACAGCACACCTGTGGACCTCCATTTTCAGCAGTGCAAATTGGAGGTTTTTCTCTCCCCACCCCCAGTAAATAGAACTGTTTTGGGTATTCCACATTAAAATATGTATGATGATAACAGTGGAGCTTCTATAAGGGACGCCCAGGCAGTTTCCCCTTTGATGAGAATGAAGTGCTAAAATTTGTGAAAATGTTCAGCTGAAATACTGGCAGAAGCTTCCTGGATAATAAGGGCCACTAATATATGAACATTTTGAAAAGTCTGGACTCTATAATATATTGCATAAATTGCATTTATACACAATTTTCACTGGCATTAGCATTTTGATAAACTTTCTATTATTAGCAAGAGCATAGTGCAAAACTGAGGAAAGTGTGCATTTGTAGGATAATTGTATTTCACTTTCTGTGGGTTTAACAGTGTGAAAAAGAATAATCCTCTCCTCTGTTAAGTCCAATTTCTTATTCACCTTACAGCTTTTTCTACCTACACAAAACTTGTCTCTTGTATATTTGGACTTTGCTAATTCGTACTGAAACGATAAAAGCGTGTCTTCTGCCAGACTAAGTTTTTTTTCTGCACTATAGTCTTAAGATGCTGATCTCTCATACATAAATTGGCTGAGTTTGAAACCATTTGAAGAAATCCCTCTTTTTTATATTAAAAATATTTTACTATTATAACAGAATTGGGGGGGATCTTAGAGGTCTTCTAATCTGCATATAGAATAACATACATTTGAAAAAAAAAGATAATCAATGTAAAAAAAAGAAAGGAAAGGAAGAGACAAATGA
Source organism: Pseudonaja textilis (assembly GCF_900518735.1). The sequence continues at coordinate 22,576,899 of NW_020769312.1, read as the reverse complement.
TTGTGGAAGAGAAAAAAGAAAGAAAGGATTATAAATGTCTTCCAATCTTTTTCTTGATAATTATACATTCAATTCTTATCAAACCGTTCTCTTTAAGATGAATTCCCTTCTTTCCATAATATATTTTTTCTAATCACCAAACCCATAAGTCACAAAATCATTTTTATGCAAAAAAGTCCATAAGGAGTTTCCATCCATTGATGAAATATCAATAATGATGTTTCTCTAATCAAAGAAGTCAATTTGACCATCTCTGCAAGTTCAGTCAATTTCACCAAAGATGATGGGTAGTGTTGAATATTTCCATCTTTGAGTATATAATAACCTTGCTAGAGTAACCAAATACTGAAATAATTTTCCATGATTCTTTTCTAACTCTGTATCCACCAATCCTAAAATATATGTTCCCTATTGTGTTGTTTGTGGTATGAAGAGCAGGATTACTCATGATGCAGAATGAATTCTAAACTCAGAAGTGGTCCAGACTGTGAAAAGAAATGGATTATTTCTTTTCTATTTCCCAATTCTAACCTGGTATGATACCTGTGAGAATGCCTGCACTGAAAATTATACTTTTGGGGGCTAACATAAACTGTTTCAACTCCTTCTCTCAAAACGATGCTATAGAGCATTGCACACCAGAACAACTAGACACAAGAACAGTTTTTTTCCCGAAAGCCATCACTCTGCTAAACAATTCCCTCAACCCCGTTCAACTATTGCAAAGTCTGTACTACTATTACTGTTAATCTTGCATCACTCCTTATCACCCATCCCCTCCCACTTGTGACTGTATAACTGTAACTTTGTCGCTTGTATACTTACAATTTATATTGACTGTTTCCTAATATGATTGGTTGCTTATTGTACCCTATAACTATCAATAAGTGTCATACCTTATGATTCTTGACTCCTGACAAATGTATCTTTTCTTTTATGTATACTGACAGTATTTACACCAAGACAAATTCCTTGTGTGTCCAATCACATTTGGCCAATAAAGTATTCTATTCTATTCTGACTTGGATTCAACTGGAAATAGGTGACCATGGTTTTATTAAAAATATAACAAAGAACACACTGATTATGTAGGTATGTACTCTTCAGCACCTTATGACCTAAAGACTATAAGATAGTAGTAGAATGTAGATAGAGATTTAAGGATTTACTAAATGTCTCTTCTTTGTCAATTTGTCTCTCAGTTCTTCATTTAATAGATTGCTAATTTATTCTCAGGCCAGGTATATGTTATGGATATGTAAATAATGTAGTTGGGTTGACAATATATAAACTACAAATATATGTTTGTAACTTTAAGAGAAAATACTGTTATGCATTATGCTGTGTTCTGGTTGGTTAATTATGCTACACGTTGCCATAAGAGGGAGCTGTAGATCATGGTTTAATTCTCTTTCTCTTTTTCACTGATGATCTCTCTTGATACTGATACTGACTGACTATGGACCAATACTGACTAACCCTGTTTATTTTGATATTCTGTTGATATCGAAGGTTATTTGTTGTATTATGGTTTGATATTTGTCTGCTGTAAAAGACATGGAACCGGTAAGAAGACTTTATCACTAGATGTAAGAAGACTTTATAACTGGATATTTCTGGACTGTTAAAAACATGTATGACATGGACTGTTTATTGGACTGTGCTATTTCTTCAAGTAAACATACAGCCACACCGTTGAACAAGTTGTATTAAACTTGTTCAACTGTGTGGCTGTATATTTCTTCATAACTGTTCTCATAAACTGTTTTCTGTGTGCATATCCTTTTTATACAAGGGTTACTCTGCACATATCCTAACAGTGTATATAAAAGGAAAACATGAAGGTAGAATACAATTAGCTATCTGCTAGGATTTGTCCATACAGATAATGCATTTATGTAAATAAATCTCCTGCTATACAGGTAGCTGTTAAACCCGCTTCACTAATCCTTGTTTGGATCAGATTCATGCTCTTAGAACTGCTTGCATGCACACATAAAATACTCCAAATTATTCATATATTACTGGATTCAAAGGATTTTGCATTATATCTTAAATATATCTCTAATATAATTAAAAAGCAATTTTAGAATTATCCTATATTCAACTGACAATTCTTAAAATGTGAATCCCCATTGATTTTCATAGTCTGAATCATCAAGCATTAATATGAGAGAAGTCTACTAATAATTAAATATCACTAAAAGCAACATCACACATATTGGTAATAACAAGCGATGCCTGAAATTATAAGTTGTCAAAGTTTGTGTGCAGCAACTATTTAAAATAAAAAGTTATCTTGCAGCAAAGTAGGCAGCAAAACAAACAAACAAATAAACAAACAAACACAGTAGGACACCATCCTCCCACTCTCATCAGAGTTTATTTATTTACTATATATTAAACAAATTTATATGGCTGCACAACTTACATATAGGTGACTGCAAGTTGATGTTGAAGTTAGGCTTGGGAAAAGATAAATACACCATTTTCCTTTAATAATTAAATTTCAATCTATACAGTAAAAATTCTTGACAGTCACTTCCATTTCTCATTCCACATTTACTTTGGGGAAATATTTGCTGCTTAGAGCAGCAACTGTAAAAAAACATTTTGAGGTACAGAAGTAGAACGCTGCCAATTGAAGCAATGTCTCTTAATTATTTCTCCCTGCTTTTCCCACTGATCCAAAATTCAAGGAAATATTTCATTGGGAATTTTAATTTTTTTAAAAAATCATAAGATATTTTAGTGAATTTCTCCTTTTTGGTAGTGATAAGTGTGCCAGTTATTGGATTAAATGGATTTCTGAAAGCGTACTTCACAGAAAGTGATTTAAAATATAGATCTTCATGTCTTTAGAAATTGGTTTGTTATTGTCTCAGGTTATTGTTTATATGTTTTATATTTCCATTTCCACAGTTCAGTTTTTCTAAGAAGTTATTTTAATTTATCACAGAATTAAAAATTATTATCACCTCCTTGCAGTGAGGTATTGTGAATGTTCAGTTTATCAAAACCATTACCTAAATATGCTAACTGCATATTGAAATTACACTTGATGTGTAAAACTTCACCTATTTTTAAATGGTGAGAAAGTTCATTTCTCAGTTTTAAAATGCTAGTCAAAATGTTGTTCTCAGACAAAAATCCTCACTCCTAGTTTAATAATAAAAGAGGTTGTTCATCTTTTCACAGAACCTTGCAAACATCTTTGTATTCCTGACTTGATTTTTGCATAGTTCTAAATATTTATCATTGGGTCCAACGCTTTCAGAGGAAGAGCTTATCTGCATTCTAGAGAAACGTTCTCCAAATTTTCCACCTTGGCAATTCAGCCTATGTGATGACCCAGGGTGGGATACAAAAAAAATACACTCACAAAAAAACAGGTGAAGCCCCTTTTATTCCTTCACTTTGCTTCCAAGTTCCAAATATCCTTGATTGGAGACAAAAAACTCCCACACAAGCAGTTACAAGAAGGAGGAAATGCCATTTAAATTATAAAGAGTAAAAAAACAACACAAACCAGGCAAGATAAGGGCTTGAAGACGTCCACATATATCAGAACACACACTGGGAAGGACACCAAACTCAGAGAGGAACAATAAACTAGAGAAATTTCCACACTTTGTTTCCAGCCCTCCCCCGTACACATGTCTGTCCCCTTCTCCAGTTGTCACAGCTGCAGCCCATGAAGAGGATCAAGGCCCTTTCCTCCCTGCGTGCCCTAGGATGGAGAGGGGATGGGCCTGGGTCCTCCTCTGACTGCCCAGCTGGCCTCTGCCCTTCCCTAGCCTCCTACACAACCTTTGGAGCCACACTTCCACTCCCTGTTGGCTGTTCCTCCTCTCCCTCAGAGTCGGCCTTCACCAGGGGCATGACGGGTGGGGGTGGGGAACGTGTACATGAAATTATAATGGAGAGTCACACACAAGTGGAGGGCATTTGCACTTGTGCTTTCACGCAAAGCTCCACTCATGCAAGAAGAGAGCACCTATGCTTGAGCACTAAGCTCTAATCACGCAAGCGGAGGGTGCTTGTGTTTATTTGTGAAGCTCCACTCATGCAAGTGGAGAATGTTCATGTGAGTAGAACTTCGTATGCAAACCCAAACTCCCTCTCCTCAAGCACCCTCCACTCATTGCGCTCGCACCTTTGTGTGCGAGCACAAGAGCATACTGCTCTCATGACTGGAGCTTCACGTGTGCATGTTGCCTATTGCTTGTTTCAAACAGACCGCGACCTGGTATGTGGGGATCCCTGTTATAGAGTGTGCCCAAACAACTTCTGGAAATTGTTTGCTTATGAAAATTAGAAGTTCCATCACAGAACATGTAACAAGAATATCCATACATAATTTGAGCATTTTAAATATTATGCATTAATATATCAATCAGAATAGAGCTGGAAGGGACCTTGGAGGTCTTCTAGTCCAAACTCCTGCTCAATAAGAGACTCTATACCATGTCAGATAGGTGGTTGTCTGCTGTCCAGTCTTTTCTTAACAATATCCAGTGATGAAGAACCTACAACATCTAATGGCAAACTGTCCTCACTGTTAGGAAGTTTCTCTTTAATTCCAGGTTGCTTTTCTCCTTGAATAATTTCCATCCATTGTTTCATGTCTTGCCTTCTGGTGCTTTGAAAAATAAGCTGATCCTCTCTTCTTTGTGGCAGCCCCATAAATATTGGAATGTTGTTATCATGTCATCCCTAGCTCTTCTTTTCTCTAGGCTGGTATAATATCAGTGGTTCCCAAAGTCGTTCCCTGGGGAGAATGCCTTAGGGGGTGCTAAGAGGCAAGGGGGCTGGCAGGGGGGCACTAAGAAGCAAGGGGGAGCAGTGGAGGTGGGCCCCTTGCAGGGCACAATTCAGGGGTGAGAAAAAATCCCACCACCGCCACGTTCGAATCAAGGCCCCGCAGGATCACCCCATTGACTTGCACGCTCCAGTGCATGGGGATCAATGGGGTGATTCTGCGGGGTCTCACCCCAAACACAGAGTTGGGAAAGGAGAGCAAAGCCAGAGTGGCTTTGTTCTCCTTTTCAAACATCCTGCCGCCGCCGTGTTCAGGGCAAGGCCCTGCAGGATCACCCCATTGACTTGCACACTCTGGTGCAGGGGGTTCAATGGGGTGATCCTGCAGGGCCTCGCCCTGAATGCAATGTTGGGAAAGGAGAGCAAACCAGAGTGACTTTTTTTCTCCTTTTCAAACATCCCGCCACCGCCGCATCTGAGGCGAGGCCCTGCAGGATCACTCCATTGAGCCCCTTGCACTGGAGGCACCTGCCCAAGCAAGTACGAACAGAGCAGTGCACGAAGTCAATGGGGTGAGCCTGAGAGAGGGAAAGAGAGAGAGAGAGAGAGAGAAAGAGAGAAGGAAGAAGAAAAAGAGAAAAGGGACAGAAAGAAAATGGTACAGACAAATAAAGAGGGGGGGAATGGAAGGAAGGTACAGAAAGAAAAAGAAATAAAGAGGGAGGGAGGAGAAATATAATGAGATATCTATACTAGTCCAATCACCTGCTCCAGCAGGATTAGAAGGGAGTGTGTGTGTTTGTGTGTGTTCTCCTTGTAATTTACCAGTACATTTTGGTTTTGCCTTCTTTGGAATTGGCACTGTAATACATTGGGGAAAAGTAATTTTTTAGGGTGGAGATCTGGTCCAATGGATCCTGTTTAAAGCCTCAACAAAATGTGAGAGCTTCCTGATAGTCCTGGCCATGTTTCGTCCACAAAACCTTTAATTAATAGAAGCCAAAGATGTTTCAATATGCTGGCAAAGATGCTGGCTAAGATGTTTCGATGTGGAAAAGGGCCTCTAAACTAGGCTGCAGGAGGCACTGCCACCTCCCCTGTCCGGTCTGCCATTCCACAGAGGAGAACTTACAATGCTGATCCGTCCCTCGAAGAAATCCTGTTTGACACCCCTGATCTATGAGATACCAAGGCGCTTGTAGGTGTCTATATCTCTGCCATGTGGTCTGCTGGTAGTTCATCAGTCTTAACTACATTTCCTCTATTTACAATCATGAAGCCATTCTTCTCCAGTTTGAATGATATCCCAATGTCCTCACTATAGATATGTGTCATGTGGAACAGCTAGTCGATGGATCTACTCTCAGCATACAGCTTGATGTCATCCATGTAGAGATGATGATGGATAATGGTAGCTAAAGTCTTGAATCTATATCCTTTATCCAGTCCTTGTGATTATCTGGCTGAGAGGGCTCAAGTCTTTGTAGAGCAGCAGTGGGAACAATTCACAACCTTAATATATCCTGCATTTGATGGCCAGTTGGGTAAGAGTTGACTTCTATTGTAATTTTCTAGTCCCCCAGAGTTCTTGAGTCCTTAATGGCAATATTATATAGTGACAGGCATTTACAGATCTATGAGTGCAACCTTGAATTGTAGGCTTTCCTGTAGTGTGTGTCAGACACAATGGAAGTTAACTCAAGGCTCTGTATATGTGTGTGTGTGTAGACACATGGACACACAGACATACTTTCTCTAATATAATGGTATGTATAAAATAATAATGTATAAAATAATATTGCATAGCAGTGCAGTAATGGGGAAAATGGCTTCTGAAACATCACCAAAGGTCTCTTTTGTTCATTTCTTTTTTGGCATTTATTGAGCAATTAAGCCTTTGAGGTTTAATTTAGGATGAGCTCAGAACTGATTTTTAAACAGCAAAACCAAACAACAATAACTCTTGAAAGCATGAAAATCATTTAGGGGAAATTGTCTTTAAATATATACTTTCGGATGATTAATTTACAACTTTTTGCCCAGTAATTAATCATGCTTCCATTCATATACTTTCATTATAGTATGTAATAATAGAAGAAGAACTTGTGTGCCACCACCAGATGAAAATTTATCCAATTGGCAGCTAATCTCTGCATTTTCAATGCTCTGTGCAATTGAAACACTATATTAAAAAGGAATATATTAGGGAAAATAATGCAATTAGATGCCTTGCATTATGGAAAACTGCTATATTAGAAAAAGAACAAATGAAATGTTTCTTGAGGAAAATATGCAGTAAAATTAATATGATTTTTTTTGTATTTTTTGAAATATCTCAAACATGTAAATGAGATAAAATACATTTAAGTAAGAAAAATTGGAGAAATGAAGTGAAGATGAATATATGTTCATCTCTAGACCTGAATAAAAGTATATGTAGCAGACTAGGAGAATATTTATTCTTCCAAGGAAAAAATTGCATATTTGGAAGAAACATTTCCCACAAAACAAGAAGTTCTTCTAGCCCTTGCACATAATAATAAAAATGGTCATAATAGCCAATTCTACCAAACTATAATTTGCAATAGATATTCTGAAAATGGAAAATAAAACAAAAAAGAAACAATCCAGTTTTGGAAAGCAGAACAGCAAAAAATGTTAATAAAATCTTACATTTGTTTCAAAGAGATGATCTGAAGCTTTATGGTAAATCAGAAATTGAATTCCACTCATTGAAAAAAAAGAAACCTGTAACATTTCTTAGTACAGATGTAACAATGGACAATATAGCAATTTAGACTTAGAGAAATGTACCACAGAAGCAGTAAATTGAGATAAAATCACAAATAATAGTGGAATTAAAATGCTGAATGCCCCAAACTTTGACAATATTTGTATCCACTTCACAGACAGTCTGTATAAAAAGAAATTACTATTATTGTCATTGATAGGCAGCAATGGACCTTTATGGAATTGAACGAACCAAGGAATACCGAAGGTAAAGGGAAATAGAACTACTACCGTGTTTCTCCAACATTACGACCTCCACCAATAGGAAGGCCCAGCATGATTTCTAGGCATGAGGTGAAATTATGCCCCGCCCCCAAAATTTAGGCCTATTTAAATCATGCGCTTCCCCACCATTTCTCACATTGTTAGAACTACACGAGGTGAAGAGAAATGGGGGTAAGGGCAGGGGGGAGAAAACTTGCCTTTAGGAGCACCCTGCAGGTAGCCTAGGCTATAATACCCTGATCTACTACAGATAGAACATCGGCCGATAGAAGCTCCCCGAAGGCAGCGTCACCAGCCATTTCTATAGGCCAGTAAAAGCGGCCTTGGGGCGACCACTCACACGCACTCCCCTCACCACTAAGTCATTTCTATCAGCCAATGGAAGCTCCCCAAAGGCAGAGTCACTAGTCACTTCTATCGGCAGGTAAAAGCGGCCTCGGGGCGAGCACCCACGCACACTCCCCTCGCCACGAGGCCATTTCTATCGGCCAATGGAAGCTCCCCAAAGGCAGAGTCACCAGCCATTTCTATCGGCAGATAAAAGCGGCCTTGGGTGAGCACTCACGTGCACTCCCCTCACCACAAAGCCATTTCTATCGGCTGATGGAAGCTCCCCAAAGGCAAAGTCACTAGCCACTTTTATCAGCCGATGGAAGCGGCCTTGGGGTGAGCACTCACACACACTCCCCTCGCCACAAAGCAGTTTCTATTGGCTGATGGAAGTTCCCCAAAGGCAGAGTCACTAGCCGCTTTGGGGTGAGGCGTGGCTATGCATCAGGTTCCCAACTGCAAACTCAATTGCGTACATATGCTGTTGTCAGAGTAAATATCATACGACCCCAAGATTCCCGCTGCATTTCTGCTTCCTGAGCCAGCTGCTCTTCTTCATACCCTCACTTAGCTCTATTTCCCCCCACCCCTGATTTCCCACTGCCAGCACTTGGATCGCAGGAGGCTCGCTAAAGAAGCTGTTGTCTTCTCCTGTCCCACTCTTTTAAACTTCTCTCTCCAGTCTTGGAAATCCTGTCCTGGGGACCCCATCCCAGCTCCAACCCTGCTTGGCTTCCAGCCTAGACAAGCCCCTCCCCAGGTGCGCTCTGGGAATCCAAGGACCGGTTCTGCCCCCCCCATCTCTGACTATTGAGCAGAGCCTTTGGGGAGCTTCCATCGGCCAATAGAAACTGCTTTGTGGTCGGGAGTGCGTGTGAGTGCTCGCCCCAAATCTGCTTCTACCAGCCAATAGAAGCGGCTGGTGACTCTGCCTTTGGGGAGCTTCCATCGGCTGATAGAAACTGCTTTATGGCAAGGGGAATGCATGTGAGCGCTCACCCCAAGGCTGCTTCCATTGGCCGATAGAATGAGCCTCATGGAGAGGTGAGTGCGCATGGAGTGCTGTAGGTGGGGGTGCGCTTGGGGGAGGAAATTAAGTCACCCCCGAAAAGACGTCCCAGCTGTTTTTTTGGGGCTCAAAAAAAAAAAAAAAATAAGACCCGGCCTTATTTTATGAGAAAAACGGTAGAAAATTAGAAATTTATTTAAGGTATAACAAAAGGCCTAGCTAAGATTTTACTCAATAATTAATACATTCCTGAAAGTTTAGTGATATGTAAAACACATTATGGGGATGCAAATTATTAGGATCATGTATTTTCTAAATATACTACTTTTCTAATACTGTTGGATCAGCTGCTGACACTAATTGTATAGTATGGATTTCCTTGGTATTGGAAGACAGCATAGGAAGGACTTAATTCTCTGTATGGAAGCTTTGCTGAAAATAGTGTAATAGGAACAACCATGTCACCCAACATTAACTATTTGCAACCAGCAGTCCTAATTGTGTGGGGAAAATAAGCACTGTTGTGTAAGTTATTTAATAAAAAAAATCCTTGAGCAGAGTAGCTCCAAAATGTTCCTTCTGTTAATGAAGCTTTGTTTGGAAAATATTGTCTACCTGAAGATCAGCTATCATTCAGAGTGATGCTTTTAAAAAGTGCACCCTTGCTATTTCTGGACTTTGCATCTGGCATAGCAAAGAGCAAAGGATTGAAGGGTTTTAGTCTGATACATTTAGGAAGCATAAGGTTGACTGCTCTCATTATATAGACACAAAAGAAAGCCTCTGCTCTTTGATCATTATTCCAATTGTGGTTGGAATGTGCAGGTTACTTACTGATTCATAAATAGAATTAACCCTTACTTCCTTTTGTAATGGGATTTTTCTTCCTTGATTGTACAGTCTGTTAAACCTTAAAGCTGATGGATCACATCTTCCAGCAGAATTGCAGTATTATGAAAAACAAGTCATCTGTGTATCTTCTTTTGCATTGCTCTGTAAAAGCCCTCAGATAAAACTGGTTCAACTGCTGCACAGATGACATCATAACCATTACACAGTTTGGAAATGCTAATAATAAGGACTAATTTGCTAACAGGTTGGATGCAGGTGAACAAGATGAAATCCAACCTGGGCAAAATGGAGTTACTGTTGGTAGAAAACCAGTTCTCTAGAGTAGGAAATTTGGAAAGAATTACATTCCAAGAGAAAGAGAATGGAAGTGTTTTCTCTATGGCCAGATTCCTTGTTGTTGTTGTTGTTAATGGTGAAGTCAAGGAATACATATGTTCAATTATTTGTAGTCACCACTGAGTATTAATGAGTCAAGGGTTATCCATTACTATGACAATCCCCAAAAGGAGATCTTCCTTTAACCTACCAGAATCAGTGGAACAAGAAAAATTGGTTTCACCTTTGTAGGAAAACAGGATGGCATTCAACTTCAGTGGTAAGAGTGAGGCTTGCCAATTCTATGAGGATGAGGGATCTGAGGTATGTGAAGAGGTGCTAGACTAAAAGTAAAGTGCTTTAAAATAATCTTGGTCTATTAAAGTATTAAAAGCTGAAGGAAAACAAAAACTTTAGCACATAGTATTGGAACAAATATCAAAAGACTTAGCCCTTGTTCATGGCCAAGGTTTCTGATTAGCATGCATATTGAATCTCTTATACCCAATAAAATCTTTCCAGATATCAGGTTAGGTCTGTTCTTTTGACAATTCAAATTAGGAGTGTTATAATATAATTACAGGTTATTGCAATGCACTCTACATAATATGAATTCTGAAAGCATTACTGCTATAAAATATTGCCGCTAAAGAAGAATAATGCAGTACAGCTTTTCCAGAAGGACAGGCTTCAGGCCATCGACTTGAACTATTTCTGTTTGTGAAGCATGGCATCTATAACAAGTGCTTGGCAGTAAATATCCCATGGATATTCAGTGTTGCTTGTGGAGAGATTCCACATTTGTACAAACTGAATGATTATCTGGCCAATTAACACATTTGTTCAATGTATTTATGACTTACTTCCTTTATTTGTTTGGCCAAATGGTTAGACCCACAAGGAATTTGTCTCTGGAACAGAAGCACTCAGTGTGCATGCAAAATAACAGAATATAATAACGATAATAACAATAATAATGATAATAACAATAGTAGTAGTAGTAGTAGTAGTAGTAATAATAATAATAATAATAATAATAATAATAATAATAATAATGATGTGTACAGCTAATAAAAGGGGAAGTAAAAAATAATCCTGTGTCTAGTTGTTTTAGCATGCAATAGCCTATAGTGGTGTCTTGAGGGAAGGAGTTAAAACAGTTTATATCCAGGGTGTGAAGGGTCTGTAGATATTTTCTCAGTGCTTCTTCTGACATGTGCAGTATATCTGTCCCAGAAGGTTGTACTTTCTGTTCAGAAAGACTTCCAGAGCTTGGGGTATGAACTTAGTAATATGGACTGTAGGTTTATCTTTTCAGAGGTTCTACCAGTATACAAGGAACAAAAAGGGAAAGGGCAGCATGTAGCAGAGTTTAATGTGTGGCTAAAGGAGTGGTGTAAAAGGGAAGGCTTTGGTTTTATTAGTCATGATGTCTGCAGCTGGTCCAATGAAAAAATGTACAAAAGAGATGGTTTGCACCCATCAAAGAAAGTTACTTGGCATTAAATTCACAGATTTCCTGGATAAACATTTAAACTGAACACCGGGGACAGAGAATTAACGGATTCAGAACATTTCTGTCCCCAGCAACCTAAAACTAATAAGGATACCAGTGCATGAAAAATAGATGTTTGTGCAGGTAAGATTACCAACCTTGATGCCAACCAAAACCAAGCATTTAATAGTGAGTGCCATACCATGTGCACTAATCAAACAAGTGGCAAGAAAGTAGGGACAGGCAGGCACAACACAGGTTATGTAGACAGTAAACACAGTGTCAGACATAAAGATTTCAAGTGCCTATATACAAATGCACAAAGTCTGGGGAACAAGCAGGGTGAACTCAAACAACGAATACATGAAGGTAAATATGATATAGTTGGAATAACAGAAACTTGGTGGGATGAAACCCATGACTGGAATATACTGGTAGAACGATACAAACTATTAAAAAAAAACAGACCCCATAAAAGAGGAGGTGGAGTTGCACTGTATGTAAAGGACCACTATGTTGCTACAGAAATGCATGAAACCAAAGATGAAAACCACCTAGAATGCATATGGGTCAATATAAAAGAAAAAAAGAATGACATGGCCATAGGCGTATATTGTAGGCCACCCAATCAAGCAGAAAAAATAGATGTCCTTTTTGCCAGCCAATTAACAAACATATGCAAGAAACACACAACAATAGTAATGGGAGACTTCAATTATCTTGATATTAATTGGAAAACTAATTCTGCACCAAGTGAGAAATCAAATAAGTTCCTAACCAACCTAGCTGACAACTTTGTTGTCCAAAAGGTAGAGGGTGAAACTAGAGGGACAGCCATATTGACTTAATTCTTACAAACAGAGAAGAAGTGATAGAGGGAGTTGAAACTGCAGGAACCTTGGGTGAGAGTGACCATGTCATACTAGAATTCAACATAACTCAAACACAAGCAACAGAACATAGTGACACCAGTCTTGGATTTGGAAAGAGCTGATTTCAATAAACTCGGAGAGAACTTGGAAAAGATTCCATGGATGAAAATCCTAAAGAAGAAAACAACTCAAGAATTTTGGGAAACTCTAAAAAGTATGATCATAGAAGCCCAGACAATACCACTGAGAAAGAAGAACAAGAAATCCAAGAAGAAACCAGCACGGCTACACAAAGATCTCTCTGGCAAATTGAAAGAAAAAAAGGACAAGTACAAAAAATGGAAAGAAGGACATACAACTAAGGCAGATTATCAGCGGATAGCCAGAATCTGCAAAGACTAAGTCAGGATAGCAAAGACTCAGAACGAACAAAGACTTGCAATAAAAGTCAAAGATAATAAAAAAAAAGTTTTATAACAAGAAAAAAATCAAGGAAACAGTCGGTCCACTAAAGACAGAAGATGGCAAGGAAATAACAGGCAACAGAGAGAAAGCAGAACTGCTTAACTCATTCTTTGTCTTCACACAAAAAGAAACTATAGCTCAACCCACCAAAAACATAACTGTAAAAGACAGACCAGAAATATAAGTTAAAATAAGCAAAAAAAATAGTAAGAGACACCTGTCTGATCTTGATGAAAACAAATCACCGGGCCCTGATGGATTACATCCCAGAGTTTTAAAGGAGCTGGCAGAGGTCATCTCAGAACCACTGCACCATATCTTTCAAAAATCCTGGAGCACCGGGGAACTACCAGAGGACTGGAAAAGAGCTGATGTGGTTCCCATCTTCAAAAAAGGAAAAAAAACAGTCCCAGGAAACTATAGACCAATCAGCCTAGCATCAATACCCAGGAAGACACTGGAAAAGATAATAAAAAAACAGATCTGCCAACAATCTAAAAACAAGTAAAGTAATAACTAGCAGTCAGCACAGGTTTGTTAAAAACAGATCATGCCAAACCAATCTCATTTCATTCTTCAACACAGTGACTAAATTAGTAGACCAGCAAAATACTGTGGACATAATATATTTAGATTTCAGCAAGGCATTCAATAAAGTAGACCACAACCTACTTCTTAGTAAGCTAGAAAAAAGTGGAATAGATAGCACCACCACTAGATGGATTCGCAACTGGCTGGCAAACCATACTCAACGAGTAGTCCTTAATGGGTCTAAGTCTACATGGAGGGAAGTAAGCAGTGGGGTGCCACAAGGTTCTGTTTTAGGCCCAGTACTCTTCAATATCTTCATTAACGACTTAGATGAGGGAATAGAAGGGGAATTTACCAAATTTGCAGATGATACTAAGCTGGCAGGAATAGCTAACACCCAAGAAGATAGGCTCAAGATCCAGATGGATCTTGACAGACTAGAACACTGGCCCATATCTAATATGAGCCAGCAGTGTGCAGCAGCCGCCCCCAAAGCTAATGCAACCCTAAGTTGTATTAACAGAGGGATACAGTCAAGATCAAGGGAAGTACTAATACCTAGTCCTATAGGCCAGACAAGGAATAATGGATGGAAACTGAACAAGGAGAGATTTAACCTGGAAACAAGGAGAAACTTTCTGACAGTGAGAACAATCAACCAATAGAACAGCTTGCCCTTGGAAGTTGTGGGAGTGCCATCACTTGAGACTTTCAAGAAGAGATTGGACTGCCATTTGTCAAAATGATGTAGGGTCTCCCGTTTGGGTGGGGGGTTGGACTAGATAACCTACAAGGTCCCTTCCAACTCTGATTATCTGTATCTGTAGCAGATCTTCAATGGCTGCATTTATTTTTTTCTGCAATCTTAACTATGTAAAAGAGATTTTTGTCTGGCTGATTCTTATGAAGTCACTGAATCACCTCTATAGTCTTTTTTTCTTTCAATGGCTTAATCCTGTTGATATCTTTACAAGTTAGGATTCTAACTGCTCCCTCTTGACTATGTAGATCTTGAGGATCTTAGAAGATCTGGGCTGTGATACCTCAGTTTCCTATTCTGAATCTGTTGTTAAGGTGACTGTCTATTCTCTCTAGACTATTTTTTCTGAATCTATGGTTAAGGTAACTTTGGGACACATGATAAAGGTCTGGCCATTCCCCACCCTTTTATCCTTACAAAAGGCCCGAGGATCTAGAATAAGATGATATGGGAGTTCTGTGGATGATTCTGTTGGATACAACCAAGGAGAGTGGCTGAGGCATTTTTGTTTATACTGTTGTAATTATTTTCTGGTTTGTAATGTTGTAAGCTACCCAGAGTTGTGTTCTTAGGATGGGTAGCCATATAAATCTTTTAAATAAACAAACAGCTGGTGGTCTGTAGCTGATGCATGTCTAGGTAATACTAATTCTCTGAGGGAGACTGGTGGTTTAGAAATAGAATAAATAAATGAGAGAGAGAGAGGGAGGGAGAGAGAGAGAAGTTCTAGCAGGTTCTCTTCTCCACCATAGAGTGTCTAGTCAAAAGTCCTGTTGAGTTCACTGAAGTCATCCAACGTTAATATCAGCAAAAATGGCTCTTTCCTCCAAGTTTCAAAATATCCTAAGTAAATTAGCAGTTATTAGATGAGAGTCCTCTTTTACATTCAAAATTAGTTAAGATACAGAAAATGATCAAAAATAAACAGCTATTTCACTCACTAGATGGATATAAACAGAGAAAACCCTAAAGACCTATGTTGGGACAAGTGCTTTTTAAAGTTATTCATAACTGGTTTGGAATGAGGAGTGAAGTGAGGAGGATTGGTTGGTTTAACATAGTAATCAATATAAAATGGTGAGAACAAAGACGTATTTTGCAAAGCTCCAAACAGACCTCTTCATTACTCAGAACAAATATTACAATGCAGTTCATTGTTAAGAGGGAATATAGAAGGGGAAAAATACAAACTTGTTCAATGAGTGCTTCATCAAACTTGATGGGCGTTCCATCACCTGATGTTTTAAGAAGAGTCTAGACAGTCACTTATTTGAAATATAGGTTCTACTGCTTGAGTAGGAGGCTAGACCTCCAAGGTCCCTTCCAACTCATTCATTTTATTCTAAGTATTGGAAGGTTTGAACTATCAGAGAATAACTGGGAAACAGCTCTTAGAGTGATGGTGGGGAACACAATAAAGAAGTTGGAACAGGAAACTGTTATAAATCCAGATTACATGCTCAAAATAATTAGGGAAAGTAGGGAATTACATTTCAGTAATCTTTCCCAGATCTTGAAACAGGGGACTTTGTGTTAACAGGAAGCATACTATTTCTAAGCTAAGGGTGTTTGCTCCTTTGATTTGTGGATCTGAAAGAAATGTTAAATTCTATGATAGGGTTATTATTACAAAGTTGTTAGAAATCAAGTGTGAAACAATGCTAATTTTTTTCTGATTAAACACATTGTGATAAAAAGCAACCATTCAGGACAACTGGAGAACAATATGAAAAGCTTTATTATGAAGCTTTGCAAAAGGGAATTCCGCCCTTGGGCAGAAGACATGGTTCCCAAGAAGGTTGGGGTTTATATACAGGATCAAATATACAGTCTCTGCCCCTTTCCTGGGTTCACAATCTATCCAGCTATGTATCCAGTTATGCAACACCCCTATTTTTGTAGTATAACATCTGTTTCCTTGTCCTGTTTACCCATTTCCATTTCCAGAAATCTCCATCATTAACATGATACTGGTCAGCATAACCCACCAAATAACCTTTATACAAAACAATAGAGAATTCTTACATAATATTCCAGTAAATTATCTTAGGTTAACACAGAGGTTAAAAATGGTGTTACCATAGCGTCATATTTTTACAGGTATAATTCTCCATATCACACACAGACACACATGGATACCAAAACCATAAATGCAATACATCCATATGCTGCCAAAATAGGTTTCAAATATTCAATTGAATAGAAATTATAAAAATCCAGAAACAACTTATTCTTTCTCAATTCATGAAAACATAAGTAATAAACAACAATTCCAACAAACCACAAACAAACAGACACCCCGCCCGATACCTCCAGCACAAACACACCCCAGCCAGCCACCCAGATGAAACCTAGCTTCCTAATAAATGATAGCCAGACATTCACCTGAAGCCAAGCTGCACTAAAAGCCCCCAATACACGAAACGCAATGTTGCCAGCCAATCAAGACAAAAAAACTACAAAATAGACAGAAGATATTAGAAACACAAATCAAACAGAACACAGTAAACTCCAAGACCAATAAACACAGACCAAGATTCGCAACCAATCAGGATGAAGAAAAAACCATTCTGGCACAGCAGTAGGCTAGCCCCAAATTTAAAACTGACTCACAGACTAACACAATACAGAAGCCTGATGATGGCAGATGAGATTCTGCTGAAACATCACTACAACTTTAAAAGCATAACTATAATGATGTGGGAAAATACCTGAACAAAGCTGAATACCATATATATAAATACCTGCAAAAACTTAAGAAAACACACACACACACATTTCAAGGGACGTTCATTTGAGACAGAGTGGCTGGGTGGGTATGAACAAGCCTTTTAACATTTTAATTATTGGAACTGGTTGCTGCAAAGGTTATTTGAATTTATAGAGTAACCTCTATAAAATACTTTTCTATACCTTTTTATATATTATTCAAAAACAGAGGCTACAAATAAGATAGAAGAAACAGAAGTAACAATAAGGAAACAAAACAGCACTCTACTAAGTTAAAAAGAGAGAACATACCTTTAATGAGTGACACACATTTTCATTGTGGATCTTATATTAATTAAATGTCTGGATACCAATATAGATTCAGATATTGAGTTTCTTAGCATGAAAAACATTGCTTAGATAATTATAGGGAACTATTTAAGATATTTATTGCAATAGTAAACATCTTATATCATCGAGTAGGTATAACGGTGTGTGGAAAGGCCTTGGGTGATGGGACAAAGAGATGTCCATTAGGGAACAATTAGATAAGAGAAGGCATAGCCTGTAGAGGGATAATGGGAGGAGCAAGAAGCTCGGAAAGGATCCTCCCTAGTACCGTGTTTCTCACAAAATAAGGCCTGGCCTTATTTTTTTTTTGGAGCCCCGACAAAACGGCTAGGACGTCTTTTGGGGGGTGAATTAATTTCTCTCCCGCCCCCTGCGCACCAGCGCCGTCTCCAACAACAGCATCTGAGTCACTTCTGCTTTTCCCCCATCCCCGTAACAACAGGGGAAAAAAAGATTTTGAGGTGCCTGGGAACACCACGCACTGCATTTTGGTTTAATCCCGAGCAGCTGGGTGGGTGTGAGAAGAGCCGAACAAGCATCTCTGCTGCTGCTACCATCGGTGCTCCAGCCTCGGGCTCTGCAAGTTTGCAAAAGTCCTGGTGCGCAGCCTGTTCCTGCATTCCAAGAGCCCAGGCCAAGCTACAGCTGTCTCTCTCTCACCAGTGCCATCTCCAATAACAGCGGCAGCAGCGGCAGGAACCATGGAAGTTACAGAGGTGGCTCCCCCACCCAAGAAGTAGCTAAAATGCTTCCACGGTTCCTGCCACTGCTGCTGCTGTTATTGGAGACAGCGTTGGCGAGAGAGGGACAGCTGCAGCTTGGCCTGGGTGCTTGGAATGCAAGAATGGGCTGCACACCGGGATTTTTGCAAACTTGCAGAGCCCGAGGCTGGAACCATGGAAGCTACAGAGGCCTGAGAAGCAGCTGAAATGCTGCCAGACATCCACACCGATGACGTCCGCCTGCTGACCCGGGTAAGGGAGGGGTAAGGGAGCCCTCTGTGCTCCACCATGGTGTTAGGAGCGGCTGATGGTGAGGCATAGGTGCCCATGGGGCACTCCTAATGGCAAGTTTCCCCCCCGCCTTCCCCCCCCCAATTTTGCATGTTTTAAACTAGGCCTAAATTTGGGGGGGAGGGGCTTAATTTCATTTTATGCCTAGAAAACATGCTGGGTCTTCCTATGGGGGGGGCGTATTGTTGGAGAAACACGGTACCTCAGGAGAGTTTTACTTTCAGACGTGCAAGCTTCCTTTAATGTAAAGTAGAATTAGCTTATCAGGTTGTTTTATCTGATAAGGTTAACAATATAAAGTCCATGAGCCAAATCCATCCCACCATTTCTATTTGTACAGTCTGCAAGTTGAGAATGGATGACTGAGAGATAACAGATTGCCAGACCTAAACCAAGAGATAGAGATAAAAATAGGGTGTCATACCAGTGGCCCCCATGCTAGTGATTTTGTGCCATTCAATGGATGCCACATTCTGTGGTCTTCAGTACTGGTGGTAGATTAGGAGATGGATCTGACCCTTTATAGAAAAAGTGCTAGCCATTAACATAGAGGATTTCATTTTACATTGTGTGTGTGTGTGTGTGTGTGTGTGTGTGTGTGTGTGTGTTTCAAAATATCTATTTTTCAATCTCATGAATCCAAGATTAGTTCAGACTTTTCCATTCCATGTCAGATGATGGCTTCTTCTTTCTCCTTCGCTTTATCTGTGTTAAGTGATTCGTGGTCTAAGAAAGCATTTGCTTGTATAAACTGTAAAGTCTTGAAAATGCTTGAAGACTTGGTTGTTTTTGCTATAACTACAGCTTTCCAAGGCTAGCCCTCTGGAATTATTTAAGACATTAA
The DNA here is from genome assembly GCF_900518735.1 of Pseudonaja textilis. The sequence goes on along the minus strand of NW_020769312.1, from coordinate 22,557,577 downwards.
TCTATAATGCATTGGCTCTGGATACTTCTGAAAGTCATTTCCAGCACTAATGATATACTTTTGGCAAGCTGCAAGACACTAGTAATTTCTTCTACTATAATAATAAACCCATAATTCATCTCTGTAACCCCTTTTCCTTTTACCACCTAGTGTATTGACACAATCAGCTAATAGCCATACACTGACCTTCCTTACCCCACTATGAAGCCTGAAAATCAAACTCTGTGGAGCACAAAGGTGATTATAGAGAATTTGGCTGATCAATATTTTCAATATAAGATTTAAGTGGTTCATTTTTAAAAGAATCTCAGACTCATATTGTGTTTGTGTGGTTTTCTTTTACAGATAGGAATGGAGTCTTAAGGAGTTTTAGACATTTTTGGAAATTGGAGAGAAAATATAGTCTCACATACAGTTACTTATATTTCTCAATTAGCACTTTTCTCCTAATATAATATACAGTATAATATACAATTATAAAATGGGGGGACGAGCGGTCTGCCACCTCCAAGTGGTGTCCCCTGGATGCGCGAAGCCGTCAAACGCTAACCGTAACTGAGAGCAGACCCTCCGACGACAGGCCCACGCGACAGGCCGGCTGGAGTACTCAAATGCCGCATCAACATGGTGGAAACGTCCACTACAAAACACACGTCCAATGCTACCGCGTTCGGGGCGACTGCGTCTGGGTCCGATGCGCACGGAGACTACCCGATCCGTGTGAAAAAACGCAAGCGGGGAACAGAGGACTGCCAGATGCTCAAGGTGGCCACCTGGAACGTGGATTCGCTGACTGGACGCTCGACCGAGATCGTCAGGGCCATGCGGGACAGGAAGCTGGACATCTGCTGCCTCCAGGAAACTCGCTGGAAGGGCAGCAAGGCTACGACTATAGACGGCTACAAGATCATATACACCAGCTGTAAGGAAAACCGCGGCGGTGTAGCTGTGGTTGTCAGTCCAAGCTGGCAAAGTTCCGTCGCAGAAGTTAAGCGCCTCACAGAACGACTGATGATAATCGTCGTAGCGACCGAGAGGCAGCGCCTACACATCTTGTCCGCCTACGCCCCTCAGACCGGATGTCACGAGGAGGAGAAGGATACCTTCTGGGAACTGCTCGACAGCCAACTCAGGCAGATCCCACACGAAGACGACATCATCATCTCGGGCGACCTGAATGGTCATGTAGGGCGGGACAAAAACGGACACCAGTGCCACGGTGGGCACGGCACAGGCGATACGAATAAGAATGGCCAGAGGATCCTGGACTTTGCCGACTCCCATGATATGACCATCACGAATACCTGCTTCATTAGGCGAGAATCTCAACTCCTCACCTACCATAGCAGAAACGGGAGCCACCACACACAGATCGACTACATCATCGTACGACGAAGAGCCGCTAAAAACGTGCTCAACGCCAAGGTGTACCCGTACGAATCGAGCAGTCAGCACAGGCCGCTGATGGCGAAGATCAGGATCAGCAAGCCCAAGACCAGGATTGACAAAAGGAATGCAGACCAGCCACGAATCAAGTGGTGGAACCAGAAGAAGATGGCGGGACCCCTCATCAAACCGGAGCAGTTCCTGCAGATGGTCGAAGGGCCACAGGAAGCGTGGTCCATGCTGAAGAGCACTGTTCACACTGCCGGCTGCCAACAGCTTGGTTGCACCAAGCCAGGACGGAGACGCATCGAACGAGATACATGGCTCTGGACACCGGAAGTACAAGATGCCGTACACCTGAAGAAACGGCTCTACAAGGCCTTTCTTCAGGACAAGACCAGCGAGAAGCTCTGCGAATACAAGGCGGCCAAAAAGGCAGCCAAGAAAGCAGTAGCGACAGCCAGAAGCTCCCACTACGATGACATCTACGAGAAGCTGAACACGCGAGAAGGCGAGAACGAGATCTACCGCCTAGCCAAAAGCAGACACAGGAAGACCCTGGACATTGACCAGTTTCATGGGATCAACGACGAAAGGGGAAATTTGATCGTCAACCCCAGAGACGCTGCGGAGAGGTGGCGGCAATACTTCGAGAAGATCTCCACCGAGGAGTTCCCACACCCACGAACCCCGCGAGGTGACCCAGTTGAAGGCCCAGTCTCAGGCATTTATGCCAGCGAGGTCGCCGACGCCATCAAGGCCATGAAAAACGGTAAGGCAACAGGACCAGACGACATCCCTGCCGACTTCTGGAAAAAGGCACTACCGGGCTCGGCATTGTGGCTGTGCGAGCTGTTCAACAACATCGTCTCCACGGGAAAAGTGCCACACGACTGGTACCGCAGCACCACTGTTCCGATCTGGAAGGGAAAGGGCAGCCCAGCGGACTGCTCCAACTACAGACCGGTCAGGTTACTGTCACACACTATGAAGATCTTTGAACGCGTCCTTGATAAGCACATTCGGGACATCGTCGACATCAGCGTCAACCAGGCTGGATTCATCAAGAACTGCGGCACCACCGACGCCATCTTCGGTGTGCGGATGCTGATGGAGGCTCACAGAGAGAAGAAAATCCCGCTCCACACCGCCTTCCTAGACTTGGAAAAGGCCTTCGACCGAGTCCCGCACGATCTCATCTGGTACGCACTGCGAGATCACGACGTGCCTGAGCTGCTCGTACAATGGGTCCAACTCCTATACAGATGTCACAAAAGCCGTGTAAAAGCGGCAGCTGGGATATCAGAGGAGTTTAATATTACCGTCGGCGTACACCAGGGCTCTGCTCTCTCACCACTGCTGTTCATTCTGGTGATGGACACAATTACACACGACCTGTACACGCCCGCCCCATGGACGCTGCTCTACGCCGATGATGTGTTCCTGGCCAACCTGTGCAAGGCTGAACTCGAGCACCGAGTCCAACAGTGGCACGACCGCCTCGAGCAGTTCGGGCTCCGGCTGAACCTAAAGAAGTCCGAATACCTGACCACTGACAATGAAATGACAGGCTCCATCCACGTGAACGGGCAGGAGCTACCGCGCGCCTCCACCTTCAAGTACCTGGGAACTACTCTTGGGGAAGAAGGCCTACTACAAACTGAGGTGGCAGCCAGGATCAATGCAGCGTGGGGCAAATGGAAGTCCGTCACGGGCGTCCTCTGTGACAAGAAGATGCCGATGCGCCTGAAGGCGAAAATCTATAACTCTGTGGTGCGCCCCGTGGCCATATACGGCGCAGAGTGCTGGCCGACGACCAAAGAAGTCGAAAGCAGACTCCAGATAATGGAGATGCGAATGCTCCGATGGTCGGTAGGCCTCACCCTACTCGATCGCGTCAGGAACGAAGAAGTGCGTAGACGGTTCAACGTCGTGCCCATCCCCACGGTCATGAGGCAGTCCCGGTTACGATGGTTCGGCCACGTGAGCCGCGCCAAGGAAGAATCCATCATCAAATCTGTAATGAAGGTGACTGTCGGAGGAGCGAGACCGCGTGGTAGACCTAAACAATGCTGGATGGACACGATCAAGGCCGATCTAGAGATCGCGAAGGCAGACCCGACACACGTGGCAGACAGAGAGGCGTGGAAGCAGTACTCAAGGACATTAGCGGACCTCGCCCGAGCGCGAGACAAACGCTGAAGAAAAAGAAGAAGAAGATACAATTATAAAATGGCATTTGTTTGCAAGTTTGCTTGTTTTGTCTAGCAGCAATTCTATTTGCAGCAATTCTATCTTGTTTCAAGTTGTGAGAATATTCTCCAAAAAAAGGACTAGCTATTAAAATTAACAAGTTGACTCATCTGTGGAGTTTGTCATTAAGTTAATCAGTAGGAAACGATTGTCTGTAAGCTTCAAAGAGAAAAATAATTCTCTAGAAAGTTCTAAGAGAATTGTTTGATCATTGTCAATATTGTGCTCTGAATTCAGAACAATCAACCAGATAATAAATATTACTGATTTGCTTCTGTGAAAAACAACTGTGCACTGTTAAGGTCCCCAAACTGTTGCAATCATGATAAACTTGAGAAGCAGTGAAAACTGGATAGCCTTCTAAGTAGTACAAGCTCCCACCAATACATCGTCCCATTGTATACAACAGGGCTGCAAAACTCCTGGCCCGCAGGCCAGATGTGTCATGTGCTGGCCACATGCCTGGCCAGTTTAGCGAAGGGGAAAAAAGTTCCGATACATCATATGACACCGCCGTGACGATGTGAGTTTGACACTCCTGGTAAACAAGCACGTGCTTCTGCAGTACTCCAAAACTGATCCCTTTGGGAATTGTGTATAAAATTGTGGAAGTTTTAGTATCCAGAGGAATAAAATTAATCTCCTTTATAGATTCTTCAACTCAATTTTGTCACCTGGAGATCATTTCCATCTTCACCATTCCAGTCCAAATGAATACAAGAAGACTTCTTGTTTTTGAAAAATCCACAACTTCTAAACAAAAAGGTAAAAGTTTCCCTGTACAGTCATGTACAAGTCTTAGGTGCAGGACTCATCTCTGTTTCTGAGCTGAGGGAGCCAGCATTGTCTGAAGACAGTTCTGTGGTCATGTGACCAGCATAGATAAGGAAATAAGGAGACACAGAACAGCATTTGTAAGGCCTGGAATCAAATGTGGATTTGAGGGCAAATAACTATGCTTCTATGTGCAGTTTTAGAAACATGGAACAGACTTGCATTTTGAATGCAAGTAAGAGTTTTGTGCTGATTTTTTTTATTGAACTGTCAATGCTGCCACAGATCTTATTGCAGAATGCATTTTAACAATTTTTTCATTATCCAATTTTCTCTATGCTGAATTTTTTTTAAACTTCCGGTTTGAGCTTCTTTGGCGACAGACTGAAACTGCATCTCTGCGCAGTTTCGATCCGTGCTCGCCGCTGGAGCGCCCCGAGCCGGCTGGTTTCAGGGCTAAGCCACCCCGTAGAGGTGGTGAAGAAGGGGGAGACTGCCTGCAGGGTTGAGGAGAGCCACATCTCTCCTCCCCAGCTGGCCATTATTCTCTTTCCCGAAGGCGTTTGTAGCGGTGGTCAGAAATGGCCACCACAAAGAAGAACTCCACCTGAAAAGTATGTGCAGGAGGAAGATAAGAAGAGAAAGTTTTGGTTGACCGGGTCAAACAGCAAAAGCAACAAATAAGGTACCCTAGAACTGAAACTATTAAAAAAAACAATAAAATTGTTCCCTAAGAAGATTTTAAAGCTGCGAAGGAGAGAGAAAAGGGAAAGGATTTGGTTTTTTTCTCCTCTTCCTATACTGACAGCTAAGAGACTTAAGCAAGAAATTGGAAAAAAAATCCACTTTGACATTAATAGGCATTTAATGCTGAAAATAAAAAGTCAAAGGGATAATAAAGATTTCTGGATAATTAAAAGCTTTTGAAAACAGGAAAGGAGAGAAAAAGAATAAAATGGCCGGATCTGGAAGGGAGGAGATTGCCTGGAATTAAAAAGAACTTACAGCAAAATCTCAACAAGACTTCCAAAAAATACATCTTAACTGAAACATCGCAACAAAGTAGTAAAACCCCAGGAAGAGAAAGTGGAAAAAGAAATAAGAAGAAACAGCTTGGGACTATTTGGATTACTTGGTGATCTCTGGATTCTTGGTTATTGCATTTGAATGACTAAAATCAATCGGGTGGTTGTTTAAAACTGTTTAAAATGACTCCACTTTTAGAAGAACTGAAATTGGAACTTAAAAAGTACAAAGAAGATGCACAAGAAGGGAGAGGTTCTTTTGGCTTCGTATTTCAGTTCTTAGAAATGGAGATTTGGAACTATGAGAAACAACAAGAAATGCCTGCAGAACAAGAAGATTGCGACCAAGAAGAAGCCATCTTTAATGAACAAGTAATCTTAGGTGGGGGAAAAAAGGAAAGGGGGAAAAGAGAATGGAAAGTTTAAGATTGCGAAAAACAAACCCAAAAAAGAATAGAGTGAAAAATAAGTATAAAATCAGAAAGCAACAGAAGAGAGAAATGCAGAAGAGAGAATTAGAAGTAGAGAGACAAGGGGGTAAAAAGGGGAGAGAGAAGAAGAGAGGGAAGAAAGAAAGGAAAAGAAGTTATAAAGGACAGAAACAAAATATAGAGAAACAGGGCCTATTTAGAGATAATGGGTGAAAATCTAATAGAAAAAGGGATTCTGCAAAGGTACATAAGATAGTATTGTTATATTAGAAATAGAAATAATTTCAGAAAATATGAAACAATGTATGATTAAAATGTTTGATAAAATAGTTATTGTAACTTAGTGGAATGCTTATCAATAAATAAATGTAACAAAATGAATATTTAATGATTTACAAAACATGTGAAGAGAAATAAGAGAAATTAATTATGGAGATTATATGTGTCTTTAAAGAAGTATGATATTTAATTGAAAAGAAATGTTAAAGATGTTAAGATTTTAATGATTATTAATGATAGAACTGAATTGGAATGGAATGAGGGTTTATAATTACATATATTTATAATCCTTCTTTTTAAGAATATAGTGTGTATTATAAGAATGTACCAAGCAGAATTCAATTGGAAGTTATGTATTATGTATTATATTGAAGGTCATAACCTTAAGGTATATATTGAAGTTTAAATAAGAGTTGAATGGATATAATTAAAAGATATAAAGCTGTCATGCTCCAATTAGTAACTACAGGAGAAAATTTGTTTAATGAGAAAAGATAATATGAAATTGAAACAGAACAGACAAAAGTATAAATATAATGATTTGAATTGAGATGAGATAATCAAAATAAAATTGAGAAAATTAAAAGAGGGGAAAAACTATATAGAAAATGTAGAATAGTATAAGATATGGAATAGAACACAAAATGAGAATGAAATTGAGTTTGTGTCTATATAAAGAAGTTCAACCCAGGACCATGCTATTTTCAAAAAATATGGTTTTGTGTGTGTGAAAACCCAGATAAAACTTTATTAAAAAAAAAATCTTTTATTTTGGCAGCCAAACAATAATTTACAAGGCAACCTAAACATTTTGATCTTTGATTTTTTTGATTACCTGCCTCCCATGAAGATAAGGTAAAGTGGCCTTGAAGCCATTTCTGCTGGAATATCTTTCAGAACTTGAAAGAGGAATCATACTGAAGAGCATGGACCTCAAGCCAGCCAGGCAGTGCCTGCCTACACTACCTTTCTAATGCTTGCCACAGTAGCATATTATTACTTCCTGCACCATATTACCAAATAAGCACCAGGCCGCCAAATCTCCTCCATGGCTCAGAAGGTACAAAAGGCTATAAGAACAGCAAGACATTTGATATCTGGGATGCTAGTGCAAGTAGAGAAAGAAGGAAGATGACCCCCTCAAAATAATAAAAAGTGAACATGAAAAGCTGTAATGGATACCCCTTCATTTTAATGATCATTCTTTTTAAATACAATTAGTGCTTTATTTATTCATTTTACAGTTATTTGTATCCACCCTATCCAAATGGTTCTAGGTAGCTTACAAAAATTACATTCATGAAATCCACACCTCTTAAAATCTTCAAACTGTTAAAATCTCCTGCAGTCTTCCATTCCATCCCCTTTAAAATTCTGCAGAAGAGGATTGTTTTTACCTATGTCCTGAACAATAAAAGAATTGGGATCCATGACCCCTTCTACTGGCCCAATTGTCTTGGGTAGGCAGATTCTGCTTGGTGAAGATAGACCTGAAGGTAACTAGGACATAAGTCATATAGAGCTTTGTAAGTAATAATTAGATCCAGAAAACCTGCTGGCAAAAATAAATGCAGTGCTACTCAAGCTGATTTACCCATCTAATAAAAGTAATAATTTTCTGGTATTTCAAAGGACAATCTAGTTTGACATCTACTTTAAATATGGAATTATTTTTAAAGTCATATCAGTTTATATTATTCTAATATCCATATGTTAACCATGTATCCTAGATTTCCCAGCATGCCACAAATTCCTATTCACTTCTGTTCAAACTCTATCTGTTTGTTGCTTTTGAGTTATTGTTGACAGTTTTCTTGGCAAGATTTAGGAAGCAGTTTTCCATTGCCTTCTTTTTAGAGCTGAGAAAGTGACTGGCCGTCCAACTGGCTTTGTGACTAGGGACTAGAATTCTCAGTTTACTGCTTGTAGCTTAGCCACTACACTCAGTTTACTGTTTGTAGCTTAGTCACTACACTTGACTCTCTTCTTTATAATTATTCTGGAAAAACAGTTCTCATTTAATGACTGTTCATTCAATGATTATTCAAAGTTATGATGGTGCTGAACAAGTGGACTTACAACTGGTCCTCAAAGTTGTAGCCATCACATCACCCCCTTAGTCCCATGATGACAGGCATGCTAACAGATAACAGATAATCAGAGTAGAAGGTACTTTGTAGGCCATCTAGTCCAACCCCCCACCCAAGTGGGAGACCCTACACCATTTCTGACAAATGGCAGTCCAATCTCTTCTTGAAAATCTCAAGTGATGGCACTTCCACAACTTCCGAGGGCAAACTGTTCCATTGGTTGATTGTTCTCACTGTCAGAAAGTTTCTCCTTATTTCCAAGTTAAACAACTAGGCATGAAAAACTAGGTCTACACATCAGAGGTGGGATTTAAATATTTTTACCACCGGTTTGGTGGGCGTGGCTTGGTGGGCATGCTTTGCACATGTGCACACACTTTGCACATGCGTGCCAAACGTGCCCTTTGCACAGGTGCACAGGCATTTGCACAGGTGCAGAGGCATTCTAACTCACCTCCTGCAAGACTGCAAAGCAGCTACGCTTCAAATTCAGAGGATAATGGTAAGTATGGGAGCCTAGGCAGGCGGGTGGGTCCAACAGCAGAGTGGTGGAGAGAACCAGTTTGGTCTCCGCTGCTCATCACTGCTGTCGGCTCTGCAGAACCAGGCCGAACTGGTTGAATACCACCACTGCTACACATGAACATTCAGTTTAATTGATTTGTTATTAAAAGACTATGTACAGGAATATTCTCAACTAACAATAAGCATCTGGTTAGAATTCGATTAGGGTCAATGACAATAAAGGAGGGTTGGACTTAGTTCATTTTTAGCTATGTAACAATTCTAGGCTGATCCCTCGTTTTATCCCTCCACCTGGCTCTGCTACTCTTTCTCCTACGCATGAACTTGATTGGCAATCAGCTCACACTTACAATGGTTGCAGCATCCCATGGTCATATGATTGCTATTTGTGATGTTTCCTGCCAGTGTAACAGTATGTAAGAATGACCTTAAGGATTGAAGGGGAAAATGCTGCCTAGGAAACAGACAAGAGAGAAAGGAGCCCCAATGGTTTAATCGTCAGAGTAAAAAGCTCTGGAACTGACCATCCTAATTGGTCAGTTGGTTAAAAGTAATGGTGGAAGATTTGTACTTTCAGACTTGTAAGGTTCTGTTAATGTAGCTTTACAACAAAGTAGAATTAGTTTATCTGGTCATGTTTGCTGTCTGGTTTACCTGGGAGGATTGGTAACTGGCTTCCCATGAGCAATGTCAAAGGGGAAGCTACCAAGAAAGATTTCAAGTTGGTCCTGCTCATATTGCTTTTTTCTTCTGAGAAATCCCAGGAATCTCATATTCTGTAGTTTATGCATGCTTGCAGAATGACTCACCACACTTTGTAGTGCTTGCCTGTCAAGGTCATGCCAGGGTAGCACCCATCTATGCTCCTTCCAGAAATGCATAGTGCTCATCCTACCCACAGGGCCATGTTGGGCCAGGCCATAGCACCCACGTCCCACCCACTAGTCGTTACTTCATGATACTGCAACCTTTTCCCCACCAAATTGCCCCCTGTAACACTCACCCAACTGCTGGCTTACTTATAAATTACCTACAGAAAGGCCTGTCTTGATCAGGCTTGCAACTTCCTGTCAGCTTCCCTACTGATACTGCTTGTTAGAAGCTGGCAGAAAGTTGCAAGTCACAGTCCTGTGAGGTTCTCACTTAATGACACACAATCCTTAATAATGGCAAATTGCACAACAAAGCGATGCAGCCATATGATATTATTCCTTACAACAGAAATGGCAATTCCAACTGCCATTGTTAAGTGAGGACCTACATTTGACATGATGCCACATTGTGTTCTTGGAGATGAATGCACTACAATTAGGGGGGCTTATTCTTAGAAAAGAGCTCATTGAATTCTAGCTATAATCACTTTCCAGGCTGTACGATATATATTATATATATATAAGTCATACAAGCTCTCAAAATTTATTTCCTCTCTTTTTTTACAAAGTATTTTAATTTTGTATTGTCAGGAATATAAGCAGAAATAATTTAGGACTTAAAAGTAGTATCATATATCAAGAACAGAGTTTCTCAAATTTCTTTTTGTAAAACGGACACATATTTGGAAAGATTTTTTTGTCAAATATAATTGATGTAGTAAATTTAGGCGATTGAATGAGAGCTTTCAAACAAAAGTAGCAGCTCTGTCTGCAAACAAATATTATGCCATGGAAGAATATATTTGAGAGTCAAATATACACTAAAAAATATGGACTATGATTTTCTGCTAATTGGGAGGAGAAAAAAGCTGTCATTTTTAAATATATTGAGAAGATGAAACGTTTATTGGATTTGACCTCCAGTTTCCAACAGTGGCCAACTAGGTTTTCCTTGCAGAAATTGAAGCCAGTAGTTCTTCCCTATTGTTTATCCCCAGCATCTGATTATCTAGTGGTATATTGATTCTAAACACATAAATTCAAATTAGCTATACTGTCTCAGTAGGCCTACCCTTTATGTGTAAGTCCCAATTAAAAATATCTATACCAATGCTATCGTTGCAAATTGTGTCAGTAGATTTAGCAAGTTAATTATGCATTATGTGAAGATGTAGTATCTATGTTAGTCTTCATTCTTCTGCTAATCAATTTCATTGAGTGCCTCTAGCTCTAATATAACAGGACAACTCCAAAAATGTAGATTTATTCTGCATGAAGCCAGGGTGTAGAATTATAAACAAGAAATTTGATTCAAAATGGAAAAAATAAAGTTATTCCATCCACCCCACTGCTGCCTTTCATATCCTTAATGTCAGTAATATAAAGTTGGGGGACCTTCCAAAAGACAGGCAAATAAAAAAATGCAAAGGGAGAATTCTTGTTATGCGAGAAGCCTTCTTGCACACTTTATTTTCAATATTCAGTCTCTAATTCTTCTTCAATCTCTTTCTTAATCATTGGAATTTGTATTTTTTATTGCCATCACACACTGAAAAAATATTTCACATAATTATCCACAAGAATACAGATGAGTTTTTCCAGGAAAATCCAAAGATGTTTTATTTTGATTGCCTCTGATAGTAACCTATCAGAGAGCTAGTCTGGTATAATGGTTAAGGTTCTGGCCTAGAAACTAGGAGACCATGAATTCTAGTCTCACCTTAAGCCCAAAAGCTGGCTGGTGATTTTGGGCCAGTCATCTCTCTCAGCTAAACCAACCACATATGGGAAAATATGAGGAGGTAGCAGTATTATATATTTGTAAAGTAAATAAAGTGTGGATAAAATGCAATAAATAAATACATGTACATGGAGGGTTTTAACTAATGTTATATCACCTAGTTTGAGAGTCCTAATGAATTTCCCGGTTATGAGTGAATAGTTCTTATAATCTGTATGCATTTACATGGATAATAGTTTCTATCAGTATTCATCTAATTGAAAACAATATGTTTTGACTTGTTGGGAAGTAGACATGTGTTTCTGAATGCTGTCAGTTTTGTCCATTTCTATTACTTGACAAGCTTAGACTATTTTGTATGGTTCCTAGTGCAGCACGGAGCCACTGGAGCCATCTTCGTTTACTTGGATGCATTTTTTCTTTACTTAAAAAAAAATCAAATGGTTTTGATATAAATTCATCCAGTCCTACATACTTCAAATGCCAGAATCCCTGCTCTCTGTCCTGAATATTAATAGCTCACTTGGCAGCATGGGGAATGGCTGCCATGCCAACCAGTTAGTTAGCATTTCATTTTCAATTGAGAACATTTTCCATTCTTTTGACTTTCCATCTTTTTCTATGAGAATAATTAGAAAGCAATATAGCAATTAAAGCCAAACCTTTCTTAGGCCCTACAACCTTCTTTTCAACATTATTTTTTGCAGAAACTTTTTCTTCCTGTCTACATATTTATAGCATCAGACTACAGTGTGGTTTTGCCTTTAATTAGTCCTGTGAGGTACAAAACTTTAGTTGCTTATATAAGATAAATGGAATTGTAAACATATAAGCACATGCTCCACTACATCTAGTCTGTCTTGTTTCTTAATTTACATGTTGCCTTGGGCTACAGGGAGGTTATCCAGAAATGTTGACCTAGAGAATTCCGATCATTTACTATTTCCCAGGTTGCCTCTATTTTCCTGATTTAAAAATGATTCAATGGTGTAAATCTTTGACCGTACATTTGTTTAGAAGATGAAATAAATATAATTGGATGGGTTCGGAAAAACATGAAGATACAGATTTTGAACATACATGAAGCATTAGAAGCTCAGTAAATACAAGTCATTTCAGAGTCAATACTTGCCCAATTGGTATTATGCTGTTCAGTCCTTAGAGGGGTGCCAAACAATTGAACGATGCTACTAAGTAAAAAATGTTTGCTGCAGTTATGTATATGTTAAGAGTCAAGTAGTTCAGGAAGAAGCTTAAAGAGTTCAAAGGCTGTTTACCAGGCATGAATCAACTCTGATTCAATTTACATTGGAAATTTAAATTGAGTTTGAGTTAGGAGAACAAAATGATTCAGTCTGAGCTGTTCCAAAATTTGATTAAATATAAAACAAAGAAAGAAAATTTCCATTGGCTATGATGAGAAAATGGCAAAATATACCCAATGAGCCATGGTGGCGCAGTGGTTAGAGTGGTTACTGTAGGCTACTTCTGCTGCCTGCCAGCTGCCTGCAATTTGGCAGTTCAAATCTCACCAGGCTCAAGGTTGACTCAGCCTTCCATCCTTCTGAAGTGGGTAAAATGCGGACCCAGATTGTTGGGGGAAGATGCTGACTCTGTGAATCAGTTTGATAGAGCTGAAAAGCACTGCAAAGTGGTATATAAATCTAAATGCTATTGCTATTGCTATTTGGGGAAGTGAATTGGGGTGGAAATATCAGGGATAATGACCATTTAGAGGACACTTGTCTTGCCAAGATTCAGTTGGATACTTGCAGGAATTTTACTGAAATGATTTTTTTGAAATGTTCTTTGGGATCTTCTGATAATTAGGCACAACTTGATTTTGTGGTTTGCTGGCAAGACTCCATTAATTAGCTGGCAGAGACATAGCGATAAAAAATGCACAGTCCACAGCACAAGTTAGAGACAGCAAAAGTCTCTACTTTACTGTGGCTCAGTAAAGAACTGTGAATTAAGAGAATGGCTGAAGAAGTCTGAAGTAGACCTAAACAACGGTAGACTTTAGGTAGACCTAAACAACGCTGGATGGACACGATCAAGGCCGATCTAGAGATCGCGAAGGCAGACCCGACACACGTGGCAGACAGAGAGGTGTGGAAGCAGTACTCAAGGACATTAGCGGACCTCGCCCGAGCGCGAGACAAACGCTGAAGAAAAAGAAGAAGAAGGCTGAAGAAGTCTGAAGTAAAAAATCGCCTTCTCACTTGTCCGCAAAGGGGAGTCAATTCATTAGCTGGTTATCCAGATTAATGTCAAAGTATGGATTAATGTTTGCTTTGCTACTCAGCTCAAATGTGACTCTGGATATTAGTGTTCTATCCAGATAAGATAAGATAAGATAAGATAAGATAAGATAAGATAAGATAAGATAAGATAAGATAAGATAAGATAAGGCCTTTATTGTCACTTTTTTCTGGCACACATTTAAAAATGAAATTTGGATGCCCACTGTCAAAATATATACATAAATAATACACACATACAGCATTCAGAAAGTATTCAGACCCCTGTACTTTTGTCAGTTTTGTTATGCAGCAGCCTGATTCTGCAGTACCTCATAATGACAAAGAGACAGAAGGGTAAAAGAGCTGATGGTGGGGAAGAACTCTCAGTGGAATCTGATGCAGAAATTTGATATTCCCTTAATTTAAAAAAAGAAAGGTTGTCACATAAGACTGTGTTCCATCTTGCAGTCAAAGTCAGCTAGCCAGAAAAGCACAGAGCTAGATGAGAAGAATAGACCCAAGAGTGAGCCAATTGGAGTCCTACTAGTCACTGATAGGCTGCCTCCTCTTTGTGACATAATAGAATAGTTGTATTTGAATGACACCAAAGGCTGAGAGAATCTCTTTAAGATAAGAACACTGATCTCCTCTCATGGTGAGACCTAGAATAGAAATAAGTTTAGACCAGCTTCACATCATCAACAAGTCCCTTGAGCCATCCATGTTACAGTCTTCTGATTGACCCCCCCATTCCCTGATGGCAGCAAGAGAATACTGGACAAATGTCCATAGGGAGTGGGGGAAAAAAGGGGGTGATGGTATATGTTGATTGATATAGCCTTGGTTTGGAGAGGGGCTTATTGGATTGCATCTTTGGTTTTGAAAAAGATATTATAATAGTGTGTTACTGAAATAAATATGTTGTGAGAAAAGCATAAATTTAGAGACCATTACAATGTCATTTAACACTGCAAAAGGGTGTGTGGGTGTGTATAAGTGTTAGGATATTCAGCCACCGGAATAAAAAAAATGTAACCAGAGCCTTCAGTGGTTGACCAATGAGACTCAACATTTCTGCTTTCATAAAGTTGAAAATACAATCCTTCTGGATCTTTACTATATGGGAAGAAAAGGGACACCCTAAGAAGTAAAATCTTTTTCTTTTCCAGTCATTTTGCTACTAGAAAAGAAGCATGTAATAAGATGTCACCTTTCATAATGTATCAGCTACTCAGGCACCAGAAGAGTTCAATACACAGTACTTACGAGAATATATCTTTTATACTTACCATGGCCTAGGAATTTTGCAGACCATCATGTATAGAATGCTTGCAATGGCCTTCAAGGACATACTACAAGCATTTTTTTTTCCAAATGCTGTTATGTGGATAAAAGCAATTGAACCTTTAAAAATGCTGACCAAATGCATACAATACGGTCTTTTAGTCAAAGCTTCTCTGAATTCTCTTTAAATCTGAATCTATATCAAAAATGTTTTCCCCTAGTTCTGCTTTCTTTACTTTCTTCTTTACTATTTATTACAAATTAATGTAAGAAAGAGATTTATAATCTGAAGCTTATTTAGCAGCAAAAATAATGTGAAACAAATTTAGGATTGACCAATATCCTGATAATGCTAGATTTAGCTAGATTTCACTATGGTTCCATATGTTCTCTGATTTGTCTTTACATTAGTAGAGGTCCAATATTTCTTGTACAAAATAACTAGTATTAATAATTTTCATACAGTTCAAGAAGTTCATAGAAACTATATCAGTGCTCTTCTACAAAGAAAGAAGTTTCCTTTGGGATTTGTATTTTCAATAACTTCCTTGAAAGATCCATTAACATATGAAGTTAATTATAGAATCAAGTATTCAAACTTAGTTTTCACAATTTACCAAACACACCTTTCTTCCTGGAATTGGGAAGGTCTGAATTATCCACTATGGTGCATTCATGTTTTTGTACTTATGGTTTTTGTCATCCCAGTTTCATGCAGTCTGAAGTGTGCATTCTTTTGTCCCTTACTGTTGAGATGCAATCTTCCTTCCTTTCTCCCTCTCTCCCTCCCTTCACCCCCTCCCTTCTCCCTCTGTCCTCTCTCTCTTTCTTTTTTTTCTTTCTTCCTAGGATTTGCTGCAATTTTCTCCTCATCCAGAAACACCTTCCTAAGGTATTTAGAACTAGTGAGCTAAGGTGGTTGACTTACCATTGATCCATATAGCGAGTGAGGCTGTTTCCCCAAAGACACCTGCAAATCCCAGAAATAATGGAATGGCTGTCTCTCTTCCTCCGAACATAATTGTGCTAATAACAGGATCTGCCTCAACTAAGCCTGAGGTATGGCATGCCAAGAAATGGCATCAAAGCTGTCTGAAATCCAGAGAGGGGAGTGGTATCAGACATAATTTGATATGGACAAAAAGAACCCCCAAACATTAGGAAGTATATTGGCATTCTGCGGGGTGAAGGATTGGCAAATCCAAATAACTTCTGGATCATGATTAATGGGATACTTACATTTCTTACCAAGAGATTCTTTTTTTCCTGAAGAAGTTCCTTCTCAGGTTTATATATTGCACCTATTATTTAATGGCAGCTTTGACACATTTTTAAAATATAATACACACACACACATACACATATACAAATACTACACATATATGCATATACAAATATGCATCTACATTTGTTTGTTTTGTAAAAACTAATAAGATAATTACCATAGTTAAATAAAGAGCAATAGAAAACTAAATCATTTACATCGGGTTTTTTTTTTTAAGCCAAAGCAAAGCAACCACCATTTAAAATCATGCATTTCTGTAGCTGGTCACTGAGGACTCTATTCTGGAAAACCGGGTGCCATTGTCAAATGGCAATTGATCTGTTTAGAGTAAACAGTCTCTATATCCTTTCCAAATCGTTGGGCAGCTATTAGAAGAACCATTGCTGGTGACTTTTGTAGCATTCAAAGAGGAGCTCTCCCATTAAAAACAGCATGAATAAGCATTTTATTTTCAACATGGTAGAAACCCAATCTTAAATGTTTTCTTTTTGTTGCTTAAGCCTGAAAAAGACCTGATTTATGGCATAGAACCATCCTGTTCAATTTTAACACAGATGTTTCCAGAACATCATTGTGGCAATCCTGGTGTTTGAGAATTCACTTCAAAGAAAAATAACCTATATGTGTTTGGAGTGTGTGCGTGACTGCTAAACTAATCCCTTCTTCCTAAATTCTGGTAAACGTTTGAGAGCAGGGATGAAAAACTGAATACAGGTAGTCCTTGACTTATGACCACAGTTGAGCCCAAAGTTTATGTTGTTAAGTAAGACATTTGTAAAGTGAGCTTTGTCCCAATTTTTATGATTTTTCTTGCCTTAGTTGTTAAGGGAATCACTGCAGTTGATAATTTCATAACAGGTTGTTAAGTGAATCTGGCTTCTCCACTGACTTTGCTTGTCAGAAAGTTACAAAAGGGAATTTTTGTGACTTTCATAGCAACAATCACAAATTGAATGGCTACCTCAGATGCCAAGCATCTGAATTTTGATCATAGGGATGCTGCAAAGGTCATAACTGTGAAAAACAGTCATAAGTCACTTTTTTCAATGCCGTTGTAACTTTAAACGGTCACTAAATAAACTGTTGTAAGTTGAGGACTACCTGTAGTGAACATCTTATCCTGCTGACTGGAAACTGTGAGGGCCTGGATGGGGAACAACAGGCTTCAGCTGAACCTGTCAAGACTGAGTGGCATTAGATTTGGAGCACACTGGTCCTAGGATTGTGCCATCTTTGGAGCTGGATGGGTTTCCCTGGGCCCAGATGGACCGAGCATCTAATCTGTAATTGGGGGTTCCTCCTGGATTCATGACTCATGCCCAATGAACAGGTGGCGGCTGGGTGGGGGGGCTCTGCTCAACTTCATCTTGTGTGCCGGTTGTGCCCCCTTTTAGATTGGCAGGCCCTGCTTACAGTTACTTATGCCCTAGGTAAAGGTAAAGGTTCACCTCATACACATGTGCTAATCGTTTCTGGCTCTAGTGGGTGGTGCTCATCTCCATTACAAAGCCGAAGAGCCAGCTCAGTCCAAAGACATCTCCATGGTCATGTGGCTGGCATGACTAAACACTGAAGGTACATGGAACACTATTACCTTCCCACCAAAGTGGTCCCTATTTTTCTAATTGCATTTTTACATGCTTTCGAACTGCTAGGTTGGCAAAAGCTGGGACAAGTAACAGGAGCTCACTCTGTTATGTGATGCTAGGGATTTTAACCGCCAAACTGCTGACCTTTCTGATCGACAAACTCAGCGTCTTAGCCACTGAGCCACCATGTCCCTACTTATGCCTGACTCTCCCCCAAATTGGACTTCCACTCTGTGCTCTACCTGAAGCAGACCTTGAAGAGTATCAGAAAACTTCAGCTGGCAGAGAAGGCAACCAATGTGTGCTCCAAGCTGCATTTCCTTTCAGGTCAGTTCAGGATGCTGGCTTTAATTTTTAAAACTGCAGTTGAAATAGTTTGCTACTTATCATTTGCCTCTAATTTCCACCACTATCCACACTTGACTCCCAAACAATAAAATGAGCAAAATATGTTGGTCTAGCCCTGCTTAATAATGGTTATATAGAGATGGCAAATGATAGACAATTTTTTCTTTGTTATCATAGCCATTCAGAGATTCTAGTTGATACTGTAATCTGATATTTCCAGACTGATGTTTATCTTGTGATATATCACTGTTATCACTTAACTTGAGCTTTTGTTTTTAAACTGCGTTGTATCATCACAGTCATCATCTCCGCCATTATCTGTGATTCCCAAATACCATCCTTTCAATGCTTAATGCAGGCTATGCATAGAGAAGCTAAGTTTTAATGGACAAATCTATATACTCCTGAAAGTCTCCAAGGCAAGGATCTTCAAACTTGGCAAGTTTAAGACTTGTGGACTTCAACTCCCAGAATTCCTGAGCTAACATGACTGGAGGAGGAATTCTGGGAGTTGAAGTCCACAAGTCTTAAAGCTGTCAAGTTTGAAGACCCCTGCTCCAAGGGAATGAAATTTGGGGAAGTTGTTGCCACTTTAATACTGCTGCCATGGTCAACCCCTGTCATATGATCTTTCTTTCCAAAGTTCCCTGACAGTTACCCACAAGTGAATGGAGAAACTGGAAGAACTTGATATATTGCAGATGTATTGCATCTTCCCAATCCTGCCAGGGAAGTTGCAATTAGCTCAGATAAAAATCCCCTTCTGCCAGTCCTCCTGCCAGTATTTCCAACCACTTAATGCACTCTTATTCTATCCCCTACCCAACAGCAGCCATTTACCTCCCGGCTGGGAAGGGAAGGGGAAAGAAAAGGGGAAGGGGAAGGGAAGAAGAGAAAGGGAGGGAGGGAGGGTGGGTGCGAGGGAGGAAAGAAGGAAGCAAGGAGGAGGAAGGGGAAAGGAAGTCGGGGGGAGAAGGAGGGAGAGAGGAAGGAACAGTAAGGATGTGGGAGGGAGGGTGGAAGAAAGGGAAAGGTAGAAAAGAAGGAAGAGAGAGGGAGGGAAGAAGGAAGGAACATTTCCAACATTTCTGCAAGCTTTCTACAAGCAATAGCAAAGCTGGTGTGGAAAGGGAACTTCACAAAGGCAGTAGTGTCACTCAAACAGGAAAAGCCCAAGGGGAACATCAGGCCAGCCATAAAACAAACTTACATAGGAAAAGGAATCAAATAAAAGGTATTAAAGAATCCCTATAGACAAAAGCTTAAGTAATTAAGAAAACTAGACAAATAAGAAAAGGAAACCCTTACAAACACAGGACATACCAAATAAGAAAAACAAACAGACAAAAGACACAAAAAAATATAAATTACAGACAGGAGATTGCCACAAAACAAATATGAAAAAAAACATTATAAAGCTAAAAGAGATTAGGAAAAAAAACCAATAATACAATCTAACCACCCCGCAGAGTTTGCCTTCTGTACCCCACGGAGTTTGCCCTCCGGCGGGAATAAAGACAAACTCAAACAGGATTTGAAACATTAAGCACAAATACAAACATTCACACGAAATCAACTCACAAAGGGAGAAAGGGAGAAAAGGGTATAAAAACCAGGGACTTAGCATAAGAAGCCAGCTAGCCAGGAACACAGACTTCTTGCTGTCCCTCGCCTTCCTGAAAAATAAAAAGACCCAGCTTTCAAGCAGTTGTCTGTATCCTTGCGCCGGAGCTCTCCCAGCAGGAAAATTGAATCCTCGAAGGAAAGGCATTTTGACACCTTTCAACACTGGTAGGAAGTCAGAAGCTACTTCTACTCCCAATGAAAAATGATGATGCAGTGATGAATGAATGGACTAGTTTTGATTAAATTTGATCACTGTTATTATTGCTAGCAATATGTTGACATGATATGGCATTGGTTTTTTTTTAAACAAATTTTATTAATTTTTAAAAACAATACACAAACAAACAAAACATAGAATATAATAACATACGACATCTTTTCTGAAAAACAAATAAAACATCTTATTTAAAGACAGGATAATTCCAAATTATCACATTTCCATACAAGCACAATTTAATATGTATATTTATCTTATCTGTTCAACTTCATATCTTTTCCCAACTTCTCTTTATTTCTCCCTTTCCTTCTATTCAATTATATTTCTTTTGCCTTAGATTGTATATATTCATTGTATCCATCTGTCTTATTTACAATTTCGTTATTCTCTTCCAACATTCTTCTAGAGTTTTATTAATTCAAACATAGACAAACAAACACAAAACATAAATACATAAAACTTCTTTTTGGAAAGCGGCTTACCCCAGGTTACATCTTTTTGTACAGACATAAATCAAATTCATGCTCAATTAATATACTATTTCATATCTTATTTAACATTCTATATTTTCTATATATTTTCTCTCTTCTATTCACTCTCTTAATTCTATTTTATTTATTTCATCTCAGTTTAAATAATTATACTTGCATCTTTTGTCCGTTCTCTTTCAATTATCTATTTATCTTTTCTTTCTAATACAATATTTCTCCTGTAATCGCTGGTTGAAGTATGACAACTTTTTATCTTTCCCCTAAATTTAACACTTAAAATAATACATAATTTCCATATTGATTCTGCTTAGTACATTCTAAGTACTACATTTTAGAATAATAAAACAAAAAAAGAGAATTAAGTTTATAATATAGTAAAAACAATATTCCATAGGAAGTTAAACTCTATTGTTAAATCTTAAACATTTTTATACATTCCCTTTAATGCAATATTAACTCATATAATATTTCAGTTTTCTAACTCGATTTCAAATACTAATATCTACAATACAGTCTTATGTACTTTTGCAGAATCATTTTTTTAAAATTATATTTACCCTTTGTCTCTGAAAAAAACCTGTTTTTTAACATCTTGTTTTAAACCTTTATGACTTCTCTTTCCTTTTTCCCTTCCTTTCTTATCAATTCTAGCCTTTTTGCCCCCCCCCCCATCTCTCAAACTCCACTCTCTTAATCTTCCCTCTCTGTTGTATTTCTCTTTTCTGTTGCTTTCTGACATTGTATTGATTTTTCATCTTATTTTTCCCTTTCTTGGTTGCTTTTTTAAGTTCTGAGTTCTCCATTTTCTTTCCCCCCCTTTTTTTTCTTCCTCAACTAAGATTATTTGTCCATTAAAGATGGCTTCTTCTTCTTCATCCCAGCCTTCTTGTTGTTGTATTTCTTGGTAGGTAGAAATCGCCATTTCTAAAAAATGAAAAATAGATCCAGAAGTGCCCTTGCCTTCTTGTTCCTCTTCTTTTAGCTTTTGAAATTCCATTTGCAATTCTTCAACAGATAATGCCATTTTTTTAAGAACAACCCAAATGTTTTTAATCTTTCAAGAAATAGTTCCCAAAAATCCCAAAGTCACAAAGCAATCCAAATCAGAACAAACTGTTTCATTTAGCACTTTCTTCTTTTTATATTTTCTCTTCCTGGGGTAGAATTCAATTACACAGTTCCAAAGTAATTTTTTAGAAGTCTTATTGCCATTTATTTCTGGTCTTATAAACTCCAAGCAGTCTCCTTCAGTACAATCTTAAAATAAGTTCTTTACCTCTTCCCTTCCACTTATAGCAAAAAAAAATTAATTTTTAATTCCAATGTTCAGAAATCTTTTATCCCCTTGGCTTTAAATTTCAAGTTTAGTTACCTTCTGTGCCCAAGCAGGTTTTTCAGATTTCCATCTGCAATTTCCGTGGGGAGGGAGAGTGAGAGAAAATAACTTTCCCTTTCAAATTTTCTTCTGCCGCTTTTACAGTCTTCTTGGGAAACAATGTATCATTCAAGCCATTAAATTTCCAGGGTGTTTAAAGGTTCCTTGTTGTCCAGGTTCAGCCAAAAACTTTCACTTTCTCTGACTTCCTCCTGCACAATCTTACCCGGCTGCAGGCTTCTTTGTGGCGGCCATTGCTGATCGCCGCCCCACCGCCTTGGGAAAAAGGAGTTTAGCTGGCTGAGGAGGGGGTTTGCGATAGTCCCAAGCCCCTACCCAGATCTCCTCTATCTTCGGTTGCCTCTACGGGGCAACCATATCCTCCAGATCCAGCTGGATCGGAGGCACTTCGGCGGCGAGAGCAGCAGGAACCACGCACAATCGCGGATTCCTGCCACCGCCGAAGCCTTGCAAACCGGAAGCCAGGCGATATAGCATTGTTTTTATTAGACTACTGATCATACAGATGGAAGGTGAGTTTTATAGCCCTTGGTTATCAAGGACAAACATTTTTTTTAAATAAGGAACTTCATAACATGGAGATTAAATGCAAAAGCCTACGGTTTCCAGAAAATTTTCTGTTTTTATCTCATCCCGGTCCCACCCCTTACATGTACAGGCAATCACCGGTGGGAAGGCCCTTGCTTCACATGGAGCCATGCAGACCTCTTTTGTTCTGCCCTTTGCTCAGTCCTACTGAGGACTGGGAGGAAGTCATATCCCTCATTGCTGCTTCCTGCTGCTCCAAGGCTCTACAACCAAGTCAGGCCCAGGCTCTCCCTGCTGATCTCTGAGGCAGGGTGCTGTTCCTTAGGGACTTATGAAGATACCTCCTCTTTCTCTGATCCTTCAAAGGTACAGAACAGCAGGCCGTGAATTCTGTCTTATTTTTAAATCAATATACATATAACATTTCTTTGCTTTGTTGACATGTACAGTTATGTTTTAATATCTTCTTTATTAAGGTCACAGGCCATTTTTGAAATAGGATTTCCAGAGAGTCAGATGGAAAAACAGGGACATTTCTGATTAAATTGGGGGAAAATAAAACAGCAAAATAAAGTATAAACAACTAGATTAAAAGTTAAATATTTGAGGCTAAATTATTTAAATATAAGATTACAGCTAGTCCCTGCTTAATAGTCCTAATTGGGGCCAGAATTTCCATCACTAAATAAAGCAATTGTTAAATGAGACTTTGCATGACCATACAATTTACCAATGGAAATTCCAGTAGTCCTGGCTGCAATTTTTTACTTTTTTAAATGTATTTATTTTTATTCCACCTTTATTATTTCTATAAATAATTCAAGTAGTGAAACTACCTAATATTCCTTCCTCCTCCTTTTTTCCCCATAACAACAACCAGGGGTGGGATTCTACCAGTTTGCACCTATTCGCTAGAACCGGTTGTTAACATTCTAAGCAGTTCAGAGTTGTTAGAAGAAATCATTGGCCTAACCCTGTAAGGAAGGCAGGAAGGAAACATTCTGGTGTTGCTTACAGAAACTGCCTCTCTGTTACCCTTATTACGTTCTTGGCAGGACTAGACTTCCCATCTCAGGAATGTCTCTGGAGTTTTTTCCCCCTCCTTTGTGGTACTTTGCTTGTGTGGAGTGACCATTCAAAGTTACAGTGGCACTGAAAAAAGTGACTTATGACCATTTTTCACACTTACAACTGCTGCAGCATCCCCACAGTCATGAGAGGCCAGGCGAGGAGATGCATGCCTCGATGTGAGTGATATTGAGTTGGCCACGCCCAGCCAATAACATGACCACCAAGCCATGTCCACCCAGTCACATGACCACCAAGCCACACCTACAGAACCAGTTGTTAAAAATTTTTGAATCCCACCCCTGACAACAACCCTATGAGTGAGTTGGGCTGACTGGCCCAAAGTCTCCCAGCTGGTTTTCATGTCTAAGGCAGGACTAGAACTCAGAGTGTCCTAGTTTCTAGCCTGGTGCCTTAACCACTAGACCAAGGGTCCCCAAACTTGGCAACTTTAAGACTTCAACTCCCAGAATTCTCCAGCCAGCATAGCATAGTTAAGTCCACCAGTCTTTTAAGTTGCCAAGTTTGGAGATCTCTGCATTAGACCAAACCAGCTCTAGATTTGTTAGATGTTGGGTGGGGATCTCCCACTTCTCCTAACTTGTTGCACTTGTCTCAACTCCCCCTGTCCACCTATCTTCTCCCAACTCTGTCCTCCTGGCCACCCTGCACTCTCCCATCTTGTTGTCCCCTGATTGTTCAGAAGGAAAATAGGAAGGAGATGGGTTGACTTTCCCCACCAATGTTCTCTGTCCCCTGGAAGAGTTGGAATATGTTATGAATACAAATCAACAGTGAAGGTACAAATACTGTGGTCTTCTGTGTATTTTGATAGCATGCATTTTATGCTATGAGTTGGTCTTTTAGTCTTGCAGCCTGCATGCAGTAAGTCAGCTGGAAATTGATAGGGTAAATTGTTCTCCCTTTGAAGCTGCTGCTGATAACATGAAAGAAAGAAAGTGAAATGATTATAAAAGTTTTATAATCAATAATGAATGACCAGGAATTATTTATTGGACAGTAAATCCATGGAAGCAAGCTTTTACTCATTTTTGTGTTGTCACAAACATAACAGATAACTAGGCATAATCAATAAGAAGCTAATTTCCACACTTTCTAAGAAATGATTGATTTTATGAACATTTATATGCTTTATATATTAAACTGGCAAAAACTCCTTTTGAGCAATTTCAGAACTTTGCTCTCCTGTGACTGTTTCAAGAGCATGGATAACCTATGCATTTTATGACTTTAAAGAAAATATTACTGTTCTCATTGAAGACCTTGGTATTCTGTTAACATTTTCAATTTATTGGAAGCTCTGTGCGCTTGAAAAAGATTCAAAGCAATAAACTTTAAAACTGTATTTTCCCATTTCATCAGTAATTATTTTATTCATCACATCTCTTTGGGGGTAGGGAGTTTCATATGTATGTATAACACATAACTGTATGTACACACATTGACTAATCAGGGAAAAGTATTATTAGTACATTTCTCTACAATTATAAAAAAGGCATCAGTAAAGATGCTTACTAAAAAGATTTTTCATTTAGGTAAAATTAAAGCTGATATATACTTCCTGCAAGTAAATGTAATTTATTTTTAAGGAGATATGTAGAAGATTGCATTATAAGCTTTGTTCTAATGTAAACAGTTCTGCAAATAGCTCAATGTCTTTCTTTAAAAATGAATTATATCAGGATCATTTACTGTTACTTGTAAGTACAATGAATTGCAGTTTCAAAATTCCTTGACACTTCCTTTTTGTTTTGTTTTGTTGCTTTTAATCCACAGATTTATGAATGCCAGAACTCAGCAAGAAATATAATTTGCATAGCAATATATGGTAGAGAATCATGATTTCTTTAATCCTGCTGTTTTATACCAATTTTACTGTACACATTTTATTAAGCCACCTACCAAGTAGTGATGATTTCATAGTAACTAGTCATATTTTCCAGGGTTTGTTTGTTTTCCTTTCCTTTCCTTTTTCCTTTTTCCTTTTCTTTCCCTTCATTTCTGTTTCTGCTACTTTTCTGGACTTTCATTGGAAGAATCTCATTAATGCTTATCTTCACTTTAGAGTTGTGATGAAACAGTACAAAGCATTAGTGTCATACTTTGAACATATTTTAGTGGGCGGCTGAGCATTTTTATTTATGTGTTCTTTGATTATCCAAAGACTTCTGTCCTTTAAAAAAAAATTAATTTCAAATTGCTTGGAACAACTCAAAAGTGCTCTACAGCCAAAGTTATAACATGAACCATGCAATGGCAATTCATCATTACCTGTGTCCCTTCTTTCATAATTAAATGGGAAAAAATATGGATGTCCCCAGGTGTGAAGGGGATTATCTTTTTGTTGGTGGTGTTATTTCTGCATCATATGACTAGTCAACTGTAGTATGGTTTTTATTTCTACAGATGTCTACAGAGAAATTAAATCTAATTGGAAACACAGAAAGTGCTCTGCTGTGGAGAATCTACTCTGTAATTCCTGTGAGTTCAAATGGTTTATTGTTCTCCAGAGTGGGTTCTCCAGGTCATATATAAGCACCATTTTTGTTATTCTCTATTGTCTTCAGAATGGCTGGATGGCTGCAATGTATATTTTTGCTTTTTAATAAACAAAAGCCATGAAATAGGTTCACCAAACCTATCATGATGTTATTGTGATGCCCTG
Source organism: Pseudonaja textilis (assembly GCF_900518735.1). Next base: position 22,531,437 of record NW_020769312.1, on the reverse strand, counting down.
AGGTCATTTTTGAAATATACAGTGTGGTTTCTAGCTATGAAAAGTTGCCAATTCCTGCTGCACAAGTGTGTCCTTTGGATCAAAGGACTTAAACATTTTATTATGTTTTCTTCATGTATGTTAAGTTTAATGTGTATGCATGTATATGATGGGTATGGTTTCTGGAATGAAGCACGGGAATTATAAAGAAAGTATACTATAATAATTCAGAAAACTTTCTTAATAACGGCTTGATTGTCCAGAATATTTCCTTCCTTCCTTCCTTCCTTCCTTCCTTCCTTCCTTCCTTCCTTCCATCCATCCCTCCCTCCCTCCCTCCCTCCATCTTAGCATCATTCCCCACTCTTACCATGTGAATTCTTTATTAAAAGGAAAGTGTGTATGTTAATTTAAACTAAATTTCAATAAATTCTTTTAAAATGTTTTATGAACACTAACAAAGTCAGTTAGTTTCATATGTTTTATGCTTTCTCCATCTCTGAAATAACCAATTTTTAAAAATGTCATATTTGAAATAATTTTGCTCTCATATTTTTTCTTCCTGCTGTTTTATCATATTAAGAGGTCATAACTCTTTGTTTATGATCTTGCAGTCTGTTAATTTGGAGCCTGTGATGTAGACTAGAGATTATGTATGATCATACTATCAAGTAAGACACATATTCTAAGATACAACAAATCTTGATAATGATTCCAAGTATTTCTCAAGAGAACTTAATGGAAATGGCAACAGATTCCACTTGACTTTATGTATCAAATTTCAACTGATCTCTGATGCCATTTAGTTTGAGATAGGTAGGTAGGTAAGTAGATAGGTAGATAGATGCTTATTCTTTTTTAATCAGCACAATTTCTATTCTTTGAGTTTGAACTAGTTCTAAAATTGGTTTTCATCCCTGAAATGCTCAGTTTATCACCATTTTTAACTCTGAAATCTTGTTTGAACTTTAAGCTGCCATTAGAGAGGAAAAAAATAAAAATGGCAGTTGAAAGTGTCAGTTGTTAGTGGGAGCTCAAGTCTGATAATGTGTCTTGTTATATGTGCTTTCTAGGAATTTTGCACTCTGCAACTGCTGTGGTGCTACTTACTTCTTTGATCATTGGTGGGGATGGAAGGAGACTGGTATCTTACTTACCAAGCACCCCAGAATACCACAAAGTCCTAGAAGCACCTGGAGTCTTGGCAAGATCTAGGCCTGGAGTTGAAGCTGGGGTCAATCCATTGTGAGTTGTGATTTCAGTTGGCTTTGCCAATGGTGTCCCCAACTCAGGCAAGTCCCAGCAGAGCTGAAGTCAACAATAAAACCAAAACTAGGGAAAAAGCACGATATTTACTGGGCTATTAGGGGCTTCTTCAATGTGGCTGATGACCAGGTAAGATCCTTCCAATGATGATGGTGATGATTGGGACAGTTGCAATGCATTTTGCTCCATGGGGAAGTATGTTAGAGGACTGTTCTGGATAGATGTAATAAGTTATTAAGTAGTTCTTGGTAGCACCAGCCTGTAGAAAACCGCATTTATTTAAAAGTCTCATTCTGCAATCTGAAGATTTCTCCCAGCCTTGACTCATTTTGTCCTGCTGGGACCCTTCTTCTCGTTTCTAGCAGATGGTGCCTTTCTTGTTCATGTAGCTATTCTGGGTTGTGACCTATATCGCTATATGGAAAAGTGGCATTGTGGATTGTTGGCTGTATGTATCACAGGAGACCTAATTCCCTAGAGGCTACTAAGTCTTTGTTGTTGGAATGGCTGGGATGGTTGAGTGACTGGGGACAAATGGGTTGACTAGGGCAATTTCCTGTGGCTTACATGTGATATGTGTGGAGAGCTTTGGTGAATATGTATTCTGATTTGGAAGGAGGGATTGAAGGGGAGGAATGGGTGAGGGAGTGAAATGGCAAACAAGAATCTCATGCAAGAATCTCATACTGGTGACAAGAGAGGTAGAAATGATGGGAACCTGGCATTGGCTGCACCACAAGACCAACACCCTAGACACCGTTTATATAATATTGCTTTGTTTTAAAATGTGAACATTTGCATCAACTGATATTTAAATTCTCCAAAGTTTAAGATATAATAGAAATATTCTATTGAGAAACATCTGATTCATTATGTATGAGCCTTAATGACACAGTGGTTGGAATGCAGTACTGGAAGCTACTTCCACTAACTGTTGGCTGCCTGCAGTTCAGCAATTTGATTCTCACTGGCTCAGGGTTGACTCAGCCTTCCATCCCTCCAAGGTTGGTAAAATGAGGTCCCAGATTGTTAGGGGCAATATGCTGACTCTGTAAACCAATTACAGAGGGCTGTAAAGTACTGTGAAGTGGTACATAAGTCTAAGTGCTATTGCTATTATTTTACAGTTTTTGTATTTTAAGGGGATTAAAAAAAGTAGAAGCTATCAATAAATATACTCTTGAAAAAGATGAAGTTGTCAGTTAAAGCTATGGATTCAGTTTTTCCAAATATTGTCTTTAAAACAAACAAATAAATAAACAAATAAACAAACAAACAAACAAATAAATAAAATAATCTGACTAGCACTAAATTTTGAATTCAGTATAAAATCTCCTTATATATATTTTTTAGAATATCCCCTCATAGAATCTTTACTTAATTGGGCTGATCTGGGCTCGAAATGTAATCAGTTAGACATAAATGCTATCACTATGATATTGATTCAAATATTGTACTATATTATAACTAGAAAATTGCATTTTGACTCTTTTTTCAAGCCAAATTGTCACGATGGGGTAATCCAGAGTTTAAAAAAATAATTTAATGAACTGTTACATGGAAAATTTGGATAGATGTTGAGATATTTTTATGGTAGGCCATTAAATGATAATGATGACCTATCATCATTTTAATGCTAAAGGACAAATATAAATTATCCTTTGTTGTCCGCTGGCAATATTTAGAAAAACATCTATTGCCATCTCAATTTGGCCAAGTTACTTTCATCTTCAGAAATCCTGAAATTATTATATTTGTGTTGTGTTATGACACTAAAATTCCACAATTAGTTTTTATAAATCCTTCTTAATAAATTAACTGTTAATTAAAATTTACAGTTGATCTGTAAATTTTAAAGACCAGATAAAGTAAGTAATTAGAGATGCCAATTTTATCAAAATAATAGGGGACTGCCTTATAGCTATTCAACAAAAATAGTACCTTGGATTTATGAGAACACCCCTTCCCCCTTGACAAAAGACTTGTTCCCCAAGAGTGGAAAATACATTTATGCCTTCAATTACTCAATGGATAGAAGAGCTGATGTTATGAACTAGCTGTTTAGCAAACTTTGTATGGATGATTATAATAACTGTTTATTAAAATGTTAGATTCATAAATATTATTATTTGTTGTTATTACTGCTGCTGTTGTTAATAAACAATTTTGGAGATTTGGTGCTTCTGGATTCTTTCTAAGGACCTAAGATAGCTAAATATACCATTGTAATATGTACTATGCCAAGCAATACAACTTTTTGTAATTGATGTTTTGAGATTCTATCCCTTTTATGTACATGGTTGTTTTTTTTCAGATCATTTGGTATTGGCACCATTATCAACATGATAATCATCATGTTCCTGAATGGTTCAGGCAGACACCTGCTCGATTCACTGACATATAATGGAGAGCTGGGGAGGTACCATATAATCATCTATGGAAGATTTGGTTTTTATAGCCAATTGTAATAAAAAGTATTTCCAGTCTTCCTGTGCAGTTGATTTTCTGGTTTAGTGTACCTAGTGTGTCTGACAGATGAACAAGCACACAAATAGAAGTGTACAAAGACTGATTTTTTGGATTAGCATAGCTTAATTTCCCCCCTAGATTTCTGAAGCAATGTCCTGACCCAATTTGAAAATCAATCCCAGCAACTATTAGCTAGGAAGAGCCAACTGTTTGTTATGTGGTGGCGCAGTGGTTAGAATGCAGTATTGCAGGCTAATACTGCCAACTCAGCAGTTCAATTCTGACCAGCTCAGGGCTGACTCAGCCTTCTATCCTTTCAAAGTTGGTAAAATGAGGATCCAGATAGCTGGCAAAAAGCTGACTTTGTAAATCACTTAGAAGGGCTGTAAATCACTGTGAAATAGTACATAAGTCTAAGTGCTATTGCTATTACTACTAACAGTTTGGAATTCTTCTTTACCCATATGATAGATGGCTGAAGAAGACTGGAAAAGTTAGCATTAAATGAATCAGCACTATATAACGAAGATGTTATCAAGACTCTTCTTTAATTCATACTTTTTGATAATATCTGCTTTTACAAAGTTGATCTGAATTCTTTGTGGGTGGAAGTTTCATTTTGCCTACTCATATATGCAGCATGCTAGTTCTTTACTACTCTACTTGTTATCCATTTGGGCAAAAAAGATTGCTTGCTCAAATGAAATCCCAGGAAGAATAGAAATAAACATTTAGCTTTTGTAGTCTGGAATAAAAATAGGGATGAAGGGCTAAAATCCAACTTAATTACTCAAACTATACAACTGTGTTTCTCTCTTGTGTGCCTGAATGCACACTCACATAGAGATCAAGTGTGGGGTTCTTATAACTAACTGGGAAGCAATTTAGGACTCTCCAAATAATTTGGACTACTGCTCCTCTAATTCCTTTCCTATAGAGGCTTATTGGCAGGTAAAATTTAAAAATATCTGGAGAACTCCAATTTATTTAATCTCCCAGTTTTGTGTTTGTCTCCAATTTCCTCCTCAAAATGCAGCTCTAGAGATTACTGATTGCTAATGCAAAAACTACTCGAAGGTTTGACCCTCAAAGCAGGAAACGCAGAAACTGATTCTAAAAAGGAAAGGAAATTATTCTCAGAAGAATATTTTCCAATTGAATCAGTGTCTTACTCATAATGCTCTTCTTCCAAAAGACCAAGACTTATTTTAGTAGCCGGCAATCCAGGAGGATTTTTAGCTTGATGATTTCTGAAATCTCCAACTGATGTCATCTGTATTTGTCACCATTTGTAAGAAAGTAGAAATGGAGCAGGGATTTGGATCCATTTAAGACTACTGCTTTTTTTAGTTGGAAACACAAGTGACTGGCAAAATAGACTACAAATCAAAATTTCATGGCTAAACCAAGCTGTTTAAACCTATTTAAATCCATACCCTTGGGTTCCTTTTATTCATTCCTAATGTTTTTAAAGACACCCTGCATCATCTATAGAAAGTGTTGTACAAACAATTAAGGAGTCTTTTTTTTCTGCTTGCAATAGTATAAAAAAGAGGGACCTGAAACAAAGGAAAACATAGACGGATTTTCATAGAAGTTGCGAGTTACAAAGCTGGGAATGGTAGAGATCTGATCTGCTGTGTAGTTCTGGTGGGGCTAGATGGATGCACATGTCCATTGTTGAGTCACCATGAACAGGTAAAAGCCGCACTTTGAAATGCAACAAGGGAGGCCTCTTCTTAGGGAATAGAACATTGAGATGATCAGATACTGGAATCTTTGCAGTTTTCTCACCTTGGTGCAAAATACATGTCCTTGTTAAGCTGCCCTCCAACTGAATTCAAAATAGAGGTTCCACTGTTTTAGGGTGATGTGATTTCAGATGACTATGCCTGTGAGTGGGGATAGTTTGCTTGAGATTGATCAGATTATTCAAAGGAGGAAAAATGAAATTCTAGGTCAAAGCAAGGAGGAAAATCTAAGTCAAGGTGTGTGTATATATATATATTACATACGTATATACTGTATTATAGCCAGATGTTTTCAAATTTAGCAATGTTTAGTACGACTATGCAAATATCACCTAAAGAGATATGCCTGTACTGTGGAAAGTGGCAAGCTTACCAGTTGGATGTATCTTATTTTATCTCATTTCACTGTATACGACTTTATCTCATTTTATTGTATCTTACTGTGACTGTTCATGCTTTGATATGGTCAACTGATTAATCAATGAAGTATTCTACTACTGCTGTGACAAGTTGGATGTGCTATTCATCTCAGTTCACTCCCATGTGATAAGTCCAGGGTACCATATAATTAAATGTTTAGAATTGTTCACTTTTCTTTCAATTGGGATGAACCTTACAAACAATAAAGGCCATTATAAAAGATTGAAGCATGTTATCTTTTTCCCTCTTTCCCTGTAATCCCTTTTATCGGCATGGAGTTGGGGCAACTGGAGTGAGCTGGCCTTCCTGATGCCTACATCTTTGTGCCCTGATAGAGAAACATCTGTCGCTGCCTAGGATTGAACTCTGAACCTCCCAAGTATGGGATGAGCATCTTCATTTCTAGGCAACCATGTCACTCAGATCGAAGCATGTTATATATTCTACTTCTGGCTTGGTCTTTAAAAATTAAAGGGTTGAATTTCAAAAGATGGCGGCCAGCATGTTTTAGAATAGAAGTAAATAACTGGAATCCCAAACTTGGATGCATACATGACAGCTTTGGTCAAAGCCAGCCTCCCAAATATTCAACTGCTGTCAAATAATTTTTAGTCCTACAGAAATAAATTATTGAATGCCGGACTTGTGAATCTTTATAATAAGTATAATTGTGAAGGAATATAAATACATAAGAATATGGAGTGTTATTTAAGACTTCATAATCATATGTATTTATACTTCATCACAGTTAGAGTGAACATGTAAGATATTATAATAATTTATGTATAAATATATAAACATAAATATAAAAGACTAACATGACTTTTTTCTTACAATGTCTATAAATATTTATGAAATCAAAATTAATTTTTGACCTTGCTGTACTTATTCATTTTAGAACTAATTTCCTGGGATACCAGTTAAAAATACCTAGCATGGCTCTTGACCCAGGAAAAAATGTGCATCCTTTTTTTTAGGACAGGAAAAGATAAAAATGCAAGCTGATAAGGGGCTGCCAGTCAAAAGGGTACACTCTGCCTTAATAATTATTGTTGTTGAAGATAGACAGCAGATATAGCCATTCAACCATGAAGTTATTTTTCTTAAATTACATTCCAAAGAGTACATCACACTTTGGCAGGAGGGAGGATAACCTTAGATCAATATAACTATGGGAATGCAGGTGGCTATGTGATACATGCCTTGAAGTAAGACTGAATTGATCCAGGTTCTTAGTTCATCCTCAATCATGGAAATTTCTGAGTATTTTGGTCCTTTCTTTCAGCCCATTCTATAATACAAGATTGTGATTAGAGTGTGATTATCTAAAGATGGACATCATGAAGTAAGTTATGGTGCCATCCCGAAAGAAAGATAACATAGATATGCCTTGATTTCTCACCACAATTGGGAACGGAAGTTCTGTTGTAAGTAATTGTGATTGTAAATTGAGTTGGGTTTGAGTTTACAAAATTGTATAGCAGTCATTAAGTGAACATCTGTGGTTGAGTCAGTTGCCAAGCCTCTGAATTTTGATCACATGACCGTGGGGATGCTACAACAGTAGTAAGTGTGAAAAGTGGTCATAAGTCACCTTTTTCAGTGCTATTGTAACTTCAAAGAAATTGTTGTAAGTGGACAATTACCTGTACAACTTAAGAAACTCTTTAAAGGATTCTGATACTTTTTTAAAATCAACATTAATGAATTCAAATTATTCTCGTAACTATTAAAAATCAACAAAACTATATTTTGTAGAATGAAAGCTGTTACACCTATAAATCTTGCTAAGTCAGATTGTATGCATTCATAATGTTTATATGTTGTCTAATAATGAGCATGGTAGCTTTCAAAAAGTAAAACAATTACATGCAGCATTAAAATAAGAACATCTACACACATTATAAAACCAGTTGCTTGTATATGTATGTGCCTTTGAGTCTGTGCTGATTCCTGGTGACCACCAACAATCTTTGTAGTTTTCTTGGTAAGGTTTTTCAGAAGTGGACATCCAGCTGGCTTTCATGCCTAGTGCAGTGCTACAACTCACAGTCTCCCAGTTTCCAGCCTGATGTCTTCAACACCACACAAAACTGGCTCTCTGTAGATTAAATAACACAATTTAAAACTTGCAGCAACAGTAACAAAATTGTTAAACACCAAGCAAAAGACTATTAGTTGCTTCAAACTTTCATGACACAATGCTTTTGGTTTAATTACAAGAAGAGATCAAAAAGGATTTGGGAAGGCTTCTGGTTTGAGCTTCTTCAGCGACAGACCGAAATCTGTGATTGTGCGCAGTTTTGATCTGTGCTTGCTGCTAGAGCGGCCCAAGTCGGCTGGTTTCGGGGCTTAGCCCCCCTGTAGAGGTGGTGAAGAGAGGGGAGACTGCCAGCAGAGTTAAGGAGAGTTGCATCTCTCCTCCCCAGCTGGCCATTACTCCCTTTCCTGAAGGCAGTTGCAGCAGTGGTCAGAAATGGCCACCTCAAAGAAGAACTTGACTGGAAAAGAATGTGCAGGAGGAAGATAAGAAGAGAAAGCTTTGGCTGACTGGGTCGAACTGAAAAAGCAACAATATAAAGTACCTTGGAATTGAATTATAAAGAACAACATTGTTCCCAAAGAAGACTTTGAAGTGGAGAATGAGAGAGGAAAGGGAAAGGATTTGTTTTCTTTTTCTTTTCTTCCCTATACGGACAACTAAGAGATTTAAGCAAGAAACCGGCAAAAATTCTCTTTGACACTAACAGATATTTAAGCTGAAAATAAAATGTCAAAGGGATAATAAAGATTTCTAGATTCTCAAAAACTTTTAAAAGAAGGAAAAAAACAAAAAGATGGGATCTGGAAAAATGGAGGAGACCACCTGGAAGTGAAAGGAATTAACAGTGAAACTTTAACAAGATTCCTAAAAGATACATTTTAACTGAAACTTTGTAACAAGATAAGAAAACCTCAGGAAGAGAAAGTGGAAAAAAGAAGCAAGAAGAAACAGCTTTGGATTATTTGGGTTACTTGGTGATTTTTGGATTTTTAGCTATTGGATCTAAAGGACTAAAATTAATCGGGTGGTTGTTTAAAAGTTTTTAAAATGGTATCACTCTTGGAAGAATTGAGAATGGAACTTAAAAAACAGAAAAAAGATGCACAAGAAGGAAGAGGTTCTTTTGGCTTTGTATTTCAATTTTTAGAAATGGAGATACTGAACTATGAGAAACAACAAGAAATGCCTGTAGAACAAGAAGGGTGGGACAAAGAAGAAGCCATCTTCAATGACCAAGTATTTCTATGTGGGGAAAAGAAAGGAAAGGGGAGAAAGAGAGTGAAAAATTTAAGATTTGAAAAAACAACCCCAAAAAAGAATAGTTTGAAAAGTTATTACAACATTCGGAAGAAATAGAAGAGAGGATTACAGAAAAGAGAATCAGAATTAGAGAGAGAAGGGGTCAACAAAGGAAGGGAGAAGAAGAGGGGGAAGAGGGAAAGGAAAAGAAATTATAAAGGACAGAAACAGAACAAAGAGAAACAGGGAAAACATACAAGGATTAAGGGTATAAACCTATTTAGAAGACACAGAGATAATGGGTGAAAACTTACTTGAAAGGGGGATTCTGCAAGGGTACGTAAGATAGCATTGTTATATTATAAATAGAAATGAACTTGACAATATGAAACAAGTGTGATTAAAATGATAGATAAAATACTCATTGTAATGTAATGTAATGTTTAATAAATAAATGAAATAAAGAGAATGAGAGAATGAAATTAGGAAAGGAGGGGAACATTTTCATTATTATCAATATGTTATAAAAATTTAAGTGAAGAGGAATATGAAAGAAACATGAAAAAATTATGGAAATATTATAAGTGTTCCTAGAAGTATGATACCCTATTGAAAAGATATGTTAAAGATGTCAAAGATTATAACTAACATTAATGATAGAGCTGAATTGGAATAGAATAAGTATTTTATTT
>NW_020769312.1:22490817-22511303 GCF_900518735.1 Pseudonaja textilis | reverse complement strand
TCTTCTCTTCTCTTCTCTTCTCTTCTCTTCTCTTCTCTTCTCTTCTCCTCTCCTCTCCTCTCCTCTCCTCTCCTCCTCTCCTCTCCTCTCCTCTCCCCTCCCCTCCCCTCCCCCTCCCCCCCCCCTCCCATCCCGTCCCCTCCCCTGTAAAGGAACAGAGTGCTCTGCTTCCACTTCCAACCTCCTTATAATTGTGTGGCTTTCATACAAGTTAGTCAAAGTTGGTCAAATGTAAGCCTTACTTTTAAAAATGATCTGTATGTTAATATTAAATGTTAACAAGGCAAATTTCTGATTTGGATCTAATGCCATCCTATTGTGGAAGTCTTTCATTTTCCAATTATATGTAGAAGAGAAAGCAATTTCACTTACAGCTCAATTTACTTTTATTTTCCTACAGTAATAGGGCCATTACAGTGTGCATACTTCATGAAGATGAGTAGATAGCCTGTTCAGCTTCTGAAAAGTACCTTTTAATGAAAAGCCTTACAGTATAGTTTGTTCCTGTCTTCCCCTACTTTGCTTTTTGCAAATTGAGTAGTTATCCCCATTTCTTGATATGTCTTGATGCATTCACACATGAAATGGATGCTTGCTTTGATTCACTAAAACAAACAGAAAAGTTTGCCTTTGATCAGATATTGTTTGCACATCAGGCAGGCAGTGGTGGGGTTCATTTTTTTTCCGACTACCGGTTCTGTGGGCGTGGCTTGGTGGGTGTGGCAGGGAAAGGATACTGTAAAATCTCCAGTCAGAGGTGGTATTGGCTGGTTCTTCGAACTACTCAAAATTTCTGCTAGCAGTTCTCCAGAACTGGTCAGAACCTGCTGAATGCCACCTCTGCAGGCAGGTGATATTGCAAATCATATAACCAAGATACACATGCATGCTCATTTAATAGTTTCAAGAAAATCCTTGTTTTTACTAGATGCTTTGATTGGCCAGAGCGATGTAGAACTTTTCTTGTAGCCTGGATAAAAAAGTTTCATAGGATTGGCTCTTGAAATTGGAAAATGTATCATCACTGAAAACAGCTTTAGCTGCTGGAACAGAAAAATCCCTTTCCCTAGATTCTGCACATTCATCTTCAAAATCTTCAGAGTGTTCCCCAGTTTCCAACAGCAGATTTCATGGATGAATGGAGATACAGAAAGAAAAACAGAAAGAAGAACCTCAGTTGAACTAAAGGAAAACTACATTGGATGCTTAGGGAATGCTCATCCTGCTTCAAGGAGGGGGTGGATTTTGCGGGAAAAAAAATCTTAAAACACTTGTGAAATCAAGAGGAGGAGGAGATGATGATGATGGTGATAATGATGATCAAAAAACAACAGTATAGACAGCAAACAAGATAACTATGCTGGGTTTTGTATCACAAATCACTAGTCGAACACTTCCCAAGTGTTTAGGACTGCATGATGTATCGGCGGATAATGTGAGCAGATCCCAGTAAGGTGGCCTTCTGCACTTGACCAATGGTGATCTTGTCACTGGCAATAGTTTTTAAGTGCTTGCCTAGGTCTTTAAGCACAGCACCCAGTGTGCCGAGTACCACTGGAACCACCTGCACTGGTTTATGCCAGAGTGTCTGCAGTTCGATTTTTATTTTTTTTATTTTTTTGTAAATTTTATTTGAGTTTTCACAAAGAGAAAAAAAATACAAATAAAACATCTCTTTTGAAAGCAGCATAATCCCGGGTTACATTTCTTCGTACAGACACAAATTCAGGTTCATGCTCATTTTTATATTCTATTCCATATCTTATTACTATTTTACATTTTCTACATAGCTTCTCCCCTCTTTTAATTTTCTCAATTTTATTTTAATTATCTCATCTCAATTCAAATCGTTGTATTTATATTTTTTGTCTGTCCTGTTTCAATTATCTATTATCTTTTCTCATTAAACAAAATTTCTCCTGTAGTTACTGATTGGAGTATGACGCCTTTATATCTTTTCCCTAAAGTTGTAACATTCAATATAATAAATAACTTCCGTTCGGATTCTGCTTGTTACATTCTTAAAATACACACTGTATTCTTAAAAGAAGAAAAAAAATATAAATATATATAATTAAAACAACATTCAATTCCAATTCAATTTTACCATTAATATTAATATTCATTAAAGTCTTAACATCTTTAACATTACTTTTCAATTAAATATCATACTTCTAGGGGAACAATTATAAGCTTTCCATAGTTAATTTCCCCCCCTTCACTTATATTTTATAAAACATTAACTAATTAAAATGTTCCCGTTCCTTCCTAATTCAATTTTCTCATTTATTTTATTTCACTTATATTATTCACAAACATTTCACTAAATTACACTATTTTATCCCTCATTTTAATCATACATTGTTTCCAATTTTCTAAAGTTATTTCTATTACTAATATAACAATACAATCTTATGTACCTTTACAGAATCCCTTTTTCAGTTAGATTTTCACCCATTATCTCTAAGTAAGTCCTGTTTCTCTATATCTTGCTCCAGTCCTTTGCAACTTCTTTTCCTTTCCTTCTTCCCTCTCTTCTTCTCTCTCCCCTTTTTACCCCCTTGTCTCTCTACCTCTATTTCTCTCTTCTGTATTCCCCTTTTCTGTTGCTTTCCAGTATTATACTTATTTTTCAAATTATTTTTCTTTTCTTTGGTTGTTTTTTTAAGTCTTAAATTCTCCATTCTCTTTCCCCCCGTTTCCTTTTTCTTCCCCACATAGAATTACTTGTTCATTAAAGATGGCTTCTTCTTTGTCCCAGTCTTCTTGTTTTGCACTCTTTTCTTGTTGTTTCTCATAGTTCCAAATCTCCATTTCTAAGAATTGAAAGACGAAGCCAAAAGAACCCTTCCCTTCTTCTTTGTACTTTTTAAGTTCCATTTTCAATTTGTCCAGAAGTGGTGCCATTGTATAAATTTTTAAACAACCACCCGATTGATTTTAGTCATTCAAATATAATAACCAAAAATCCAAAGATCACCAAATAGTCCAAATACAGGCAAGCTGTTTCTTTTTTGCTCTTTTTTTCCCCCCACTTTCTCTTCCTGGGGTTACTATTTAGTTGCAAAGTTTCAGTTAAAATGTATCTTTTAGAAGTCTTGTTGAAGTTTTACTTTACATTCTTTTTAATTCCATGCAGTCTCCTCCCTCTCCAAGATCCTGCCCTTATTCTTTTTCACTCCCTTCCTTCCTATTAAAAAATTTTTTTTTTAATGTCCAGAAATCTTTATTATCCCTTTGGCATTTTGTTTTATTTTCAGCTTAATTGCCTATTGATGTCAAAGCAGATTTTTCCTATTTCTTATTTAAGTCTCTTAGTTGTCAGTATAGGGAAGGAAAGAGAAGGGGGAAAAAAGCCAAACCTTTCCCTTTTCACTTTCCTTCGCTGCTTCCGACTCTTCTTTGAGAGTGATGTTGTTTTTTGTAAGTTTAAATTCCAGGGTACCTTGGTTGTTGCTTTTACAATTTAACCCAGTCAGCCAAAACTTTCACTTCTTATCTTCCTCCCGCACATTCTTTTCCGGTCGAGTTCTTCTTTGCGGTGGCCATTTCTGACCACCACTGCAACCGCCTTTGGGAAAGGAAGTAATGGCCAGCTGAGGAGGAGAGATGCGGCTCTCCTCAACCCTGCTGGCGGTCTCCCCGCTCTTCACCACCTCTACGGGGTGGCTTAGCCCCGAAACCAGCCAGCTCGGGGAGCTCCAGCGGCGAGCCCAGACAGAAACTGTGCATGATTGCGGATTTCTGTCTGTTGCCGAAGCCCTTCAAACTGGAAGTCCCTGCAGTTTGATTTTCAAGTCCTAATATCTGGTGATTTTTTTCAAGTGGTTTCTTGTCAGTTCTGCTATCACTAGGTATGGCAATGTCGATGATCCACACTTTTTTCTTCTCCACAATCGTGATATCCGGGGTATTGTGTTCCAAAACTTTGTCAGTCTGTATTCAGAAGTCCCACAGTAGTTTTGCATGCTCATTTTCGACCACTTTTTCAGGCTGATGATCCTACCAGTTTTTTGCTACAGGCAGATGGTAGTTGTGACACAAGTCCCAATGGACCATCTGAGCTACTGAGCTACTTGTTTGTAGTCAGTTTGAGCAATTCTCGTGCAAAAGCTCAATATATGATTTATGGTTTCATCCGCTACTTTGCAGAGTCTGCATTTGGGGTCATCAGCAGATTTTTCTATTCTGGCTTTGATTGCATTTGTTCTAATGGCTTGTTCTTGGGCTGCAAGAATAAGGCCTTCTGTTTCTTTCTTCAGTGTTCTGTTGGTCAGCCATAACCAGACCTTTTCCTTATCTACTTTGCCTTGGATCTTTTCAAGAAACTGCCCATGCAGTGCTTCGTTACACCAGCTTTCAGCCCGAGTTTGCACCACTGTTTTCCTGTATTGATTCTTGGATTGCTGCACTTTGAGCAGCTTCCTCTTGTTGACCTCCATCAAAGCTGGTTCAACACTGTCTTTCACATAATCTGCCAGAGCATGCTTTTCTTCTTGGACTGTCTGCTTCACTTGCAAAGTCCTCTGTCACCTGCTTTTCTGGGCGAATACAGCCTGTCAACGTCACTACACAGGTGCAGTGCATAGAGTATGGTTATCAGTTTTCTTGTTTTCCTATCCAGGCTGTCCAGCTCTGCCTGTTTCCAGTTTATGATCCCAACAGTATATCTGATGATGGGTATGGCCCAGGTATTTATAGCCTTGATGGTATTACCACCATTCAGTTTGCTTTTTAGAAGTTTTCTGACCCTTTGTGTGTATTCTTTGCTGACCACATTTTTCACTTGCCCGTGCTTGATATTGTCCAGCTGCAGTATGCCCAGGTATTTGTAGGCTTTGGGTTGGTAGCACTTGATGGTTTGTCCATTGGGCATTTCAATTCCATCACTTTCTATGATTTTTTCTTTCTTCGGTGCCACTGTGGTGCATTTGTCCAGGCTGAACTCCATGCTGATGTCAGTGCTGAAAATTCAAACTGTATTGGTCAGTGACTGGATTTCGATTTCCAATTTTCCGTATAACTTCAGGTCATCCAATTATTATTATTATTGTTGTTGTTGTTGTTGTTGTTGTTGTTGTTGTTGTTGTTGTTGCTGCTGCTGCTGCTGCTGCTGCTGCTGTTATAATAATTCAGGTAGCAAATTAATTACATAAATGTGTTCTGTCTTACTTTTCTTCTTTCCAAAAAGATGAAAGAATACAAACTCACACAAACACAGGCAAGCTGGCTCGGACTTCACAGAGTTAATTCTTTGGAACTGATAATATCCTTGGCATTCCAACACCCTCTGCCTGCCAAGTCCGAACTGATAACAAATAAAAATCTACTCAGAGAAAATTACAAGGCAGTCCACAAAAATCATTCACGAAGAAAATCTGAAGTAAGATTAAACTTTGTCCCGTACAAAGTTCCAGCCGAAAACACACCCACTTTTATCCCCTGTGGGGTGTGGCCCAATGACTCAGCTCACTCTCTGACCCTCCCACACCTCCTACGTTGCTGCTCACGTTTCTCCCTATGGCGCTGCTTAGGATCAAGCCAACACTCTTCCTCTTTACTCCCTGTCAGGGGCTGCTCCGATATGCCTTCCTCCTGATTAATCTCAGGCTGTTCCTCTCGGTTGTCTGATGGAACCTGAGGCATTATCAGGGAGGAAGGTCCTGGGGAGGAAGGCATTGCCAGAGAGGAAGGTCCTGGGGAGAAAGGCATTCCCAGTTCCTCCTCCTCATCTTCCAGGTCTTCTTCCTCTGACAGCATAGGCTCGGGAATCGGGGCCACAACATAAATGTATTTTCAATTTCTTTACAGTACTATGCATGATGATCTCACTTATCTTCATCCTCACAACAGCAATCCTCTGAAGTAGTTTAAAGTGAGATGGAATGATTTGTTCAGTCAGTCATGAATTTCCACAACTGAAGATGGGTATGAACCTGAATCTTCCCAATCCTAGTTCTTAACAGTTTCAAATTTAGTCAGTGGCTCTGAGTCTATAGAATCTGTGTTTCACATATAGAAATTAATTAATTTTAGTATAAATGATTAAAAGACCATCTTAGTGAGTTAAGCCCATAGCTTTTTCCCCATAAGGAGATTTGTAAAGATTCTCATTTTGGGGAAGTTCCTTTTCAGAACAAGTTCTTAACCTCACCCATTTTTATATTTTCTTTGAAATTTTATTTCTTTGAAATAAAATTTTGCTGACTGGAATTAGAATTCAATTGTTTTTTATTTTTATTTTTTTTAGGAAAACATGAAGATACCTTTAGTTTTGCAACATTTTCAAGTATTTAGATTTCCAAACTGTTTTAGGGATGTGAATGATCATTGGGATTCATTAAAAGGAAAGTCAGTTGTCAATAGGATTCTGAAACTAAAGAAATGTGCTTGGAACAAAATCTTTGAACTGTCTCCAACTGTTTGTTCCTATCACAAACATCATGGATGGCTGTCAGATTCTTAGCTAGTAAGATGTGGCCAAGAGCAGTGAGCAAACGTTCTACCTTTCATTGTACCATCATATCTTTACCAGATCAATACCCCTGGTTTCTGATACTTCAATAAAAACTCCACAGAAGGACGTCAGGAGGTTACTCTGCCAAAGGCATTTTTAGATCAAGGCAATGTTGGCACCCCAGGTGACAGTAGAATTAAGGAAACATGTGTAACTGCAAAAACACAAGAATATCAGGATCTCAGCCATCTCACAATGGCAACATATCATTGAAAACATGACAGACGTTTTTAATAATGGGTGTTAGGAACAGCAACAGAAACCTTTTCAAAGGGGAAGCACTCTGGAGAAAAAATTAGAAGAGCTTTCACTTGTATTAAATCTGAATATTAAGAGGACCATTTTTCAATGGTTTACCTCAGTATGAATCTGTCTGTAGTAGTTATTGAGATCCTATAGATGGCGGTAACGCTAGCAGCAAACTGCAGTGTCTAAAACCTATATAGGGCCTCTTGGCTACTTGCATGATCTCATTCCCTATCTTGGTGAAGGTGGAAAGTCCCAGACTTTCCAGACATGTAGGTGAGCTCATTTACTAACATCACCACTAGTCTTAAGGATTGGTTGGGAGGTTGTACCAATGTGGTTGGGAGGTTTCACCCATGTGGGATCTATTCTCCAATCCAAATACTGTATCTATGCTACTTTTCTTTGCTTGTAAAAATAGTATAAAATAATAAACACCACTTATGTGGTCAGACATCTTTGGGCCCTGAAATGACTGGTTATTGAATTCCCACATCTGTCTATGTAGGAGGTGCGAGTGGAATAGTTTGGAAGTCAGAAAAGCAGGGAGAACAAATATGAAATAAACATGAAACTTTTGCTACTTACTTCTTCATGCATATATACATGTATGCAGCTATTTTTTTCTAGGCATCTGAGTTGCCCTATAACTTTTTAAAATGTTTATAAGCCAAATCCTGTAAAAAACTTTATTCCATTCAGGTGTTGACAACAATGATATTCAGATGTTCATGTATGTAAAGCAAAGATGTTCTTATTTAACAAGCATCTGAGGAGATGCAAGATGTTTTAAAGCCATTCTTATTCAAATGGAATAAAAAAGACATTTTAATGTTTATTCATATCCTGCAATTGCCATTATTACAGATTCTCCTGTTTTCAGATCAAATTTCTTTTAAATCACAATTAAGTGAAGAGTCCACCAGGAATTTATTTGCAAGCAAATCAGTACAAACCCAAACAAATTTGTTCCAGCATGAATGTGCAGTTAATTATCATGAACTATTTCTTGGTTTAGAGCTTATATTCAAAACATTTTGCATTACTGGGACACTCAATTATTTTTATTGTTACGTTTGTTTGATTTATTGACATCTTATTGTAGATACTTTTGTTACTTGCAGTTAGACACTCAGGTTTCATATGTACGATGGATGATCATATATATTTTCAAAATAATAAAATAAAATAATAGATGTGTTGGGGAATCCAAACTCAAGAAATGTTCTACCTGGAAAGATGCATAGAGAATGTGAACAATGCAGAACATTATGGGATTCTTTTGAATTGTCAGTGTTTAGTTGTTGTTCAGCTCTCAACTTATTTACATGTTTTAACTTGGTTCTCTCTCTTCTGCTAATCAACTTCACTTGTCAACTCTACTCTGAGCAACCTGAATAACTTTTGAAGGCTGACCAATCCAGTGATGAACCTTACTTTTAAATATCACACAATTGGAACAATTGTCCACTATTTTTAAGGGAACTGACCACTTAAGAATGCTGCTTATACTGTGCACCAGCCTCTGTCCTGGGGACTCTTGGGCACTGAATCTTACTGTGTCAACTTGCTTCTGCTACCTCAACTAACTGTTGGCCACAAGGCACAAAACTGAGTTATGTTGGTGATGAGGAAGACTTCCCTACAAAGGGCCAAGCTAGTCAACTAGATCAGTGGCCCCCAACCTTTTTTGTGCCACGGCCCGGTACTGGCATCACAAAATGATCCGCGGCCCGGTACTGGCATCAGCATGCATGACAAGGCAAGGCAAGCCGAGTGACCAGCCAGCCAGCCGTCCCCTGCTTCTCCCTGCCACCTTCAACTCCTCCTTTGTACCTTTGTTGATGGGCTTCGCTTTGGGACAGCTTTGGGACGGTCGCGCGGCTCACCTTGCCTCGGGTGCTGAAAGAATCCTTGCGCCTTAGTTTTGTTCAAAGCTCCCCCCTTCGATGAAACTAAGACGCAAGGATTCTTTCAGCACCCAAATGCCGCTTTCCAACCGGAAAAGCTCACCCGGAAGCACTTTCTCGTCAAACAAGATGGTGGCACCCAGCAAACCGGTGGTCTGGTAGGAAATGTTCCACGGCCCGGTGGTTGGGAACCCCTGAACTAGATCACTCTCCAAAGTTCAGAGTTGCAAAGTTGTACTCTGGCATTCCACCAAAGCTTCTTAAGAGGGTCACATTTGACAGGTGGCTATGCAAACCTTCTATAGTTGGCATGCCAGGAAAGCCATTTTTTATTTATTTTTTAATTTGTACAAAAAACAAAGGAAAATATATAAAATTATAAACAAAAAACAAACATAGAAACCATATTTATAGGCATATCAACATCAATAAACTGAGCCCATGATTCATTGCAGTTATCCATAGCTGATAGATATAATTCAATTTTTGAAACCATTGAGTAGTTGAGGCCATTTGTTCACATTTCTGATTTTGAATAATAATTCTTTTGGTTGTAAGTGCATTTTTATTTGTCCAGAAGTCAACTTCCATGCAGTTGAGTTAGGGTATTCAGGTTTGTAGCACTCTTCAACGTCATGCAGCTGGCAAACAAGAAAGAAAGGGAAATACACAAAGAAGACTTCAAACATATTTTTGAAAGTTGTTGTTTGCAAGTGGTGTCTAACCAAACTTGCATTGGTTCTATAGATTCTTTTCCGGATGGTTCAAAAATAGTTGCACTGTCATTTGTTTATCTCTCTTTCTGCTTGAAAAGATTACAGGGGAATATTTTAATTTTTTATTGCAATGCAACCCATGACGGCTGACACTTTCTGAAGTAAATCTCTAGTGAAAGACCTGCCATATCTGCTGTTTTCTTGTCATTCTACCTAAACCTGTAGTCATTGTGATTCTTTCCCATTTGTCTATATAGACAAACCATTTACTGAATTAAATCTCAAAACAATTCAGATCAAACGTCTTTAAATGTTGAATACTGAATTAAAATTAAATCTTGTTTCTAGCCTAGGGACTAATCTTTGTTTTCCAACTCAGGCTTCAAAATGAATGAGTTTGCACCTGAATCACACTCAAATCTAGTTACATTTGAAATTCCAACCTTCAATTCAGACTGAATCAGGGCTGATACAAACAGTATTAATTTACTGGCTGAATTATTGTTGATTTTTTTTCATGAAATTGCATTATCGCCCTTCCACTGTTTCCTTTCATGAATGGAACTGGCCCAAGAAACTGACTGATAAATAGTGAAATGAATGCTTTGAATCCCCAAGAAATTAATACCACATGCTCCTTTTAAGCCTCTCGATGGCATTTTAGCTACAGATCTGGAACAAGATAAATGGATTGCTAAACACACATTGCCAATAACAGTGATGTCACTGAAAACACAGACACAATTCTTGTTATGAATCCAGGGAAGCTAAAATACATATTGACTTCGAGTGACACACATTAAGATTAATTCTGATTTGTGTGAAACAGACTGTGCAAAACACTATAGAGCATATATTTCTTCTGTAGATAGTCTATCACTTAAGGAAATAAGTCATGAGCAATTTTCTGATGGAAACGGTTAGTAGTGGTTTATAACTATATATGGCCTAAAAATAAAATAAAATAACATTGAATACAATCATCTATTACAATTCGTTATATTAGAATATAAAATAGGGCATCTCCAAGCTCACAATGGCCAATGGTATGTGATATTAACTTACAGTATATACACATTAAGAATTACATAACAGTTAGGATTCATGGCATTAATGAATTTTAAACTGATAGAATATCTGTACAACAATAAAAATCTCTCTCCCTCCCTCCCTCTCTCTTTCTGTGTGTGTTTGTGAGGTCTCCATAGCTTCCCCCTTGCAAGAATTCCAAGTTAGCCAGTGTTTTTACTTACTTACTTACTAACTAACTAACTGTTAGATGCTCAGAGTTGCTTGAAAAGTGGACAGTTATATAGATTGAATAATTAATGAAAACATAGATGAATAAACAAACCTAAAATAAAATGTTTCTGTGATTTCATAAGGTCCTTATCCTCATCACAACTAGCATGAACCTTTTTATTTTTATTTTTAAATGACTCAAGTAATACACATGATGGCTATATGAACCAGAGGATTTAACTCTCTGCCCCACTACTCACTTTCATCTCTTTCACAGTTAGTCTCATTCAGGGTATCATTTGTAAAAAAGAAAAGGAAAGGAAAAAACTAACACAGCAAAGACCCTTATTTCACTTGAATTCTTCTTCCTTCTTCTTCTCATTGCCCTTTGTTTATAAGCCAAAGGGCAAGGACTATCTCAATGCCTGATGATTTGCAGGGTGGGATGGGGAGAGAAGGTACCACTGGCAATCTTTTCAAGGGAGACTCAGAAGAAAAATCCCATTAAATAAACAAAAATTCATTGTCTTCTGCCAAACTCTATTTCATGGTTGCCATAGTTACTTGCTTCTATATAAAGAAACACCACTTTCTTTTCTTCACCCCACTAGAGCCAGAAAAGTATTCATGCATATTATGTATATGTCTTGTCAGTGGCAGGAAAGATGTATTTTTACAGCAGCTCTGAACTTCTCTACTCTGGCCCAAGCCAGAGCTCAGAATGAACTTGACTATAAGCAAGATTTAACTAATTCAAGGATGCCAAGGGAGCAAATCAGCACAGCATTGAACAGGCCGTTAAGGCACCTTGCTCACCCACCCTGCATTTCTTAAAGGGACACCATCATGACTTACTTCCTAGTTTGCAGAGCTGCAAGATATTTGCATAAAAGATTCATTTAAAAAAATGAATGCCTATGAATGTTTCCGGGAGTTCACAGAACACTTCTTTTATGTAGTCATTTATAAATTAAATTTAAGCATAACATTTGATTGCCATACTTTACGGAACCCCAATTATTACATTGTTTAAAAAAATCCTGTAAGACTTTGAAAATGTTTAATTAGTTGTTTTAGAGAGCTAGGTCTGTGAACATATGAATTTGTCAAATGGCACGCTGACACTTCCCCAGATCTGAAGAAATAGTTATGGAAGCTTTTGTTTTGTCTTGTGTTGTTATTTTCCTGGGAGCAGACATGCAAGAATTTTGTCCTGTTAAATGTCATATAATAATTATTCCACACAATTGTCAGTATGTGTTCATCTGTTAATCTTCTAATCGGTGCATTTTTATCTGACTTTCCAGATTTTATTCTCTATTCACACAACTCATAACATATTGATCTATGCCTTTTTTTTTTTAAAGGAAGGTAACTTTTTGGGAATTTTGAGAGCATATGATATATCCACATAAAATGGCTTCACTATAAAACTGTATATACATCTGACATAATGGCCATGGCCTATCATAAAATACCTACTAGTCCCATAACCCCAGAATTCCCTTTATCATTCCAATGGGACCCAATAGCACTTTTTTTAAAAAAAAGTAGGGTCTTGAAGGCTGACAGCATAGCTTCTTCTATTTCTTCTCTCTCAGGCTTGTGCACAGCTTTGATTCAGGGGTGTCCAATCTTGGCAACTTTAAGACTTCTGGACTTCCAATCCCAGAATTCTGACATGCTGGCTGGGGAATTTTTGGAGTTGAAGTCCACAAGTCTTAAAGTTGCTCAGATTGGATATCCCTGGTCTAAATGTCATACAACTTTGTCAAGGTCTCCTCCAAGCCTTCGTCAACACCTCCAATAGTTAGAAAGGGGCGGGGGTGTCTCCACCTGTGCTATAGAGGCATAGAAACCTCCTTCCATACTTATTGTACCTATACAGATAGAAAAAAAACTTCTGCATGTACAAAATCTTTGCCACAAGTTGGATGGTGGTTGAGGTTTGCAAGGCAACATGGTATGTCAACAATGCAGAGGTATTTCTTTTATTTGAAAACTCTTAGAAAGATTAAATGTCACCCAATTGTAATATTTAATGAAAGCTGGAATCAAATTGTATAATGTATATAATCTATGCTATGAAAACACACGTATACAAAAATGTTTCAATATAAAATGTTGGTATATCTACCTTCTAGGTAAGTATAAGAGAACCAAAAATCGTACCCTAGTGATAAAGTCTCCAGGCTGGAAAGCAGGAGACTATTAATTCAAGTCCTGCTTTAGCCATAAAAGCCATCTGGATCACTTTGGGGCAGTTACTTTCAGCCCAATTCACCTGGGTTGTTCCTATGGGCAAAATAGGAGGAGGGAAGGTGTGTTAGAAATGTATGGCATCTTGAGTTATTTGCGGGGGGGGGGACGATCTCAAAATAAATGAGTATAAAATGGTCTATATTGCCCATTGTAATGAAAAATGAAGGTGGCAATCAAGAGAGAAGTAACATTCACACTTATGCCTACGTGCTTATCAATTAAATTTGTTGAATGCTTCCCAACTCTTTGTTATATTGTGTTACTATAAATGATATCTGATTAAGTAATTACCTTAAGTAATTACAAAAGTCCCAATGAAGAAGAAAACAGCCTCCTATACATTTTTTGCAGAAGACAAACTTTAGAGAGATAGTAATCAAATTTGGATTTAATTCTTCCAATAATAATAAAGTATAATTCTTCAAATAGCTGTGAGACAAACAATAATAATATCATCATCATCATCATCATCATCATCATCATCATCATCTTACATACATAAAAGTCAAGTACCACTCACTCATCACTAAATCTCTAGAACCGTAAAACCTACAAACTTGAAATTTGGCATGTATGTTCCTCTTGGCTTCTAAGTGCTCACTAAGAAAGGATTTTTCAAAATGACCATCAGATCATTACTATTTCTTAATACAGTAATTAATATGCTCTGATGCTAAGGAGCTCTAGTCCCCCTCCCCACCTAAAAAGAAATCTGTTCCAACTGCCAGTTGCCTTCAATTAACATGCTCTGATGCTAAGGAGTTAAACATTCTACTTCCCCACACCTTAAAAGTGTTCCAACTGCCAGTTGCCTTCTGGACTCAAGTCGGCGGGAGCAATATTCCATTGTGTTTCAATCACTGACCACCACTGAGCCAGCGGATTGTAAACTGGATTTCTTCTGCATAGCCCAATCACATAGTGTTGTCGCAAAGCACGGGTATCCAGCTAGTAATAATAATATGGTAAAGATCCATCATTTGGAACACAACATGTCAGATATAGTTATTGAAAACTGAAGCATAAAATTTCTTGATATTTCTGTACCAGGAACTCCACAATCAAGAAAAAGAACTGGAAAAAATCATGAAATATCATGTCCTCACCATCGAAACTACACGAATATGGATGGAATGTGTAACAGTGATACCCATTGTCATCACGGCATTTAGTACCATGTCCAATAATTTTATAAAATACATCAAGAAATTGCAACTTCCTGCAATAACACCAACAAAAAACTGTGCTACTAGGAACATCATACATCTTAAGAAAATACTTAGTTGATACCTAGGATGCTGGCAGCAACCCATATCAACCATTAGTGCCAGTCAGTTATATTTGTGATACTGGGATACATTTTCAAATGCTCAGTTGACTGAATTTCAGGTTTAATGAATAAAGGAGATCATCATCATCATCATCATCATGGCTAGAAACTAAAGTGCTCTGGGACTTTAGAATTCAGACAGGCACCAGCTGTATAACACCCAGATTTAACAGTTGTTGATAAGAAAGACAAAAATGTCTGGATAATTAATGTAGCAGTACGAAGTGGAAAAGATAACAAAATACAAAGATCCACAAATAGAAATACTGTGACAAAAGAAAGCAAAAGTATTGCCAATAATACTTCCAAAGCAACTGGAGTACCATTTGAATATGATCGGCATTGACAAAATCCCCACCAGTCAATTGCAAAAGGCAGCTTTACTCAAATAGCTTACATACTGGAACAATACCTCTAACACCATCAACATTCACACATGCCCATCCCAGGTTCTTCTGAAGGTCTCAGTAGGTGGATAAAAATATCAAATCCAGTCTGAACACCTGGCTGATTTTGTGATGAACTAAATTTAAAGCTTCAATTACACGCATACTTAGCTGGAGGAAACCCCAATTCACTCCCTAGGATTAAATTCTGAGTAAGTGTAATAGGATATGCATATTCATGAATGGAGGGTGGTGGTAGATCCCCGCTGATTTTCACAAGGGAATCTCTTCACACAACCCTTTCCAGGATGAACATTAGTGGTTCATTAAAAAAAAAATTTTTTAAAGAAAATATGCAACAAGATCAGAGACTTAGTGTGAAGTTGAAAAGAAAAAAAATGGAGCAAATAAGAGGTTGATCTTAATTTCTGATGAACTGAGGTCTAGATGCAAATACAGAATAAGGATTCCTCATGGGTGCACACATATGCAAGCAAACAAGCTAACACACACGCTCACACACAGATGTTCACAGAAGTCTTAATTCATGAATTTAAAAACCAGAGTATATAACAGAGAAGAAGGCACCCCCTACTGATTGTTGATCTGTGTTTTCACATCTGAGGCTGGCTGAAAGCAAGGTAATGTGAAAGCTTGCAACCACAGTCCAGGATCCAAGATGAGAGAGAGATCCAAGATAGACATAGAGAGGGAGGGAAGGTGGAAGGGAAGGTGGGGGACAGAGAGAATTTTTTGCTTTTAGCCAGCCTCAGAAAAGAAAACACAGATCAACGAACAGTCAATAGAGAATAAAATAAAAGAATACCAGAGCTGGAGGGGACCTTGGAGGTCTTCTAGTCCAATCTCCACTCAAGCAGGAACTCTATACTATTCTTGACAAATGATTGTTCAATCTCTTCTCAGGAACCTTCAGTGATGGAGCACACATAACTGTTCCACTGGTTAATTGTTTTCACTGCCAGGAAATTTCTCCTTAGTTCTAGGTTGGATCTCTCTTTAATGATTTTTCATCCATTACTTCTGGTCTTGCTTTGGAGAATAGGTCTACCACTTCTTTTCCCAGGGGTGGGATGCTACTGGTTCTGCCTGGCTCTATAGAACCGGTAGCTCTGAAGAGCAGCAGACACGGAACAGGTTCCGTGTCTGCTGATGTTTGGCCCACCGGCCTGCCCGGGCTCTTACCTGACCTTTATTTCCTGCTTTTTTAACCTCAGCTGCTTTGCGCGGCACAGCTGAGGTTGAAAAAGCAGTAAAAAGGTGCTTTTAGAAACACTGCGCACATGCAGCGCTTTTCAGCTGTCTGGGTGGCTTAGCTAATAGTGTAGTACACACGCGAGCAGTGCACGCATGTGCAAAATGTAAATATTGAACCGGTAGTAATACTGGTTGAATCCCACCCCTGGTGACAGCCCCTCAAGTACTGGAAGACTGCTATTATGTCACCCCTAATCCTTCTCTCCTGTATTTTTAGAAGCCCACTTGACATGTGAAACATACTCTTCTGGTTGACTTTTGATATTTGATCCTCATGGGCTTTTGTTTTCTCTTCCTGTTACCTGGATGGCTTGGTCACACTGCATGAATCTGTTAGCTTTCTCTGTGTTCACTATACTAAGCATTGCACTATACAAATTGCTTTAGGTTTTGTAAGTGTAGCTTTTTAAAATTCCTTTTGCAGACTTGATGACTTACATTTGTCCTACTGTAGTTAAAACCCTGGCAAAAATTCAGCCTTGGAATGAAAATGACAGGCAATCTGTTTACTTTACAGTTTTGGGGTAAAACCTAATTTGGCATTTATAAAATCTATATCTACATCATCTATGTCAGGATGAAAAGAATTGCTTTCTCTTCCCATCACTAAGTTGAAGGAAAGCTTTTAAATTTACAAAATAAACTATCATGTCAGTCTGGTGATTTCGTTTTATTAAATATTTTATCTGGAATACTTAGAATATAGCTATTTTGGCTATAAATGGAAAAGAATAAATGTCCTCAAAGTAAATTTTGACAGATTTTCTAGAATCATTAGGGTCTATTGTGTTGCTAACTTTGAAAATGCTTTTTAAGATCTTATTGGCCAGATAGTAATGGATCCCTGCCATATTTCTTTAAAGTTTAGGTGATATGAAATCAAAAAGGAAATAATTCCCAAGTCAAACTGTGAAAGAAATCACACAGATATATACACGGGGACAAAGAATTTTCTTTAAAACTCTCTCTCTCTCTTCTCCTTCCATCTCTCCCTCCCTCTCTCTACCTCCCTCCATCCTTCCTTCCCTCCCTCCCTCCCTCTCTTCCTCTTTCCTGAAAGTACTTCTCTCACACACACACCATCCTCTTTACAGATCTCAAACTATTCTGAGCTACTTTCCCCACTCACATTCCTAAACTAAGCTGCCTCTTATCTGATTGATCACTTGGTTGTGTCTTGTTGTCTTATCTCCCAAAATTATTCTCACATAACATTACACCCATTGTGTGTCACCCTCAAAATTCTTTACCAGGATAGCACCCTGGTATACCTCTGCAAACGCATCATAATATCTATAGCCAGACACACCTTTATCCTTTGCTACAACAATTGTACATATCAGACACCAAGTTCCATTTCTGGTGGATTTCATCTCATACAAATCTTTGGTGAATTCATTTCTCATCTGTAATGTAGAGGTGACTGGGTTTCATCTATCCCTCACTACATTTCTGCTCACTTTTAAATCATTAGCATTTGAAAAAGGGGTGGGAATACATGGAGAAACACATTCATTGATTCAGGGACTCGAGAGTTGATTTCATTTCCATCTTTTATGATTCTCTCTGCATTTTAATTAATTCTGATTTGCTACTCTAACATTAATTTACAAGTTGTTAAATAATAGGAGTTCAACTGATGAAGTAAAAAATGGAGGCAAGCAATTAAGAAATCATTTTCCAGTTATTTTTAAAAAGTTGATTTGTTTAAGTGTGCATATATTTAATAACAACAGATTAAAATTCTACTCCAGCTTGAAGAGACTAAGAACCCTTAGTCAAGCTTCTTTATTGAGAAACTATTAAACTACACACAGCTATCTAGATAGGTTTCTGTCACAATTCCAAGCACAATTGGGGCAGCACTTACATTTTGGGGCATCCAAAGGCTATTGTGAGAAAGACAGATGATGATGAGTAGATGTTATGCTATAACTTCAGCCCAGAATTTTGGTTGGAGGTAGGGGGCCAGTAGCCATTCAGGGGGATTTTAGGCAGGACCTGAATGACCTCCTCTGTGTTAATGTCAGGCACAAACAACCAGATCCACATGTAAGGTTTTCCAGGAGACCACTTTATTGTATTCTATTCATCCTATTTGTATTCTACCTATAATATAAGAATCTCCACAGACTGCTCCCTTCTCTTGGAACAAATAGAGAGAACAGAGAACTTTGTGGAGACATAAGAGTCCTGGATCTATTGTGGTGCAATGACTCAAGGCTAATTGCCTGCTTGACTCCTCCTCCTTGTCTGGCTGGCAGTTTCTCAACAGTTAACAAACAGTGGTTATTATTTGGATTAAGACATAGGCTGAGCCAATTTGATATAGTGTTAAGGAATCCTGGTAGATACCAGGAGACTGTGACTTCTAGCCCTGCTTATTTTTATGATGTATTCTGAATGAATCTAGGGGATGCCTGTCAATGATTGTTGACAATGTAGTTGAACACGATCATTTTTGTAAAATGGCTTTAGTGGTCACATGCAGCCCATTGAGTGCATATTGCTCATTCCTGCAGCTGTCATATCCACATAACTACATTTGCTGCATCAGAAGCTGTTTATATGCTTTTTATACCTTTCCATTTACTGTATGACTATGATTTTGATAGGTTTTAAAGTTTTACAGTATTCATCAAAGTGCATTAAGACAGAGATAAGCAATATATATCCTCTTGATATAGATGCCCTTCAAAACAAGCTAACCTTTTTAAAAAATATAAAATAAGAGATTGGACTACGAACACCTGGAATTTTTGGCCAAATTGTCAGTGCCAATTTGAAGAAATGCTGTTGTAAACCAAGGCAGCAGTATCAACAAATTTTACCAAGTGTATGCTTGATATCTGCTAGAAAAGCAATTGTTGACTTCTCTCTGCCTGCTTGCTTGGTTCAAAGTGTTTGCAGTGGGATCTGATTATAACACATTGATAGAAAATACTTTTGCAATGCCAACTGGAAAAGTTGGACATGGAATTGCTTAAAAAATTCAGGGCAAATCACAATTAAGGAGAGTTATGGTTTTCAGTGTTGTTATCCAAGATAGTGATGTCATTTTACCATGCCCTTTGGAATACTTCAGTTTTGTATAGCCTTCCAAAACTTACCCCCTGAAGATTGGAGAAGTTAGATCTTTGCTGAAGCTGAAGATCATTTTCATGTGAAAATGAAATGAGTAAAACATGAAATTTGAATGTGGATGGAGACTGCTTTATCATTTCTAGCAACAAGTGCCTTGGGTAGCATCAACTAGTTTATGTGCCTTATAAAACTGCTTGTTATTTGTCATGGGTCAGTTGGTTGCATTTTTAAAGCCCATCAAAATAAAAAAAAAAATACCACCACATTCCCTAAACCAGCATTCAACAATGCTAAGAAGCAATTCCTTGAATCTCCTGACAACGTGGCCTAATTGGAGAGTTGGATGTCACATCTGGGCATTATCAGATTGGAGAAAGCCAATATAGAGAAATTAAGACTGAAGCACTTCATATTTGGTAGCATCCATAGTATTCATGTTTAGTATGTGGAATGACTTTGAACAGTCAAAAATCATGCCATGTTGAACAATATTGGTGAGCTACTCCTAGGATTCCCTTCTTCTCTTTCTGTACCTCCTGATGTGATTGAAAATAGAAGCATGTCTTCGCATGCAATCATTGGTAAGTCTTCCACAAAGAAATTTGGCACTCAGTAAAAATTGTTCACACCACTTAACTACCATAAATGCATCTTTGGAATATGATCATGTAAATGTAAGTCTTTGGAATGTGAATGGGTAAAAGTAAACCACTTAAATATGTGGCTCTGTTGTACACAAATTATTAGAACTCCATCTACCAAATCAGCCTAGCCGTTACCCTGAATTTGGTTCTCGTTAAATATTTGGTAGCAAATGTGAAAGTGTCACTTTTCAGTAAATATTGTGGTAATATTAAACCAATGGTTTTGTGAAATTTAATTACAAAAGTCTTCCATTTCAAATAAGTCTCATTGATTTTCTGCCAGAAAAAGATTCTTCATGGGAAAAAGTCACTATTCTAGTGTTCATCTCAATTGGGTTAAATGACTGTGTGCTTTATAGACTTAAGATCAATTTCCCCACAAGATAAAAGAAAATGTTGTGGTTTTATTCCCCCATTTTATATTTTTAAAAGTATTGTATGACATATCCCTGATACTGTGTAAGCAGATCTATGCCAGAAGTGGTTTATGGAACAAAGGCTATATAGATGAAGAAATTTGTGTCTCCCAGTTTACTGATTTCTGGCTTCAGTCTGAAAGAGACTGTTTCCACATGGATAAGATGTTGTTGTGTTTTCTCCAGGATGATGGGAATGCTGATCAATAGGTTTTTCTCTCCACTTATGAGAAATCCTACATGACTAGAAAGTAACTCCTTAAACTAATGTCTACTAAAATGACAGGAAATTTTTTAATAGCCACTGGCCAGGCTCTCCCACTTCCTTCCTTCCTTCCTTCCTTCCTTCCTTCCTTCCTTCCTTCCTTCCTTCCTTCCTTCCTTCCTTCCTTTCTTCTTTCTTTCTTTCTTTCTTTCTTTCTTTCTTTCTTTCTTTCTTTCTTTCTTTCTTTCTTTCT
>NW_020769312.1:22437650-22463738 GCF_900518735.1 Pseudonaja textilis | reverse complement strand
GTTTACTTGATTTGTTTATCACCAACACTGACAGGTAAGCCACCAGAATATAAAGCTGACAGCAAACTGCATTCCTTACTAGCATTGTTGATGTCACCTAGTTTGGGTAATGAAATGTCTGCAAGAAAACAAGCAAGCTCAGAAAACACCAAGGACACCTCGGGACAACATTGTCTATCAGACAGTGATAGGAGGAAAAACAGGAAGACACATAGGAAAGGTAGTCCTTTCCCCATAGGCTTTTGCCATCTGTCTTGCATCTGTCTGTAACTTTGAATAGCAAGATGGGTGGCATATAAATTTAATAATTAATTAGCAATAGCAATAGCACTTAGATTTATATAACACTTCACACAGTGGTGGGATTCAAAAATTGTTACTACCAGTTCTGTGGGTTATTTGATGGGTGTGGCTTGGTGGCCATGTGACTGGGTAGACATGGCTTGGTGGTCATGTGACTGAGTGGGTGTGGCCAACTTAATGTCACTCACGTCAAGGACTGCCTCGCCTGGCCCGTCCCTTCCCAACCATTCCTTGTCACACCCAGCCTCAACTTATCTATAGTTCTATAAAAATGTTGTTCACCTTTTTTGACTTTATTATCTACATACTATAGATGTACTTACATGGACCACTGAAAGGAGGAAATGGCTCACATATTTTACCCAAGAGTATGATATGCAACAGGCTTTTAAGGGGCTGTCAGAAAGAAAGTGGGGGAGAATGTATTTTCCAAAGCACCAGAAGGCAAACAAGAAGCAATGGATGGAAACTGAACAAAGAGAAATTCATAAAATTGATAGTGTAACTTCAGAGCAATTGGTATTTTCAGAAACATGAATCTTTTCCTTGGCTATATTCCTAGGGTTTGAAATTTATTTAGGCATCAAAATTTATGGGGCCTGTGAGTATGGCAGAATAACCAAAAATATTATCATATTACTTTGGAAAGAAGAAAGAAAAACAAATCTATACTAATTGTCCAGATGGATTGCTGATCTGGGGTATTTGTCAGTATTTGAATTAGTTATTTTTCAAAAGAAGGAAAAGATAGAGTACTTTAGAATAATGTGATCAAATTTTCTAGCCTTCTTTCATCTTTGATTAAATGTCCAAGACAATTACATTTTTTCCTTAAAAAATGTATTATACGTGGAGTTTATACTGTCTATATATTACTAGAAAGGGAAGATAACCTTGAAAATATATTGCGAATACTAATTATTAATTGTTCTTCAACACAACAATACCTGCCTTCAGAAATAAGACCTCAACAGAGAAAGATTGAGACAAAATGCACAACTTGCTTGATGTAACATTTTTGCTGATGTTGGTGCCATGGCCATGCTTTTCCTGGCATGTCTTCCAGTGGTGGGATTCACAAAAATTTACTACTGGTTCTGTGGGTGTGGCTTAGTGGGTGTGGCATGGCTTGGTGGGTGTGAAGTTGTGAGTGGAGCATGAACCAGGCGAAATACATGGACATTAAGGTACCCAGGAATTAAGAAACAAAGAACTATTTTGGATGAGTGTGTAGAAGCAGCAATCAGAGAGAGAGAGAGAAGGAAATTGGAACTTATAAAACTGGCTTTGAATATTGAAATGAATTAATTTGGAGGTGAAAATTCAGAGGAAAATATTTGATCACAAAAGGCTTGGAAACTAAATTGGATAATTATTGGACTTTTGGCACTAAATAGGCATAAGTAAATGCTGGAATTGAATGTGTTAAAAAGAAATAATAGAAATAAGAACTGGAAATAATGTACTTAATAAAGTTTTTTTTAAAAAAAGGAAAAAGTGAAAGAAAGGATGGAATGTGGAAATAGAACTGATGCCGCCACCTAATGGTAAAGGAAAAATTTCAAGGACTTTTTGAAAAGTGTTTGGTCTTTTTAAAATTGGATCTTGGAACTTAAAAAAAAAAGAGGAACTCCATTATAATAAAATAAAAACCTTGAAAAGTGAAATACTAGAATATTACAAGGTGAAAGGATATTTGAAGAAAGTGCTTTGGGACTACCTGGAAACTCTGGGAAAAAGTTGGAAAAGGAATTAATAGAAGGAATCTGGAAACAAAGACTTATGGACATTGATTGTTGAAATTAAATATAAAAGACGCTGGTTGAAACAACTTACTGGACATTTGGATTGGATATAATTTTCAAGGAAGAGGGGGAAAAGGACCAGCATATAAAATGGGAGAATTATTTGTGGAAATGAGACTGGATTTACAAGACATGAAGGAAATGATGAAAGTAAGTTTGGAAATGTGCAACAAAATACTACAAAAACTAGAAATGTTGATTCAGATTGAAGAACAAAGAGAACCAGAGGGGGAGGAGTTAAATAAAGAGGAAACCAGTCTTGAAGATCAAGTGGAACAATGAACATTTAAACAGGGGAAAAGGGAATTAAAATTAAAAATCTGTGGTTTGATGTGATAATGAAAGGGGAAATGGTTTTGAAAGTTAAACAAAGGAAAAGGGAAAAGCAGAAAAGGGAATTAAAGAAGAAACATCAAGAGAGGGAGGAGGGTAAAATAAATAACTGGAATGAGAAATGGAGGGAAATAATAAAGGGAAAAAGAGGAATTAAGAGAAAGGACCAGAAAATAAAGAGAGGCAGGAAGCAAACAAGAATGAAAAGAAATTACATAGTTAGGAGGATGAGAGACAATGGATAAAAGAAGGATAGGGAAAGAGATATTGCAAGGTAATGTGTTGTGATATATAAGAAAAAGAATTTGAAAAGAGATAAGATTGGAACTGATTTTTTTTTCTTTTTAAGGATTATCATTATACCAAATAGATATGGAAAAGGGAATTTATTATAAAATATTAATTTATAATTAGCGATGAATAAAATTAAAATAAATTATGAGAATTGTAATGGAAAGATTAATATTAGTTTCTTTAATTAATTGAATAAATTAATATTTTTGAAATATATAGGTGATTTATAAGGCAATTGAGAAAAAGAATACCATGCAGAATCTGACTTAAAATATATATGTATATGTGATATGTACTAGATAGGAGAATATAGTTATTAAGGTGGAATGAGGTAATTTTAAAAAATGACTATGCTATGGTGAATTTTTATAATGAATTAAAGGGAATAAATGGAGGGAAAGTAAAAGGTAAATAGGTGGTAAGCTTGAATTGACAACTAAAATTTTCAATACTTTTATTACTGGTTCTGTGGGCATGGTTTGGTGGGTGTGGTGTGGCTTGGTGGGCATGGCAGGGGAAGGATACTCTAAAATCTCCATTCCCACCCCATTCCAGGAGAAGAATGCTGTAAAATCCCATTCCCTTCCCACCCCACTAACACGCTTTCCAGCTCTGTTCTCCTGTGAAGGCAACAAAAGAAGACCCAGCCGATAGCTGGGACTTGAGAGGCAGAGAATAGATGGCAGCAGGGCCAGTCAGAGGTGGTATTTGCTGGTTCTTTGAACTACTCAAATTTTCCGCTATCAGTTCTCCAGAACTGGTCAGAACCTGCTGAATGCCACCTCTGCTTATATGCATATGTTTCCTCCCAAACTAGTATAGAATATATGCATTCTAAATTTGGTTCAGAGTGGTTCAGAAAACGGTTCTAAATTTGGTTCAGAAAATTTCAGAGTTTCTTTAATATTCTTTTCCATGTATTTTTCTCATTAAAAAAAGAAAGCTGGAAGTTTTATGACTTATAATTTCCCTCCAACATACATAGTTTTATATATACAATTTATCTTGCCTTCTTAAATAAATAAAAATAATAATAAATGAAAAAAGATGCAAATGTCAATGTTATGTTTTACAAATATAATAACCAAGTAGACAACCTGTGACCCATTGGGTCATTCTTTCAGAAAGATTAACCACAGGCGAATTTTTATTATTTGATATAATGACAGCTACTTTGTTGACAATGTATGCATTAAATCTTCTCTTATGTTAAAATGCTGGTCTCTGATCAGGATCAATAACAATAGAGGTTTCTGACATGTTTGAATTTGTTCTTTTGCAAGTCAAAGAGACAGAGTGTATGAACTTTGCTATCATGGTAGTTTCAAAATTATTCCCCAATCTCATGTTGAATTCCATTATTGGGGAGTAAACTCATTCTCAATTCTTTGATGATCCATGAAATTAATTTCAATAAATTTGGTTTGCTGGCTGAGGTCTGGCATTAAATGTCCCATGTAATGATGATAAATTTGGCCTTGAATAACCACAGTGGGATTTCATCTGTTCCTTGGGGGAATTACTTCCTTGGGTACAAAAAAATATCATTTGGAAGATGCAGTTATATTGTCTGATGTTCTTCTTGAATTTGTTTGCAATCATTTCACCCTGGTGATATAAATTGACGACTTTATTTAGGTAGAGGTTGCAAAGAGTCCATCCTGACCAGCAGAAATTGGCTGTTTATTCAGGGAACAGGAATGCATCAGAGCTGGCATTCAACAGGTCCTGACCAGTTGTGAAGAACAGGTAGCAGACATTTTGAGTAGTTCGGAGAACCAGCAAATGTCACCTCTGACTGGCCGCCATTTATTCTCTGCCTCCTGAATCCCAGCTATAGGCTGGGTCTTCTTTTGTTGCCCTGCACAGGAGAACGGAGCTGGAAAGCAGGTTAGTGGGGTTGGGAGGGAATGGGATTTTACAGTATCCTTCCCCTGGAGTGGGGTGGGAATGGACATTTTGCAGTATTCTTTCCCTGCCATGCCCACCAAGC
The DNA here is from genome assembly GCF_900518735.1 of Pseudonaja textilis. Next base: position 22,459,010 of record NW_020769312.1, on the reverse strand, counting down.
CATGCGATGCCCACCATGCCCACAGAACCGGTAGTAAAAATTTTGAATCCCACCACTGCATATAAGTCTTGATGATGCCTACATGTGGTTGCTTTTGTTCTAAGATAGCACAAGTTGAAACAGATTTTTTTTTGTTTTTACTGGAGATAGCCAATGTAATCTCCAGTCATATTTTGTTTAAGATAAGATAACTTTATTGTCTTTTTATTTTACTGTGAGCACACTGGCCCACATTAAAAATAAAATTCTGTCACCTGCTCTCAAGAGAAAGTGTATTTCTACCCAAACCCATACATAACACACATATACACATACTATATACATACATAAATAAATATATAGCTCACACACACACTCACACATCATTGTCCATTTTGAATATGTAGCAGAAAGATGAAACTTGAGAGTTCACAAAGTTGATGCTATATATAGAACAAAAGTGTGACTAAATCTAGATGTTCTGCTTTGGATACCACGAAACCTCCTCCCAGAAGGTAACAAGGAAAACAGGTCATGAAGAGGATGTGTAATGTCCTAGACAATCCTGCAGACTCTCACTTATGTGCAGTGATCTGAATAGAAGGAAATGAACTACTAATCTTTTATGCCATCCTAATCACTCTCTGCATCGCCTTCTTGTCTGAAGCATTAGTTCTTCCAAACCAAGCAGTAATGCAATATGACAGGATGCTCTCGATCGTCCCTCTATAGAAAGTGGTAAGGACAGGAGGAAGGAAGGTGTACTTTTCTCATGCGATGCAGAAAATGCAGGTGCTGCTTACTGTATTTCATTCATTGTCATTCATTTATGGTAACTATATCCTTCACCATCTTAGTTGCATTAATACATCATTCAGAGGACTTATCCACCGTCTAAAAACGATGAGGCTGATACTATGGAAAGGAAAAATAGAATGTACTAATTAGTACATGAATGTACTCAAGTACTAATCCCAAAGGACTATGACATATGAATCCCACATAGAACACATGTACACCATGAAAAAACATATATATGGGCACATAGTGCTAACTGTCACAAAGGAAATGCCTTTCACAGTGGTAAATAAATATGAATCATTCAGGGGAGGAGTAAACCAGGGTGTCACTTAAGGTTGTATCAGCTCCAAGAATCTTTTCCCATATTGTACAACAGATGACAATCCAACCAACCAAGCAACTAACCAATCATCCAACCAAAATTAATCTAACACGAACAGGAAGAAATTCCAGAAGTTCCTAATTCATTGATGTTGGTTTTGAAAAAATAATAGAGGAAAAAGATTGGTCTCCTACCATGTTGATTAAAAAGGACTGCATACAAGCCTTGTAAACCTAGTTATTGCGGTTACTATATCTGCAGATTATATTTGCTGCAGTTACCCTATATCAATAAAACCAGCTATTAGATTGTATCAGAAAAATCCGTTAAAATCCTCATTCACATCTAAAAACAATTATAAAATTTTCTTCTACTGCATTTTCTCTATCCCCCCTGTAATTTCCTTAAAAAGATCTCCATAATTAATTCGAATAAGTATTTCATCAGTAGTATTATTTAAAATGCTTAACATGCTAGACAATCTAAGGTTATTTTTACAAGAATACATCACCAAAGGGAGTCTGGATGCAGAGAATATTATAAGAGCTAAAAAAACAAACATTTTTTTAAACTTTCCTAACATTGTCACAGTGGGATGATTTAAAAGACAACAATTCTGGCAATTAAATAGTAGAATTACAAAACCTCTTTTGACTTTGAACCACTGAATAATAGCCAAAATGCATTTTAATTAATTTCTTCTGATATTGAAATAGATTGATTACTTTTGAAATCAAACAAGAAATATTTTCAGTTTCCCCTGTACTTTCCGTTCTCAATCTTTGATTTGGTGTTTTTAGAATGAAAAATAACTCTATGTGTATAAAAATCTTGTGATGATCACTAAACCCACTTTTTGTAGTCTACTAAGAATCACATATCTCAAATTCCCAGTCAGTTGCTTCCCAATAAGGTATATTCTCCTTTAGAAGTGCCAAATTTGAATAATGCCAATAATCAGAAACAGAGACATCCAGGACACAAGGGGACAAAATGTTATAGTGGATGATGTGTTGCTGTTCAAAGCAAGTTTGAAATGGGATGGTCATGTCTACTATTTTGATACTGTACACACACACACACACATACACACACACACACACACACAGTAAACTCCCATGGTTTGAAATCTGAAGGTATACCCAGGGGTGAGTTTCAAAAATTTTAGCAATGAGTTATCTGCCTGGTTGCTGGGTGGGTGTGGCCATGGAGGGTGGGGCCTAGTCAGCCTCTTGCACCATGGTGTGGGTGGGCATTTTTGCCCTCCTGGCTCTGGACACTTTCCTCGAGCCTCCAGGAGGGCAAAAACATCCTCCCCGGGCTCTGGAGGCTCTTTCGAAGCTGGAAACAGGCCCATTTCCGGCCTCCCTGAACTTACGGGAGGCCCATATTTCACCCTCCCTGAGCCTCCAAATATGCCCTGCACTTACCTGCATCCAAAACAGGGAGTGTGGGGACTCCTGGGAGGGGCAGGGCAGGGTGGACAGCCAGGAGTGGGATTTGGGGGTACTCTGAACTGCACAGAATCTTAGCTAGAGGCTCTCCTGAACCTCTGCGAACCCCCAGCAGCCCATCACTGGGTATACCATGACTTTCTTTGCTAAAGAAAGAAGAAACTCTGGTAATGTTTCAGCACAGTGTCATATCCAAAGGAAACACAGTTTGAGTCATGTTTAGAGAATGAATGGATTGCCTCTAGAATATTAACTGATAAGCTCATACTATGAAGTCAGATTCGGCTTTTCTCCATCTCTTTCTACTATATCTATCTATCTACGAATCTGCATGGAGGAGTGTACAAATCAAGTCTGGATTGATTGGGATGTCCAAAGTGATAAATATTGAATTGAATCTGAACTAATACAGGCCACTGAAATGCTGCCATGGATTTGCACAAAGGTTCCTAATTGGTTCTGAGCACTGGATATTTATTTACACAGGGCTACTAAAAACGTCAAGAGCTGAAGAATGGATATGCACACAAAGGGCTGTGCACACTTTGAAAAGGACATGGAGGAATTTCTTTGGATCTTGCATGATCACTGTGTTCCTCTGCTATTTGTTAAAGCCATCTGATTGATCATTTTTAGGCTTCTGAGCCTGTCTGAAGACAGGATGCCACCATTTTAAGGAATTCACTCATTAAAGTCAAGGCACAATATAAAGCAGCAACAATAATATTTTGGAGCTGCAGAAATTACCACTCGATGGCAGCCAAGAGATAAAAGAAATTCCATTGCCATCTGATGGTAATTTGGATTTCTGTAGCTTTGATCAGGTAGCCATTTTTAAAGCAAGTATTCAATTATAAGTCCCTGTAATATTTGGTGGAGCTACAGCAGGAGAGAGAAATCTAGACCTATTAAACTTGAAAAATCTAGGTGGCCTCAAGAGGGCAGCAAAAGGAGGCAGAAAACACAAACTCTTTATTGCCATCTGGTGTCATGTAGATGTCTGCAGTTTGGTAGCCTTAAAGAAGGCCCTGTCTCTCCAGATGTTGCTAAGGTATAATTCTCCATCTCTTCCTTCCACTGTTAGGAACTATATTCCAAATCCCAAAGAGCAAAATAATCAATGCAGTGATACAAAAACTAAAGTTCTCTTTCTGTGGTGGTTTTCTCTTCTATATAGATCTATACTTCTCCAATAAAAGCAAAGCTCAATGTTACCCTGTATACTTAATAATCTATGACAGGGCTGTCAAACTCTTGGTCCATGGGACAGATGTGTGATGCACTGACCACACCCATGCCCAGTTTAGCAAAGTGGAAAAAAGTCCCAATACATCACGTGACACCGCAGTGATGCTGTGAGTTTGACACCCCTGATCTATGAAGAATAATTCAACTAGTGAATTAATTGGATTTAGTATCAACTTAAAACAGTATTTAAATCATCATTATTGTTTTCGTAGTATGAGTTTGCAATCTTTATGGCATTGAGGTCATGGTTTGCTAGAATTACTTGCATTGAGGTCGTGGTTTGCTAGAGAGAACTGAACCCCCCAAAGTGTAGTTTTTTAAAAAAAAATCTATAATAGACATGTATACATACTGTCAATGAGGAAGTAATGGCATTATTTTAGCCTACAATTTTTACAAGGAAACCTGATCATTTAATTGGCATTAAATTAAAAGCATTAAACTACCAGCAGAACTCTTATTTCAAGTAGACTGGTCAGAGATGAAATCTGCCATCTTGTTAGCCCTTTCTAGTACTAATCTATTCATTTAAAAATGGACTGTAAACTGCAGCAATGATATGATTTAAAGATAGTTCTTCTAATATGTTCATATATATTATGCTGAACAATTTTAATGTTACAGCTGTTGCTGCATTATCTTGATTACAAAAATGAAGTAAAATCATGTTGTTTATTTAAGGCTTTTGGATTCACAGTATCTAAATGTCTAATTGAAAATGCCAACAAGCTTCTATGCTTAACCACACATGCCTTCACTTGGACTGACCTGGCTTAGTATAATATTCTTTGTTAGAATTAAGGATCTATTCAAATTTGCAAGTTTTTTTTAAACTAAGTATTAACACTATCAGCTTGGAGTAGTGGTTAAGGCATCAGGCTAGAGACCCAGAGACCTTGAGTTCAAATCCCTCCTTAGGCACAAGGTCAGCTTGGGCTCTTTCTTTCAGCCTTAGGAAGGAAGCAATGGCAAACCAATTCTGAAAAATCTTGCCGAGAAAATCTTGCAAAGATTCATTCAGGGAATCTCTGAGGATCAGACATGATTGAACAAAAGAAGCAAAAAAATAAAAAAGATGAAGGTATTTTTAAACTGGTTCTAGACTCCATTTTATGTTTCAAGATCAAACTATATTCTTTTCCATTTTATTCAAATTTTATCCATAAAAAGAAGTGAATGTTGATGTGCCAGAAATAATCAGTGCTTGGATAATCAATAAGTTTTGTAGATCTGACCTTCCACAAGATAAATGTGTAAACAAGTCTAAGCCAATTGTCTAAATTCCCCTATCTCTTTTTTTTCAATTCGAAAGTTAATACAGTGATAATGGCACTTAGCATCTCATCTCATCTGTGAATTTCTCCTGTGTTACTCTGAGGAAAGGTATTTAATTCCAGAGTTTATCTAGTACATTTAGGAAGGCAGGAAAAATGTTATCCTGAGATAATTACCCAATGTAAATGTGGATATTGCAGCGTATATTCTCAAACGACAGAAACAAAACACATCAGGCATTCATTTCCCAAAGATAACACAAAGAATGTACTCCAATTATTCAGAAAAGGTAACATTTAAGGGACTTTCTGTTTCAAGTGACAAAACAACTTGGCCAGATCTTGAAACTCTCTGTGTACCATTTTTTGATTGGTGGCTTCAGCTCAAGCAGCCACATCTGACTCAGATTAACACTTTTCTCTAAGAGTCAAATTCCTACTTCCAACTTTAAAATGGTGAAATATCACTTTATTGCTAATATTTTATTGATTTCAGTGAAAAACCAAACTGAAATTTGACCGTGAAATCACTAAATAAATTTAACTCGTGTATGTCAAGGCTGCAGGGCTGAAAACAACATAACCATCATTCTATTAATAAAATAATTATGCCCAAGATAACTGACACCACCTATAATGATAGCTAGCAGTTGTGCATTAATTCCGATTATGTGTGACTGATTTGAAAGCACATAAAATTGTGAGAGTGTATTCTTAACTACTCAACTATTATCCTTTGCTATACTCAGGTCACCTATCAACCAATAGCAAAGGAAATTGATTGCTTTGTCTTCTAGAATGGAATAAATGTCTATTTTTCCCCTGTCTTTACTTTTTCCCTTTAATTTCCACATATTACCTCTTAGCATGTTTCTTGAAGTGTTTTGAGAAAGGGGGAGAGGAAGAGAGAAGAAGGGAGGAAAGAGAGAGGAAGAGGGGGAGAGGTAGAGAGGTAGAAGGGAGAGGCAGAGAGAGAGGATGAGAGCTGGGAGAATATGAGAGGGTGGAAGGGAGACAGAAAGAGAGGGGGAGAGAGAGGGAAAGAGGGAGAGATGGAGGCAGAGGGAGAGAAGAAGGGAAGAAAGAGAGCAGGAGAAGGAGGGGGAGAGGGAGAGAAAGAGAGAGGGAGAGGGAGGAGACAGAAAGATACACACAGAAAGAGAAAGTGCTATAGAGTGGATCATATCTTTAGCAAAATAGGAAAGGAAATAAGTAATTTGTGTAGCTGAATGCAATGATGGAAAGACAGCACCAAATTGCATATATTAAAAAAAGATATTTTCCAGTAGTACAGGTGTGAGTGCATTTTGTTTTGCACTTTAATAGAATTTTGGTAAATATGACCAGATATTTCATTGTCTATCGTACCAATTCACATAAGTTATAGAAATGGCATTTCTAATACCCAACTTTTCCCAAAGATAGACGTCCTTTCTTTACAACCCAAGAAAAAAGAATGCTCCAGGCCAAAGTAATTACTTCTTACTTGGGAGGGGGCAGCATTTAAAAGAGGAAGTCAGAGAGTAGGTTAACAATTTGCCTTGTTAAAGATACATGGAAACTTATAGTATCTTGTGGCTATGAGCCCCTATAGATAATGTGTCCCCCCCCCCAGCACCTCATTAAGTGTGACTCAGGAACTAAGTCCTTTCATTACCAAATATAAGGAAGAGGTTACAGCACTTTGGGGATAAATGGCACTTGACACAAAGTTACATTCCATATTTTATCATTAATGCCTTTCACTGAGATTAGCGTTGACCTCAGTAATAGTAGTGTTTCATACCAAACCAGTGAAAATCTAAGTTGGACATTTCATTCATATTGACCCTTCCCCTGTTAGTAATATTATTTGTTAGAAAACAGCAAATAAGTACTTCCATATAGCCTTTTTCTAATAAATTACATATGGTTATAGACTATAATGACAAGCCATTCAAGAGGATTTCAATATTAGATTTAAAATGATCTTATTAAATTGCAAGGCTTATCTTCAAGGGGAAACAATCTTTTTAAAGGTGACTTTGTCACTTTTCCTTTCTCCCCCAAGTTAAAGTTTTATTCTACTGGAACCTAATAAGTTTTGGATTTCAAATTTGTTGAAATAAGATGCGGTATTGTACATTTGTTTAAAGAAGCAAACAATTAAAAAGCTTCCAGTTTTTAATTTGTTTTTCTCTCAGACTACCTAATTAACAAAAATATTATGCTGAAAACATGGATTCACACATACACCCAAAGCAACTTGCTCTTGGTAAAATCAGAAATTATCACTTTCTGTCAAATTGTACCTCTTCTTTCCTGAATTACCCTCCTTAGCACATTCTTATAAAGAGAACTTGAAGGAATTTCATATTCCTTCCAATTTCTGGAATAGACCTACAGCTCCATAAAAGACTTATCAACTTATTCAAGATGATTTGAAAGACATCAACGTCACTCTAGTTAGATCATCATTCCAAATTCAAAAATCTCTCCCAATTGGCCAGCTATAGTTAAGGTTCAGGATTTGTCAGAAGCAAATGCATGCTTTGCACATGACACCTTTCCTTTATGTGACATGAAACATTAGCACACCTTATGATTTGCTAGTAAAAAATTCACTGCACAGGATTTGGAGATAGATTTTTCTGCTGCTTCTGCAATTCTAATAGAAAACATACAATGTTTTCTATGATGTACAACACACAGCCTTCAGCCTAGGATTGAAGAAAAAACAACTGCAACCAGCTTGCCTTCCATTGAGGATGTGTGTACTGCACAAGCCAGAAAGAGGGCTGAGAAAATATCTATAGATCCTCATATCCTGAATACAAAGTGTTTAAATTTCTTTCCTCAGGATGACACTACAGGGCATTACATGCCAAAACAATTAAACACAGTTTCTTCCCTGTGCCATCACTCTGTTGAACAAGTAATTCCAAGCACTGTCTTATGCCTAAGGATATTTAGCCATATAGTAAGGCTGTATTGATATTATCTTTGTTATTATCTTCACCTATTATACCACTTTGTTGTTTGTATGTACACTGAGATCTTATGCACCAGAGACAAATTTCTTGTGTATCCAATCACACTTGGCCAATAAAGAATTCTATTCTATTCTATATTCAGTTCCATGAGTAAAGAACAATAAGGAAGGCTAAGCAACGTGACAGACTCTCTAACCGTTATGTAAATAGCTGGTCAATGACTTTTGACACCTGAATAAATTTCACCTTTCATGATGCCACTGCTATTAAAGGTCTGTAGAGATTCTCAGTCATCCAGGTCATGGTTCTCCCAATTATGCTTTCTCAGGAGGCAACTGGACTTCTTTGTTTTTTTTCTTTTGAAGACATTTTGCTTCTCATCCAAGAAGCTTCTTCAGCTCTAATGACAGAATCCTTCCATTCCCCACTATCGTGTCAGAGCTGAAGAAGCTTCTTGGATGAGAAGCAAAATGTCTTCAAAAGAAAAAAAACAAGGAAATCCAATTGCCTCCTGAAAAAGCACCTTTGGGATGATGGTATTAAAGGTTTTGTCACAGAATGTAAACTGTTCCAAAGAAAGCTCCCTTATGCAATTGACCGATGGTGATTTTGTCAATGCCAATGATGTTCAAGTGGTGCTTCAGATGTTTTGGGATTGCGCTCAAGGTATCTATTACTATGGGCACTACCTTTGTTTTCTCTTGTCTCGGTATTTTGCAATTTTAAGTTTATATTGCTATTATTAATTCAAAGTCCCGTGGTTTAGGTTTCTTTAAAATAAAAATCCTCCATCTCAAATATATGAATAGTGAGCAGCCTCAATATTATTTCTGGGAATGGGGCAGTTCAACTCAGAACTTGCCAAACTGACTTTAAAAAAAATGAAGATAGCACAAGAAAGCCCAGTAAGCTTGTTCAAAATTAAAGTCAGCATTAAGAGAGAAGGATGTTCCTTTTGTGTCCCTGGAAAAGATATAAAATTCTCAATAATGAGCAAATGCCTGGGTGATATCCCTTAATGGATATTGTTCCTGATATACAAAGTGTGATAAGTGTGAACTGTAAAGAGCCTTTGCTAATGAATGCTGAAAAGTTTGCATTTCTTTTTTCTTTCTTTTTTAAACAGTTAGGCCTTTCAAAATCTTTATCTCTTTGCTGTTATCTAGCAGTTATCCAGATGTGTGCAGTCCATCTATATATGGACACTAAATATAGGCTGCAAAAATATGTAAAACAACTAGATGAATATTGGGATGAATGTTTTCTGTATCTCTTTGTTGCCATTGAGAGGCAATAGTATTACAGTCCAGATCAAATTGTCCTATATTTGCCACTCCTGATGTGTGGCAAGAAATATTGTTACTGGGGGAGTGGGAAATCATTTGTTTTGCAACAGCCTCTTTGCTCTGCCCAGCCTATCTCTATGGTACTATCTCTCACACCAAACACACACACACTTTCTGTCTCTGTCTCTTTCTCTCTCTGTGTCTTTGTCTTTCTCTTTCTCTCTGTCTCTGTCTCTCTGTCTCTGTCTTTCTCTCTCTCTAATTTTGTGTACATTACATCTGAGCTGCAACTCTAATGCGGTAATAAAATGAAAAAAGTGCAAAGCCATTTCTTAAAATGGTTTTAAAGTTTTTTTTTTAAAGCATGGTTTTAATTTTGCACAAGTATGCATTATTAACTTGGCATTAGACCCTGCATTGGAGCAGAGACTACCTCAGTTGCAAGTTCTCTCCAATGAATTTATTTATTTGTTAAATAACGTGCTTTACAAACTTCACCAGGTCACATATCTGTAGCATCAGGTAGGAAGATAATCTTTAAAGCCAATGAAAATGCTAAACTCCTGGAAGCTCAGTTTCATTCTTTAAAAATGAGATTGTTTCTTTATTTCTTTTTTATTTTTTAAAAAAGAAGCCATCCATCAGAACATAAATAGTGGGAGCTCATCCTGTGAAGTAAAAACTTATTGTATTGATAGGAAGCTTTAGTATACTCTAGTGTTGCTCAGATTCACAAAGCAATTAGCCAATAATGTTTAAAAGTTATGGCTAATTTAACTAATGGTTAATAGAGCTTAGTAAAACTGTCAGAGTTGATGAGCCCTGAGAGATTTTGTGGAAGAACACACATTAAACTTAGGATCCTCATCTAATTTTGGCAGCTTAATCGCATTCTGAATAATAATCTGTCTAGTGATATGGAAAAAAAAACATGCTTTTTGAAACATTCTTTTTAACATTTAAGTGCACCCAATTATAACAAAGTTTGTCTTGAAGGCAACTGTCTGGGTCATATTTAGGAAGAAGCTCACCTATAAACTTGGTTTATTTTTTTCTCTCTATCAAAGATCTTCAGTTTTTATAAAGTAGGAACAGATAACTATTGAGTTGCTGAGGACTGAAGATCACCTCCTGATCTGCCTGGACATTTGAATAAGGACCACGATTACTCCTCCAAATGATGGACATTTTTTCTCTAAATTTGGTAGCATAATCATGAACTGCTGGGAAGTGGGAGAACTTTCAAATAGCTTAACATCCCTATTATAAGCAATGGAACACATCAATTCAAACAAGAGGTTGCATTCACAATACCTGGAGCTTGTTGAAGCTAATTTCAGATACTGTAGACACTGAAATGATCAAAACCAAAATATCCTACAATCCTACAAATGAAGAAGGCTCCTGCTTCTTTCAGGAAAGGGTCACAAAACTTTGAGGAAAGACCTATTAGGAATTCCACTAGATTAAAAATACAAATATTTAAGTAATTGGCAATGCAATAAATAGGCGGGCCTGAAGACATACTAAGATTGACAAAGTCAAACAAGTGGCAGTTAATGTATCATCAATGTACTCTGGCGAAAGTAACATGAAAGTGATGTGATTCTCTCTTTTGAGGTACAAACAAAGACAATGTGAACTACCTTGGCAAAGTGCTTCCTGCCACTTCAAAAGTTCCCAAAGCTGCCTCCTATCTCTTTCAAACCCCAGAAGTGGTTTCTGTGCTAAAGAGGAGCTGAAAAACAGTGCACGGAGGGACATGGATTCTGGTGGAAACAGATTTGCTAGAGCACTTTGCTCAAACAGCATTAAACACCATTCAGAGATCTGTACAGCTACAGCAGCCCTGCTGGACGCCTTGGTGCATGGTATCTGAAACTTCAGGTGCATTTTGGGGGATGCACATCTTTAGAAAGTTCCAAACACAGAAACATAGTAAGCAAAAAACATGTATTGCAGGAAGTTATGTGCTAAATAAATGAAAAAGATGATTTTTAAAAAATGAAATGAAGGCCAATGACTGTATTTATAACCAGTGGTATAACCAGTGGAACAGGTTGCCTTCCAAAGATGTGGGTGCTTTATCACTGAAGATTTTTAAGAAGAGACTGGACATTCACCTGTCTAAAATGGTATAGGGTCCCTTGCTTGAGCAGGGGGTTGGACTAACTAAAAGATCTCCAAGGTCCCTTCTAGTTCTAGTCTGATTGATTTATTGGTTTTACAGAAAAAGTCCCCCTAATTGTATGTAGCTATAACCAACAGCAATGGGACCATGACTGAATACATACAAAATGGAGAGAGGCTGGTTGAGTATATTCTTATTTAGCTTATATGCTATGTTACTCAAACTTGGAACCAGGCCCAAAGAATGCATAACCTACGACTGGGGCAAACATCTATAGTTTGAAACATAAAGACATGAATAAATGGATGATTTTAGACCAGAATTCTCAAACATGGTTGGCTCAAAATTTGCAAACAGGCCTTTGGTGGTGTTTGCATCTCTATGGTCAATTAGGAGATAGTGACAGCCCTTTCTAGGAGAAGGAGAAATGTGTGCCTTAGACCAGGGGTCTCCAACCTTGGCAACTTTAAGCCTGGTGGACTTCAACTCCCATAAACCCCTGGGAGTTGAATTCTGCCAGGCTTAACATTGCCAAGGTTGGAGACCCCTGCCTTACAGAACAGAACCCTACTTTGCTTCTAGAAATGCCTAGAAATCCCTGACCTCCCTCTAAATAAGCCCATCCATTTTGGACATAAGGCTACATTTTTGTAGCCTTCCCTTGGGCTATTCTCTTTTTTTAAACCTGTTGTACAAGTTGTCCTTGAGGCACAACACAACCACAGTTGAGACCAAAGGTACAGTTGTGAACTAACATGATCATTAAGCAAGTCACCACATGAGCAAACCCAATTTTACTGCAATTGTTAACTGAACGACGTGGTTGTTAAATGGATCACATTGTCAATAAGTGAATTCAGCTTCCCCAATGGACATTGCTTGTTGGATGCCAGCCGAGGAGGTTGCAAATTGTGATCACATGACTGCAAGACACTGCAACTGTCTTAAATGCAAACTGGTTGCAAGGTACCTGAATTGCAATCATATGACTCTGTGTGTGTGTGTGTGTTGTGTGTGTGTGTGAGAGAGAGAGAGAGAGAGAGAGATGCAATGGTCATAACTTTGAGGACAGGTTGTAAATCACCTTTTCCAAGGCTGTGGTAACTTTGAACAAACTGTCATAAGTCATAGACTAGATATGGGCTGGTGCCTCTGCAATCAAATTGATCTGGAGACATTGTCCCAAAAATGTATAAGAAACTTTGTAACAAAAGCCCCCAAGGGCCTTTAAAAATAAATCTAACAACTAAACAAAAGGGCTTTCTGTGAAGGTAATCTGTGCTATATTTCCTTTCCCTTCCCCAATGTGGAATAGCAAAATGACAACGTGAGCTTATGAGCGGCATTTGGATGCCCCTTGTGTGAAGGAAATGAGTTTTTGTGGACGAGTTTCATGTTTTATTCATGCCACATTGTGAACTTTTACAAGCTGTTGTGTCTTCCACAAAACTCATGTGACAGAATAGATTTCCTTACCTTCAGAAGGCTCTGCACCCCACTGTGAGAAGGATAGTAACTTCCGAAGCCTACAAATGCAAGGCATAAGGAATGCATCAGGTAATTCCACTTGCGGAAGGAAAAAAAAAACTTTTCAGCTAGAAATAACAACCACCAAACTTCAATCGACAGAGCGTTGCCTCTAAGGAAACACTTTCAATTAAATAGATATGACAAAATTATGAGACTTTCCTGTTTGTAGAAGTGGGGAATTTCAAGAAAGAAAATATATCTTTTTTATTTTTAATTGTGTTTTCAGAATACTTGACTCCCACCACACGTAAGATTGTTTTAGAATATATTATCTTGGCTTTTATTTTTATTATTTATGTAGTTATTTCAAATTACATATGTAGAGAGCTGCACACCTTTGGGTTACTCAAACAGCCTATAACTTTGTTGCTGGAAGATACCATGGGTAGGCAAGAACACAAACAAATGAAATACAGAATAAACCAAATCCCCTGTTCTCCCTTGAGGCACCAATAACCAGGCTCAAATGATCAGAGTTTGGACACTATGTAAGAAGCATGACTCTTTGGAGAAGAGTCTTTTCATTAGGAATACCTAGAAGTGTTAACATTTATTTGTTCAGTTACTGCCTCTGTTCTATGGAACATCCATAGAAGAGCACAGAAATGGGGCAACTCACCATGGCTAACTCACTGTAGGACAACTAGCCATGGCTGGAATATATATATTCTTCATGGCAAGTTGTCCAGGAGCAAGTTGGCCAAAACAAGTTGGCCAAAACAAGTTGGCCATGGTGAATTATCATAGACCGGAATGGCATGTTGGAATTCTATTCTATGGATGCTCTATGGAAGACCCATAGAATATCATGTTGGCAACCCTGCCAATCTTCTAGAATGCCCTTAAATAGCAATACCACCTAGATTTATATACTACAGAGTCAGCATATTGCCCCCAACTATCTGGGTTCTCATTTTACCCACCTTGGAAGGATGGAAGGCTGAGTCAACCTTAAGCCTGGTGGGTTTCGATCTGCCAAATTGCAAGCTTGGTTATGTTCCCAGGCATGGAAGTTGAAACCTTAATGAGGGCCTGTGATGTGCTACATTGTTTAGATTGGTTTGGTCTCTTAGCAGCCATATGTCTTGTTAAGTTTTTTCTATATTTTCTATTGCTGGTTTTTTTGTAGTGTAAGCCATGCAGAATTGCTCTCTGAGATAGGTGACTATTTAAATTGAGTAATTAAGTAAATATGTAAGTAATGCTATACTATGCACTTAATACCTAAAATTGTGATTTTGGAGATTTGATTATAAGATAATCTTTCATAAATGCATGACCATGGGGTCATTTCTTCAGAAAAAGCAAAGGGAAAAAGAAGGAACGTGAATACAGTGAACATTGAATTAGATTTGCCATGATTATGCCTTATTATTCTGGACCTTATTAAAATGTGTATGGGTAATTTTAAGTTTCTTATGCCTTCTGTCCCTTCAAATGTTTATAGAAGCTCTAAGGTTTTCCACGTAAAGGCCCATCATTTCCACAGAAAAGAAAGAAAGCCTACTCTGAACAGATGGAGCCTTGAAAATAAACACAATAGAAAATTATTATTATTTGAATTCAGCTTAAACCAATGAAAATGGCACTTTAGGCACCAGGCTCATTTCTCATTCAGCAACATCAAAAGATGGGTTGCTTTATTTTCATATAACAGGGATCTGAAGAACAAAAAAGAGATAAAGGAAACCTGGGTTGTTCTCTAAGAAAGAATGAAGAAATTAGGGACAGCATAGTATTACAGGAAAAACAATGGCAAGTTATAAAACATTTTTTCCCCTGGAAGAAATGACATTGAGCTCCATGCTGCAGAATTTTAATATCTAAATACTTAACAAAGAACACTGGAAAGCTGCCTATAAAGAATTTATGTCTCTGTATAATTGAAAGATCAACACGTAAAGGTTTGCACTTTATTAAAATAAACTATCTACATGACTGCAAAAACAGACTGCTCTCAATTGGATTTTGACTTCTAGAGCAAAATTGTCTATCTCTTTATCCTTTTCTGAGTTGCATTTTAAGTACACCCTCTCTTCTCCAGGACCTAACAGAAGAGCTGTGTGAAAGCACAGTGTTTAGAATGCAGTGTTGCAGGCTGACTCTGCCATCTGCCAGGAGTTCGATCCTGACCAGCTCAAGGTTGACTCAACATTCCATCCTTCCGAGGTTAGTAAAATGAGAACCTAGATTGGTGAGGGCAATATGCTGACATTTGTAAGCCACTTAGAGAGGGCTGTAAAACATGGTGAAACTGTATATAAGTGTAAGTGCTATTGCTATTGCTAAGCAGAGCCAATATGCATTCTCAGCAAAATTCAGATCACAGCCTATGGCACAACTATATGCATAAAATAGTTCTGAGAATTCTACAAACAGCTAATATTATAGTTCTAGATACCCTTCCTTAATAATAAGGCTGCAAGAATACGAACCAGGGGTTTACTCCTGTGGCAACTGATTGTTGTGTAAATACAGATCCATTATATTTAGATGGTATCTATGTGTATGTGTGTGTTATTTTTGAGTAAATACCCTGAGGATCAGACTCCACGAATTCTCAGTTAAGCAAGTGATAAAGTGATCCCATGCTGAATATCCTGGATGGATGGCATTTTGCTTTTGTTTCCCAGTGTGGTATCTGTCATCTAATGCCATCTAAACAAAGACAGAACTGTTGAAAACTGGACTGTGTGTCTTTATAATTCTTTGAGGACTCAATAAATAGATGGGTTTATCGAGTGCCTGAGTTATTTCTGATTTGCTGGCTAGACACAGGACATCAGAGATGGAAAGGTGCATGCTTTGATTCAGCAAAGTTTAATCAGTTTCCCAAGGAGGGTATCTCCCACATTCTAAAATAAAAAATAAAAAATAGGGCAATGCTGTGAAAAGAATGCAAGAAAAAGAAGAAATGAAGAAGGAACAAGAGGAGGCCCCATTATGAATTTCTGCCTCCAACTACCTTCCAGGCAGGGAACATCTATTGAAACTTAAGCATTTAATCAAGGAGGTAATAAGTAGCTAAACTGACTGTATTAAGCTGTGTGGGTGAGTGTGATTATTGTCTTGCAAGGGAGTCCATAGGGAAAGTCAACAATGTCCAAATGGCAAGCATAATTGAAGATCCACCATTTTTAAATGTCCATGTGATGCATGTTTAAAAGGCGCAGAGCTTTGACTGCCTGATTATGTCCACCTGTTGATGTTGTGATCTCCTCTGCAAATACTCACATCGCTTTTCCTTGGTCTTAAAAGGGAATGTCTGCTGAAAAGTTTCCCTGTGAGCAAGACTGCATGGTTACATGGCTCTTGTGTTTCTGGATTGGTACAACTGTTATGGGATCAAGTAGGATAGGGGTGTCAAACTGGATTTCTTCGAGGGCCGGATCAGCATTATAGTTCTCCTCCACAGGTCAGCTTGGGGGGGGGGGGAAAACCCGGGGCGGAAAATGCCCCCAGGGCCCCCCGGGCCATAAGGGGGGGGGGCGGGTGCAGCCCCCCATGGTCCTTTTTTGGCCTGGACAGCCTCCTGCAGCATTTTGCCAGCCAAAACAGGATGAAGGGGGGGGCACACTCAGTCCCTCCACACCCCTTTTTGACTGGCAGAGGCATCACGGGCCAGTCACTTGCAATTTCCAGGCTGGCCCTGTGGGCCAGATTTAAGTAAGCTGCGGGCCAGATTTGGCCCATGTGCCTTGAGTTTGACATCTGTGAAGTAAGATAATCTTTTTTATTTCCTTTGATCTGAGAGGAAAGAGGAAGTCCATCTTGAGGGTGCCAAAAGATTTATTTACTTACTCATTTATTATTTATTTATTAAATAGCCACCAATCTCATCTCACTCTGCAAAGCGATTCTGGGCTTTGATTCAGTTGTCATGGCTGTCTTTTACCAGGGAATTCTTGGAAGAAGCAAACTTCCTGGGTGGTTTCAAACTGCCCCTTCTCCTGGTTTTTAACTCTCAGTTTTTCCTGGTCATGCCTATTTTGTCACTGATCACACGCTGTCCTATTTACAGCCAATTGATTTCTCTGCCCCAATCTTTTCCTGCTGTGATACACATCTTAGAAGGCAGTTCCCATCATCTCTGGCATCAATGTTTCACAAGCTGTGGATGGTGGGAATTGATATCCAGCACATCCAGAATACCAGATAGGGAATTTTATTTAAAATCAACAGCAAGTTATATGTACTCAACTCTTTCCAGTAGTTCCAACTTTCTCTTCAAGGTTTGTGCATAACTTTTATTTCCTTTTTAGAGGTGGCATTTTTTTTTATTTTGACTGATCTCTGACATGTTACTTTATGGAATGGAAAAATGTAATTTTATAGCAGGTGTTTCATATAAACAGTGGAAATAGTTAACTTAGCTTCCTTTGGAAGGAATATTCCATTTGAACTTCAAACCTTGGGAAACCTCCTTATTATGCTTTAAAATGATGATTATAAATAACAATAGGTTACCACTTGTAATTGTTGTGGCCCGCCAGTGGAGCTGGAGGCAGACTCGGATAATGAGGAGGTTGGGGAGGAACATGGGCCAGTCGTGGAGTCTGAGGAAGGCTCCTATGAGTGCTCTGCATTGGAGGCAGAGATGGGGCCAGGGCCGTCTGACAGTTATCAGCTGCCTTTGGAGTTGCAGATCAGTGGGGCAGAAGAACAGCTGGAGCCTGTTCCCGATGTGTGCATGTGCAGAGCTGCCAGGAGAAGGGAACAGTGAAGGAACAATGGTCAACTCGGGAGTAAAGGCACAGGTGGATGGTGAATGGCCCCTCCCATAGGGATTAAAGAGGAGCGATAGGGGAGTGGTGTTTGCAGGAGACAATTAATTCATTTAATTAGTGTGAAGATTTGTTTGTGACTCTCAGAGACTCCTTGCCAAGTATTTTCTTGTACAGCATTGTGCTTGGAAGCTATCGGCCTGGCAACTCTCCTAGCCTGATAGGGTCTGTAGTTGTAAGACCCTTGAAAGACTGTTTGCAGGGACTTTGCTGGGTGTGAATTATAGGAATTCACATTAACCTAATAAAAGGGGGTTTTGACAGGACAAGAAGTCTGTTTCGTGATTTTATGAAGCCTAGGTCAGAACAGTAATTTATGCCTGTTTGCATGAACACATGAAATCAATAATTAAAAACAGGTACCAAGCTTAAGCTTTGCCTCCCAAGTATAAGGATAGTGGAGGAATCTTTCCAGTTAAGAAAAAAAATGTCAGACTTCACAGGGAAAGAAATGCCAACATATAGCTCAAGTTACATCAGGTGATTTGCAAAACGGAGACACAGTATGTAAGAGTCTGTACCAACTATTTTTGTTGTTTGGGAAAACTACTTGCTCTTCCTTGGATTGATACAGAAGTCTCCCAAGTTGGCCTCAACTCAAAATTTCATTTTATCCAATCCCAAAATAGCCATAATTTATGTTTCATTTTTTTTAAATGGGTTTTTTTAAGGGAATCATAAACGCTTGGGAGTGCAAATAATTTCGGGGACATAGGTATATGGAAACTTCTACTACTGCCTCAACTAAATGACACCCATAAAATATCTTGAGCAGCTTTGCTGGTGCTGATGCTGAAGAAATGGGCTGAACAAGCAGCTGTTTCAGTTAAATGATGAAAAACAAAAACGATTGCGGATCCTGCCAGACCTTGACTTAACAAGTGTGATTTATCTTGCAGCTGGTCCCTAGGAAGTGGCTGAGAAAGCATCAAGATGGATCTTTGAGAGAAAGAAAAATGCCATCCTACTCTATCTTTCATCTTATAGCTGGAAGCCTGGACACTGTGATTCTATGATGGAGGTTCTTTAAAACACTACATAAGGAAAATCCCCTCTCTACCAGTTAGAATAGAGCTCTGTTTTCCTGAATAATATCCTCAATTTAAGTGGAGTGAGTCAGGATGAATTACTTTCCTACTGAATTACAGCAGGATTTAGAAATTTCAGACCATTACTGTAGACTTGATTCTAGAGGTCATCAGGTGGCTCTATAGCTCTTGGTGAATCTATGCTAGCTACAGACATGTGGCTTCCATTTGCATACAGATAGTCCTCAACCTGGGATCACAATTGAGCCCAAAATTTATGTTGCTAAGTGAGAAATTTGTAAAGTGAGTTTTGCCCCCATTTTATGACTTTTCTTGCCACAATTGTTAAGTGAATCACTGCGGTTATTCAACTGGTAACATGGTTGTTAAGTGAATCCGGCTTCCCTATTCGCTTTGCTTGTCAGAAGGTTGCAAAAAGGGACCATGTGACCTTGAGACACAGCAATGGTGATAATTATGAATGAGTTGCCAAGCATCTGAATTTTGATCACATGACCATGGGGATACTGCAAAGATTGTAACTGTGAAAAACGGTCATAAGTCATCGGTCATCATAACGGCCACTTTTTTCAGTGCTGTTGTAAGTTCGAACAGTCACTAAATGGACTTTTGTAAGCTGAGAACTACCTGTATATGAAATATGATAATCATGCTGACTGTAAAATACTGTGCAGCTAAGACTGATGGAGATTTGTAGAAGTGCCCAAATACTGCAATTTCCACAGACACAGCACATTTATTTAGAATAATGGTCCTGAAATGTTCAGTCTAACAGAAGCAACCAGTTTGGCTCAGAATTATCTGATACAATTGAGAGCTCGTTGAAAACCAGTTGAAGAACTGAAGGGATGTAAAATTAGAACTTTAAAGAGTGGCAAACAATTAAGATCTTTGGGAAAAATAGAGCAGATTTGATAGAGGCTAATGTATAAACCATCAATAAACATTTATCCATCCTGAAGTGTAGGCTCTGATTCCCTCAGTTATTTAGCCAGGTTTTTGTTACTCCAGGATAAACACAGAAAAGAGACAGAGAGAAAGGCGATATCAAATTATTCAGTGTTGAGTGAATGCTTTTCCTCTCATTAAACAAGAAATGAGCAAACACAAGGCAAGCCTTTCTGTTTACAGAAACCAGTCAATAGAATTTGCAGTTTATGTAGTGGAAGATGAATTAGTATATCACATACCTTTACCTCCCTAAAATTACTGCCATGCTCATTCTGTTACTCTTGAATAACTCTTCTGTTTAAACAAACACAACACATGCTGCAACCCAGCACCTAGTTTTACTAACAGTGATTTTCAGGCTAGCTAGAAAGCTCATTTTTTTAAACGCTCCCAAAATGGAACATTTGCACACTGGCTTTTGAGATACTTTGCCATGGGTTTATGAGGAAATGGGTGACCGAGGATGTGGACAACAGATTTTTCTTTTGTTTTCACTCTGAGCATGAAGCTGCCATAAATTATTACTTTCAGGGGAAGCGTGCTAGTCATTTTCCCAGTGTTTCCCAGACATTTTCCCAGAAACTATTTTCAGTCCAGAAAAAAAAAATGGGATAAATTGGGCATTTGGGAACTTTATTTTACCAAAGAACCAGTGATATATGGGAAAGGTGGTTAGAGCGCAGTACTGCAAACTACTTCTACTGACAGCCAGCTGCCTGCAATTTGTCAGATCAAATCCCACCAGGATCCAAGTTGACTGAGCCTTCCATCCTTCTGAGGTGGGTAAAATGAGGACCCAGATTGTTGGGAGCAATATGCTGACTCTATAAACCACTTAGGGCTGTAAAGCACTGTGAAGCGGTATATAAGTCTAAGTGCTATTGCTATTGCTAAAGGGCAGGAGACAAAGATGGATTAAAATGAGTTGATCCATGTGGGCCCTGTTTGTTTATATTCTTTGTTCAATACTACTTTGAATGGAATCATTACTTGAATTCTAGAAACCTTTTAGCTTCAAGAACATTTGTGGAGCATCTCAAAAACTTAAGATACATGTCATCCTCTGAACCTCACCCTGTACATGCCACCTCCAAATCCCAGCCAGTTCTTCCCAGACTACAAACTTTTTACAGAATGTAGTTCAGCATTATTTGTACATTTTTTTACACTCATGTCTTCCTCCTCTGTGCACCAGGGAGAAAGGTGGAACTTCAATTATTCAATCAATCTTCCTAGTCAGAATACAAGAGGCCCAAATATGTAACGTTTTCTACCCAAATGGATCACTAGTCTGGAAAATATCCTTGCTTCAATACCTATCTTCGGACCTTCACAAGTCTGTTTCAAATTTCATATTCTTATTTCCAGTGAATTCTAACAATATTGTCTACATGGATCCATTCTGTTTCAAGCAATGTCTCATCAGCCTGCTTAGATATCATTATAGATTATTTCACATAAACTGCTGAAATGTATCCAAAACTGTAACTGGGAACTGGATATCTCTAATTTGATGAAAAGAAGGAATAGAATAGAATAGAATAGAATAGAATAGAATAGAATAGAATAGAATAGAATA
>NW_020769312.1:22388395-22428373 GCF_900518735.1 Pseudonaja textilis | reverse complement strand
AGAGAGAGAGAGAGAGAGAGAGAGAGAGAGAGAGAGAGAGAGAGAGAGGTGGGCTGCTGCCAGTTCTGATTGGTTCTAGCAAACCGGTAGTTCCGACAATCAGCTGGTCCGCCTCTGTCCTATCCTGTCCTATATTTCCATCTTTTTCAGCTCAGCTGATTTGCATGGCACAGTGGAATTCGTGGGCTTTAGCTGTTCTACTTATCGGGGCTGCCCTGTAGAGCTTCAAATTGATATTTTTTGAATGCTGTGCACGTGCACTCACAGAACCTGTTGTTAAATCAGTTGCTGCCCACCACTGTAATATAGATAAAGATATATAATATCTAAAGCTTGGGACTTCAAAACTTTTCCTTGTATTCTTTGCTGACAAACCTCTCAAATGCCAGAGGGGGTTCTCATTCTAGAAAAGAAAAGAAAATGCTGCATATACATAGAAAGTTTGTGACATTGAAATGTTCTCTCTTGTCTCATTTAATGGTGCAGGTAGCAAATGCTCTTTCTTCTTATTAGCTTTGTCTCCGGGCTGTAGTACTTTGTTAAACCTCTTGCTAATTGAGTCCCATTTTATTCAACAATTTTGTTGCTGATTCATTAAAGCTATCACCTGGATTGTCCATCACACATACCATCTCTCAGTAATTATATTGGTCTGTCTCCTTCATTCTCTACAAGAGCTCCAGCTTAAGGTCAAGGGGAACGTGGTGATTCTTCAGTTTTGATATTATCTCCTTGACATTGATTTATATGAAAAGCTTCAGTCTAAAATTAGGCCGTGTCAGAGTGCTGGGGCTGCACAGCAACAGGAAACTGTGGGCAGATTACTTGCTGCCACAGTTTCAGGTGGGGATGAATTAGTGCTTCACCCTCTTACATTTGGAGAAGGGATTAAAATGAATCCTTTCTTTGTCAATGAATCCTCCAATGGAATTACTCCCCCCCCCCCCTAATTTAAGTAGACTCCCAATGATTCAGCCTGTGTAAAGTCACATTCTCGATTCACTTTAATCAAGGCTTTAGTGAAATGCCTCTCGGCCAAGACTTGACAAACGAACATGGGCTTCTAGCAAAGACCCCATGCTACATGGAAGAAGACACTGTGCTGGCCTTTGGTGGCCTACTGCACATGTGCTTTCCTTGAAGCGAAGGGGCTGGTCCCAGCTTTTCCACTGATGGTGTCAGAGCGGAATAAGGTCTACTCTTTTCTATCACAATCCCAGGGGAATTAAGGTCATTCGAAAAAGCAAAGTTGATTCACACAGATTTAATGATGATTGTTCACAACTTCTTCCCACTCTGCCTTAAAGCTGATAGTGGATAGATATGAGAGGTTTGTGGTCTGTAACATATTCCTTATGGAGGATTCTCTCCCCTCTCGAAGATTAGAATGGCCCCTGTGGGCTTTTCACAAGGCTTTAAAACCTTGACTGTCTACCTGGGCCTGGGGCTCAGAATATGCTAAAGGTCTTGCTACTTGGTTTTACTATTAGTTTATTAATCATCAGGAGTGCTGTTTAAACTCATTCATTTTGTGGGTGTGTTTATTGTTCAATACCTTTTAAATTGTTTTGTTTTAAACTTTTAGAATTGTAAACAACCCAGAGTAACTTGGTTGAGTTGGACAGTTGTAAAAATTCAACGAATGAATGAATGTTATTTTGGTTTATACTAGAAGGTTCATGTATGTGTTAGGCTTAGGGATAACAACAACATCGAACAACATTGAACAAATCAGGACGGGCTATCAAACACCAGAAACATCAGCTAGTTTATTCTACCTATTTTATGGAAGATCTGAAGCTGAATGGAAAAACACCATATGAAATAGAATCACTGCTCAACATTGTCCATATAAAAGCCAAGATATTGCAGTAGAGCTTGGACTGGACAAATATGCCATCCTTACCAGTGATGGGATTCATTTATTTGTTTTACTACTAGGTCTGTGGACGTGGCTTGGGGGGTGTGGCAGGGGAAGGATACTGTAAAATCTCCAGTCAGAGATGGTATTTGCTGGTTCTCTGAACTGCTCAAAATTTCCACTACCGGTTCTCCAGAACCTGCTGAACACCACCTCTGATCCTTACCCTAAACAATGGAAACATAATGAACACTGAATGAATCAAGATATCTTATGACAGCATGTCAATGACAGTTAAATAGGAGACAAAGAACTGGAGAAGATCATACATAGCAAGAATTGAAAATCAAAACTGAAAGATTATTAAAGATTATAAACCAGTCATGGAGGTCCCAATTAGCATACTGGGTGGCATATCAAAAAGTCTTGGACAGCACTTAGAAAATCTGCACATTAACAAAATTTCCATCTGCCAATTACAAAAGGCCACATTGCTTGGAACCAGACATATAGTATAGTACATCGACACATTATGAGATCCTAGGTTCTTGGGAAGAATTCAATAAGCATGAAATCCATCCCCAGCTAAAAAAGCTGGCAGCTCTTTTTGTGTCTATAATAACAATAATAAAAAACATGCACCACCTGATTCTCAGCGACTCTTCATAGAGAATTAGTGTGAAGGTAAAACTTATGAATCCTAACCCAAGTACCTAGAAAAGGAGGATAAAACAAAAACACCTAGACTTTTTCCCTCTTAATCTGATTTAAGGCATACAGTATCACAGAGGGAGTGAATTCCACTGAAACCAAAATGAGAAAAACAAGAAAAAAGGGGAAAAAAGAAATATAATCCTGTGGTAGTGCTAAAATGTTCAACTTCTTCCATTACATTGAGAATTCAGAATTCACTCTTATCTTTCTGGTACACAAAGAATAAAAGTGTTTTTTAAGGATTTGTGCTCAAACTCCTTTAAGCCCTTTTCAACTACACAACGCTTATGTCAAAAAACTGTCAGCAACAGAGATTATTTAGTGGAAATAAATATTTTATTTATTGAGCTTTAGAAACATGTAGAAGAAGCAATGCTTTCACCCATTAGCTGCAAAAACACAAACCCATCTTAAAAGCAAACAATACCCTTACAAAGTATCAGCCAGACCCAGCATCTTGCTCTAAAAATCCTTCCTGGGAGAAGAGATCACCAATTCTGAAAAAGGATGCTTTTTCTATTGCTGGTTTCAAAGTTATTTGGCAAGGCAATGAGGTCAGGAATTCTTTTCTTAAATCAACAGAGTCTTTTGGGCTTTCTGTAAATCATAGAGACCCTCTGATTTATAGTGAAGGTAATAGTCCCTGTGGGTTTTATTCCACAAATGGTTGCTATCTCTAGGGGGCGATGCTTATTTCTGTTTCAAGGCTATTGAACCAGCACTGTCCGAAGACATTTCTGTGGTCATGTGGCCAGCATGACATCATGAAGCATCGTTAACTTCCCAGCAAAGTGGTACCTATTTATCTACTTATATCTGAATGCTTTCAAACTGCTAGGTTGGCAGGAGCTGGGGCGAGGATAGAAGCTCATCCCATCATGTGGTGCTTGGGTCTCAACACTGGGCTGTCTGTCTGCCTGGACTGCCAGCTGACAAGCCCAGAGTTTTAACCAATGAGCCACCTTGCCATCCCTGATTTATGATAGGAAACATATATTCTGATGATATACCTTCTCCTTCTTCTCTGTCTCCTCCTCCTTGCTAGAATAGTGCATCAGAAAGAGTGTCAGCATTCCAAAGAAACTCTTCATATCCATTCAACACTCAGAGACAAAGTTCATCCAAATAAGAATTTATTAAAGATAAATATTCCATATTTTTCCATTTTTTGGAACAGGGAAGAGATGTTAAAGAAAAAAAAATGAAATTCAAGGTTAGTATTAGAGGTAGTCCTTGACTTACAGAAATTCATTCAATGACTGTTTAAAATTATGACACTGAACAAAGTGACTTATGACTATTTTTCACACTTACAATCATTGCAGCATCCCCATGGTCACCTGATCAAAATCCAGACACTTGGCTACTGCATGCATTTATGATAGTTGCAGTGTCCTGGGGTCATGCCATCACCTTTTATGACCTTCTGACAAGCAAAGTCCATGGAGAATTCTGAGTCACTAAACAACTGTGTTACTATCTTAACAACTGCAGTGATTCACTTAACAATTGTGGCAAGAAAAGTCGTAAAATGAGGCGAAACTCATTTAGCAACTGTCTTGCTTAGCATTAGAAATGTTAGGCTCAACTTTCATCCTTAAGTCGATGATAAGTAGCCCTTGACTTGTAATGGGACAGTTTTCTGTTCAACATTTTCACAGTGCTGAAAAATAAATCCCACTGAATTCAGTAATCTTATAACATGGCAAGAAATGTGACCTAAGCTTCGTGTTCATGTGGAACCACTTCATAAATTCCATCAGAAACTTTGGCATAAGGCCACTGATAAAGATTAAACATAAAAAACTGTTATTGATTTTGTGTGTGTGTGTGTGTGTGTGTGTGTGTGTGCGTGTGGTGTGGGAGGGCTAAAAGAGCAAAAGA
The DNA here is from genome assembly GCF_900518735.1 of Pseudonaja textilis. The sequence goes on along the minus strand of NW_020769312.1, from coordinate 22,423,914 downwards.
AAATGGCCGCCTTCACATAGGTCACCAGATCACAATTTGTCTTTATCGTGGTTTTCTGATAGCCACAAATAATGACTAAAAGAAAATGAAATAGCTTGATAAACCAATATCTTATTTGTTTTCCTGGTTTCTTCGACCTATATCTAAAATTACAAATATAAAAGTTCTGATTAAATTAACAACAATAATAATTCATTTTAATTTTTGTTTGCTAGAAAACGAAACAATAGCAGTTTTATTCTGGAATGGAATTAAGCATATATTTCAGGTCTGTGAAACTTTACCACACACCCAGGCAGACTTTGCAAGGATTTGTCCAGTTACAGGTAATTTAACAGTCACAATTTTTACACTAAATGCTAAGACAGAAGTGTTCCACTAGTCAAAATGTATTGACTAAAATTGTTTGCAAACACTACTATCTTGGATTAGTTGTGGCCAATTATTTAGTTAGTATGTGTATTCTTCCATTATTTATCAATTAGAATAGAATAGAGCTGGAAGGGACCTTGGAGGTCTTCTAGTCCAACCCTCTGCTCAAGCAGGAGAACCTATACCATCTCAGCAAAATGACTGTCCAGTGTCTTCTTAAAAGCTTCCAGTGATGGATCACCCACAATTTCTGAAGGCAAGCTGTTCCACTGGTTAATTGTCCTCACTGTTAGGAAGTTTGTCATTTTAGTTGTCTCTTTTGCCCAGAATCACGTGAGGTGGGCAGCTATATAAATGTAATAAATAGTTTATTTTGTGCCCAATTTTATGACCTTTTTTAGTCACAGATCTTAAGCAAATCACTGCAGGTTTTCAGCGAATCATGCAGTTACTAAGTAAATCTGGCTTTGCTTGTCAGAATCCCCATGGAAAGTTCACAAAATGATGATCACATGATCCTGGAACATGGCAATAACCATAAATATAGGAGCCAAGTGCTCAAATTTTGATCACATGACCATGGGGATGCCATGATGATTGTAAATGTAAAGACAAGTTGTAAATTACTTTTTTTAGCATGTACAACTTTGAACAGTGACTGAACAAATGGTTGCAAGTCAAGGTCTACCTGTAAATGGTAAAATTTAAAACAAATGATAAATGTAACAAAGAGAATAATTCAAAATCCACCCACCAACAGCACTATTGGTGCTACATTCATCAAGTGACAAAGGTTTCTGAAACAACCAAACTTTCACAAACTTCCTTAACAGACATTCACTAACTGAATATCAAAAGCTAGCTCCTATTAATGTCATAAATATTTCCACCAGGATCTTTGGGTGATTTTCAGCAGCTTTAAGGCTGCTGCTGTTTTTTTTTTTTTAATGAAGCAATGACAAAAGTAACCCCTTTGGCCACATTAGCTAATCCCTTCAAACATTCCTCAAAAATTAGTCAACCTGCCTCTAGCTGCAGCAGCTGCCGCTATGTGGCCCCTACTGATAAGCAGGCTAGATGTTTAATCCATTGATCGTGGCTTATGTAAATGTTTTCAGAGTTTGCTTATGTTACATAATGTCTCTCTCAAATAAAGCTCCGTTTGTGGTGAAGCACATGTACACATCTACATGGTTTTCTTGACAACAACATGGAAGATGTTTGCAATTTCAACCTTTTAGAATTTCTCAGCTAGCCTACAATCTCCTTGTTGGTCCACCAATTCAAGTGCGAACAAGACTTGGACCTAAGGCAGGGGTGGGATTCTGCTGGTTTGGGCCCGTTCAGGTGAACCCCTGGGTCCGAAGGTCAACTGGGAGCGAACTGGTTTTCTCTGACAATCAGGTGGGCCCGCCCGCCCCTGCACTGTATTGATCTTTATTGTCACCGCGGAAGAGCGGATTGCTGTTCCTCAATTGTATTACTCCCCCGAAATAACATAGCAGGTAAGGATTTTTGCATTGCTATTCATGTGCGCAAAGTGTGTGATCACCGAACTAGTTGTTATACTGGCAGCACCCCATCCCTGACCTAAGGCCAGATAAAGACAGCCACATTTTGCCTCTGCTGAGAGTTGTATATGTTGCCTCTCTGAAAATGCTCAATAAAGCTATGATACTACTTTTGACCAATATGAGTGACAATTATCAACCTATATAACAATTGACATCTGCAGTTGTCTTCCATCATGCTTACAATTAACCAAAGAGCAGCTTAATTTGTGGTTTTGAGTAGGCAGTGGGTTTTGCATTTCCTTTAGAAAGACAAAGTCAATGCACATTTAACTACTTATATGTGCATAAATGTCAAAGGAAGTACAGAACAATAAATCATCTCCTTCACTATGGAGGGTTGGTGTTTTTTTATAATCATCAAACAGCCAAAAAAGGCAAGAAGTAGAAAATATATTCCTGTTGTTTCTAATTTACTGAAGGCAGTGGATAAAGATCTGAGGATTGATACCAAAATTGACATGCAAGTGCCACCATTAGATACTTAAGTCTGATGTGTGGTGCAGACACAGATGAAATAGGACTTTAAATCATGAAGCCTAGAATTGCTCTGCAAATTGCTATTAAGATTTGTCTACCATTTTTATTTGCCTTGTTAAGCAATACTTTGCATTAAATAGCATCAATAAATATTAATAATACTTATTCATGTTTTTTTTAATGAAGATTATTTATGAATCTCAATATTAGCAACTGGGAAAGAGATCCAGGTGTCCTATTACACCACCATTTAAGTATGAGCTACTAGTGTGCTGCAGTTGCCAAAAAAGCCAATGCGGTCCTAGGCTGCATCAACAGAAGGGTAATTTCAAGGTCACATGAAGTGATGGTGCCACTTTATACTGCACTGGTAAGACCACACTTGAAATAGTGCATCCAATTCTGGTCACTCCGATACAAAAATGATCCTGAGACCCAAGAAAATGTTCAGAGAAAAGGAACAAAGATGACAAGGGATCTGGAGGCTAAATCATATTCTGAATGATTGAGGGAATTAGATATGTCTAGTCTAACAAAGTGGGATGTGGTGGCTCAATGGCTAAGATGCTGAGCTTGTTGATCAGAAGGTTGGCAGTTCAGCAATTCAAATCCCTAGTGCCACATAATGGAGTGAGCTCCCGTTACTTGTTCCAGCTTCTGCCAACCTAGCAGTTCGAAAGCAAGTAAAAAGGCAAGTAGAAAAATAGGAAACACTTTGGTGGGAAAGTAATAGCGTTCCGTGCACCTTCGGCGTTTAGTCAGGCAGACCACATGACAACAAAGACGTCTTCAGACAGTGCTGGCTCTTTGGCTTTGTAACAGAGATGAGCACTGCCCCCTAGAGCTGGAAACAACTAGCACGTATGCGTGAGGGGAACCTTTATCTTTAGACTAACAAAGAAGGCCTAAGAATGATATGATAACAGTGTTCCAGTACATGAGGGGCTGTCATAGAGAAGAAGGGATTGACCTATTCTCCACCTGAGGGCAAGACAAGAACATGGAAGATCATTAAATAGAAATCCAACCTAGAACTAAGGAGAAATTTTTTGACACTGGAAACAATCAGTGGAAAGGTTTATCTCTGGAAATTGTGGGTACTCCATTACTGAAGTTTTCAAGAAGATACTGGACCATTTGTCCAGCCATTTGTCCAGAATGGAACAGAGTCTCCTGTTTAAGCAGGGGGTTGGACTAGAAGACCTCCAAGTTCCCTTCCAAGTTCCAACCCTATTATTCCATGTTATGTATTCTAAATGATTCATATCGAAACATTATCTTGGTAAGAGGAAAAAATCTCATGGAAAGACTCTCAACATTTTGTAAGGAAAGGCCTAAGCTTGATTGACCAATGACTTGACACTGAATGAGGCAGAATTCCTGGGATACTGAATGCTTATCAAAAGCAACTAATATGAACTCAAATGATTTCTGTCATGGCTTACTGACTCAGTTTCATGTTGTTCAGTTAACAGCTTGAATGATTGTTCTTCATGTCTGGCAGGGGAATTCTGGGAGTTGAAGTCCAGTCTTCTTAAAGTTGTTGAGGTTGACAAAAAACTACTCTTTCAGTTGGCAAGGATGTTTAAAGATAAATCGGCTAAATGCTGGAAGTGCCACCAGATACTAGGGTCATATTATCATATGTGGTGGACTTGCCTAAAAGCAAAACAAATACTGGACAAAAATACATGCGTGGTTGGAAAAAATGATAAAACAACATATTGATTTAAAACCAGAAATATTTCTGTTGGGGATTCTACCCAAAAAATATAGTAAGGAAAATGCATATTTAGTTATTCATACATTAACTGCTACTAGAATTGTATTTGCACAAAATCGGGAAAGTGAAGAGATACCTACAGATGGGAATGGGATTAGGAAAATATTAGAATGTTCGGAAATGAATAGATTAACGCTGGCAATTAAGGAGGAAGACCAAACTGAATACTATATGGTATAGGATCTATTTTACTAATGTAAACAAGTAAGTAATAAAAATGGAAGTTAGAAACAGAGAAATAAAATAAGGAAGATATGTTAAAAGAGATAAGCAAATATTATGACTAGTATGCTGAATATTATTACGTTAATATTGTAGAATTAATAAGTGAAATATTATGTTAAAGATTGCTGAGTCAATATTAATTTAATGAAGGATGTTGTAATTCTGACTATTGTTTAACAAACCTATTTGTACCCAGACAACACACTGTCCAAGTGAAGATGGAATGATTAGATTAAAAATTTTAAAAAATACTATTAAAAAAAAAGAAAAAGAAAAAGCTGCTTTGGAATATTTAGAAGACCCCATTTTCCTAAAACTCACAGGACCTAGACTTGCTCTTGGAGTGGCCTAATAGACCAGCCTGAGAGTGAAACTGCCTTTAACCCTTGGACTTACACCAGTGATGCTATTGTACCAGTTTAGTCAGGTTCTAGTGCCGAAGACCAGCTGAGACCGAAACGGTTTTCTGACAAACTGCTGTTGGGCCTGCCCTACTGACCTTTATTCCCTACTTTTGAAGTCCAGCTGCTTTGTGTGGCACAGAATTGCGAGAAGTGAATCGGAAAGCCTCTGTGTGTGCGCAAACTGCACATTTGGTGTGCGCGCACAAAAGTGTGTGCGCATGCGCAAAGCACGCCCACCAAGCCACACCCACCAAACTGGTGGTAAACCTCTTTGAAACCCACCACTGACTTACCCATTGATGTTAATAGGAAAATACTCAAATAAACCAAAAGAAGGGAGAGAATTAGATGCTGAAGAGACCAGTGGGAGAAAAGAGAAGTCTGAGAATAAAATTACAGCTCAAGATGAAAGAAAACAAAAAATTGACAACCTGTGGCCCTCCTGAGTATTTTGAATGAGAGCTCCCAATGTCTCTTAACATCAGCCCTGTAGGCCGTTGCCAGTGGGGACTGTAACTCAGCAACATATTGAGGCCGTAGCTTTTCCACCTTTGAACCATAATGGTGGCTTTATATTTGAAGTCTGCATTTGGAATCCAGTGAACTTCATATTCGATCTTTCCAAAATATACATTTTGGATGAAGTTCCTAATCTTAAAATGGAACAGGCTAAAGTGCAATCTACTCCATTCCCTGCAGAGCCACTGAGCAGAGAAAAATCACTTTCTCCTATGTGAATGGTTCATAACCTCTGTCTTCACAAATGGCCTTCCTCATACAGGAGAAAGAAACAGCACATGAAAGTAAACTTTCTTTGCAATGTGCCAAAATTAATACAGGACAACTTTCAGCAATATTCAGACAGTAAGAAGTAGTTGGTATTTTTGAACTACGAAAAAAAAGTTGGCATAATGAACTAAAATCTCTTGGCAGTGACTAAATAGACTAGACAGAGAAAGAATCTTAAAACAACTCATTTATTTTCTCTTTCAGGTTTAAGTAATTGATTAAAATAAAGGAGTTAAAGTGCAATTTAATATTGTTTCATCCATTGATTTTTTTTAAAAAAATGGAATCACTTCCGGTCAGATGGATGGCATTCCAGAACCATGCAGACAAATATACTAAATAAATTTATTCCTACTCTAAATATAAGAGTAGGAATAAATATATCTGTAGGTTTACAGGCAGGGATTCAACTCAATAGGTGCTATGTACATTTACTTTAACACTATTTCAGCTGTGGCTATTGCTTGCATTGCATTAAATGGATCAAAGATCAATTTGCTAATCTTAACCGTCAAATTTACATTTGGGATTACATACATTTAAATTCAGGGGAATATTTTGAGACAGATCCGTTGCATTGCACAGTTAAACATCTTTTTGAGTTATGACAATAATTTGTTCTTCCATTATTAATTTTCATCTCCATTCCATCTCTATTTTCACCCTGCATATCCTTTTGTTTCAATAAAAAATGAAATAAAATTAAATTAAAATAGTAAAAGAATAAAATCCCCACAAAGTGGGAAAAGTTGCTATCACAAGGTGGGAAAAACTGACTTGGTTGTATATATAAACATTATAATGGAACATTATTGCAGAGAAGGGGGAAAAAACTATATTTGTAGTCCGTATCTCATTCAGGCCTCTGCTTGATCGAATTATTCCAGCTCAGGATTGCAGTGGCTCATGTGGTTAGGATGCTGGGTTAACAATTTGCAAGCCTGGGTTCAAAGTCTGAGTGCTGCTGTGTGTTGGGGTGAGCTCCCATCATTTGCTCTAGCTCCTCCCCACCTAGAGTTCGAAAGTGTGCAAATCCAAGTACATAAATAGCTACCTCTTTAGTGGGATCATTAATGGGGACCTGAAAGGAATTACCAACTGGGTGTCCCTTGGCAACGGTGATGATACCGGCTAATCCTTTCACCACAAAACTGCCTCAATGCTTCTGACACACAAGAAGTAGTAGTAGCTCAGGAAGTTAACCATTGAGCTAGATGGGGATATGGAACATCTGTCTTTTGTTCTCACAAAATCACATTTAAAAGCAAAGATAAATTATTATATTTCACATAGAGGTGATAAGGTTGATTGGAATTAATAATTCAATAACAATCCATTATTTAATCACCAACTGTATGCTAATCACCTTATTTGTGCAAGAAGATTCATGTTGCACTTATCGATTGCTTCTCAAATGATTCAATGGAAAATATGGTTCATATGGAATAAACAGAACCTTTTTCCATTCTTATATTGTACATTCTTTTTTGTCAGTGGTAATTGCATTATACGTGCACTAGGATTTTTTACTGTATATTTTACTCCAGAAAGCAAACAGAGAAAAATAACTCTGTTACTTTGTGAAGAAATTTCAAGAAAGTGTTCAAGAGAGAACCTTTGTTTCATTAAAAAATATTTAGAATATGATATTTGCTTCAACTGAAGCATCCCTTCAAACTGCTCCATGCTCTATGCATTCAAGGAACACAGAAAATCTGTTTCTAAAAACATTGAAATGTTCAGATGACCCCTTCCAGAAGATCTAGTAGATAAAAGATACTTCCTAAGAGTTTTCTATGGATACCTAGAAGTTTTTTTCAGCTGCTATAGAGCAGACATAGTGGTGTTGACAAGATGAATGTGCCTCAGTGAGATGAATAGCAGCCTCCTGGCACAACATTTATATTTCCTATATGGATATTTCAAATTATTGTATTAAAATGGATCTGTCATCCCTTAAAAGTATATTGCCTATGGATTCTTTCCAGAGGCCTCAAAACTTTAGAAAGCATATGAAATCACAAACAAATGCAAGTACAGCTGTTTTGCCAATAGAACCTGTTGGATCTCCAAGTCCACAAGTTAAACTGGAAGAATGATCAGAAGACTCAAGCAAAGGGGATCCACTTGCTGATGTTTTCTATTCCCCTGACACCAGATAATCAAGAGTGTTGAGGTTCCAGTAGACTTCATGCAGTTAATGTTCCATGTACATGCAGATAGATTTCATGTGGTAAAAATTGAACCCAGTGTGCTAACCAAGGAGAGAAGCAACTTAGAATTAAGGAGAAATGTCCTAATGGTAAGAGCAATCAACCAATGGAATAGCTTTCCTTCAGAACTTGTGGGTACTCCACCATGAAGGTTTTCAAAAAGAGACTGGACAACTATTTATCTGAAATAAAACAGGGTCTTCTGCTTGAATAGGGGAATGGACTAGAATTACCTCCAAGGTCCCTTCCAACTCTATTCTCTCTGTGTTCTATGTTCCAAATTTTGGTCTTAGTTAATTCATGCCGATGTCCATTTGCCCCACCAACTACTTTGTGCGCATCAGCTACAAACTTTAGAATGCAAACTGCTTTAAAAAAAAAATCAACAGCTTGAAAGGCTTTGCTCTTAATGCCACAGAGTATGACTCAGAGGAACATTAACAGCTTTCTCACAAAATAATTGCTGATGAGTTAAGTACAAGCTTGAGAAATGTCACCGAAAGGGTAATTTTCAAGAAAGTTGAAAATGCTGAGAAAAACAGGGGAGCAGATGAAAATGTCTCCTCAGTGACAGCTACCCCAGTCACCATAGCAATGTTACAATTATTCGTTGATTAAATGTGAAATTACAATGAATTGGGACTTTTTCCTACTCCCACATGAGCATCATGGGTATCTGTTAGTACATATACTAATCCCATTGTATACTTGTCACAATGGCACAAATTTATTTTATTTTTTATTTTTTATTTTGGAACATGCTGCTTCACTCAGGAGAAAAAGCTCATTTGACAAGCAGCAAGATCCGGAGTGCTAAATAAGGGAGCATAGCTAATGTTATTTAATGTAAAAGTTCATTATTAACTCTGAGCAATGAGGGAACAACTGTTGGAAATAAAGTAATTTTCTTCTCGCAAGTGGTACTTGTATAAAGGGCATCTATTATCAATTATGTACTTTCAGTCGTGGAATAAAATAATGTTAGTTATTATTATAATAACTACTGAGATTAGAACTGCAATCATATATATAAAGTGCCCTTGAAGACCACACAAAAACTTCTAGTCATTCAGAATGCAGCAACAAGGAAATCCTTAGGCCTCCTTTAGCATGCTCACATAATACCCTCTGCTTTGCAAGCTAAACTGAGTGCAAGTTGCCTAGGATTATCACCTGAAAAGCCCAAATGTACCATAGAGCCCAGTTATTTGACAGACTGTCTATCTCCTAGTCAACTACATTCTGGATTGCCTTGACCAAACAGTGATCTTTGGAGGCTCAAGAAACATGCCTTCTCTACCATGAGATCTGCCTTCTGGATAAGGTTGTTCCTGAGATCAGGAGAACTCCTATCCTGATGGCATCCCATAAATCCTAAAGATCTGTCTGTACTTCCAGGTCCTAGGATACTATGCATAAATCTCTCCTTAATAAAGACGTTGTCTATGTTTTCATGTGACTTACCTTATCATGTGACTTCACCTTATCGCATTTTGTTTTTATTTATTTAATCAATTTCTATAGCTGCCCAACTCAACCAAGTGACTTTGGGCAGTTTACGATTCTAAAATGATAAGACAATTAAAACAATAAAAAGCACACACAAAGTAAGTAAGTACAAATAGCACCCATGCTGATTAATAAACTATTGATGAAGCCAAGTCATAGGGTCCTTAACATGTTCTGAGACCTAGGCCCAGGTACATAGACCTAGGCCCAGGTACATAACCAAGTTTTAAAACTTTGTAAAAAGTCAACAGGATTGTAGATATATTTCATATTGTGTGTTGTCCAAGTTGGTTTGGAATTGAGGGTCACTGAAATAAAAATAAAAGTATTACTGTATAGTGTGGAGCCTTTAGTGCTCTCTGAGCTTTGGTCTTTAGTGCTAGAAGAGAGTGATGTTTGGTCTTTATTTACATACAGTTGTTTGCCCTGACAGTGTTGGTGGGGGTGTTGATTTCTCCTTGTAAGTTCTTTGATTAGATTGTTGTTTGCTGCTTGTTTGTTTATCTTAATTGGTAATTCCTTGAATAAGGTATTATTTACAGCTTGTTTGTCTGGTGTTAATCCTGATGTTGATCTCTGCTTATCTGGGTGTTGATTGCAAGAAAAATGTTGCAGTCTTTTTGTTTCCCTTCTTTTTCTATTTCTCTTTTGAATGGTGCTTAAATGTTGTTTCTCTCTATGTGCCTGTTAATGGCTGATTTGTCTGAGTGCCAAGCTTCCAGGAATTCCCCAGCATTTGTTTGGATTTAGCTTGGTCTATCACACTCAGTTTCTCTGTTGAAACTAACTAAAACTGTCTATGTATGTGTTGTGAGATTAAGGACTTTTTCTCATGTCTCATGACTTCTAGTTGGTTTTCATGGATTTAGCCTGCTAATCTTCTGCCTGATTATCCTACTTAGTGGCAGTCTCAGTCTCTCTCTCTCCACCACATATGATAGAAGGTACCATCTTTTTGTCCACACTTCCAACAATTTGGCTTTGTGTTAGGATATATCTTGGCCAGTCTCATTGGGGACAGGTGCCACCGATAAAACATTTTATATAAATTTTCCTTGTATGCCATGAAGGTTGTTAATTTGTAATTTCTAATCCATAATTTCTCCCATTCATCTAAATCAATATTATAGCTGAAATTTTAAGCCCATGCTATCATATTTCCTTTCACAATTTCTTCTTCCATTTTAAATCCCAATAGGTATTTATATGTTTTAGATATAAATTTTTCCTCTGTTCCAACTAGAATTTTATCTAACTGATTCTGTGGGTTTCTCTAGTCTTAATTCAGCACTTTAACCATTTCATTATATTAGCTCTTCACAAGCATTGCACTATAAAAGGTCCCTTTAAATGAAAAAAGAATAATCTTTAGAAAAGAATCCCTAGTACTATGCATTCATAAAAGGACTAAGTACTGAAATGTGTTGTTTTCCAAAGGATGCATGTCAGATCATATTACTTCAATCCTCTTTGTAGCTGTTCTGAGCCCAGATACAATCTGCCTATGAAATGATGTTCAAAATACAGAAACACTCTCCAAGGGACGTATGAAACAAATAGTAAATGGGAGTACTATTGTTTGGCCTATTTTTCTAGGCCTTCAAAATAAAAACTTATGCAGATGAATTCATACATACTTAATTACTGTCACTGGAAGAAGATATGGCAACTGAGCTGGAAGACAGATGTGAAAATCTGCAGCTCAGGAATATAGATGTTCCTCTTTCTTTAACCAAGCCACAATGGGGATTCTGTTCTTATAGTGAACATTACATTTTATTCTTGAAACACTGGAATCTTAGAAAAAAGCAATTTATTTCCAGGCAAGAAAATTAAATTATATCTGGAAGTTGTAGTTGGATCATACATCTGTTATTATGTGGAAGAAATGGATATTTTATTAACATTAGTTGAATGGGACTGTGATTTGGTTTTAGATTTTGCCTTGATTTCAGCTAGTTCTCATGCTCATCTTCCATTTTTGGAGTTCATCTCCTTCCATATCACTCAAAAATTCAATGGGACTTCCATTCTCCAAAACCTACTCACTTCCAATTACCTTTACATCTTTCTATAATCCTGTGTCCCTAAACTTGTTTTGAAGTGTAACCCCAACCCTGGTCTCAAAAAATAGGAAAAATTTCCAAGAAGATATAAACATAGAAGTGAATATTTGTGGCCTAGGGTTGAACTATGTGGTCCTTAGTGCTCTCTGAGCTTGGCGGTTTTCTTTCAGATGTTTCATTATCAAACTAGGTAACATCATCATACTGATTGTCAAGCTTCAAAAGGTGGTTTTACTGTTGCAACTATTTTTTGTAATTTTTTTAAAAAAATTTAAGCATACATCAATATCATTTCATGGACAGTGTGGCGTCTGAGTGTCATTCATTTTGATACAAAAGTAATATTAATACAATGAGAATTAATCAGACTTACGTGGTCTAATGTCATTACACATATCGATATCAGCATACAATCCTTCAATTTTCAATTATTCAATATTTGCTACTTCCTTCAAATAATAATATTATTTTTGAGCATACCTAATAACATCCTTTTTCAAATTCTTGTGCTACTAGTTTTGCAACTACTATTGCTTCTCAGCTTGCCAATGAACTAAGGTGGGGAGAGAAGGGGGAGATGGAATGTAGGTTCCAGACATCAAGGAACCAGCCATGTGAACCAAGGACACTTTGGCAGATGTTTACCAGAGTCAAAAAGACTTTCCCATAACAATACTATAAGACATAATTGAACAATGTGACCTGGGGAGAGAAAGAAATGAAACTTTAACTATGTGGGTTCACACGGGAATTGGTTAGATCTGGTTTTGCCTCACCTGTGCTGAAATGATGTATTCAATGAAGTTTTGCATTAAGAGATTGGATCATCTTGACCGTGCTTGCTTTGGTTGGGTTCACCAGTCGGAACCTTGACACTGATGATGTTACCTACTTTGGCAACATAACATAATGTAACATAATGAAATGTCTGCAAGGAAATCATGTAACTGAGAGAACACTAGGGATGCTCCAATAGATAGATTTTGCATTTGCTTTTTTTTTCTTGATTTATTTTTCAAGCATTTACTAATCCTCAAGTTATATAAGATTTAGCAAAAGAGAAAAATATTTTTCATTACACCTATTAAGTTTTTGTTTAGACCACTTAGCTATTTCATCTAATGCTTTAATGTCTATGCAAACAAGAGGTGAACCGCATTGCATTGTTAGATTATTGGTCAATTGACAGTAGAAACTCTGAGAAATATGTGAAGTATCCTATTCTAATCTGATCCAGTAACTTAGTAAACTCTCCAATAGTGTATCTGTTGATGGATAATCCAATCACCATAAAATAGAAAGAGCCAGAAAATATTTATACATCTATTCATTATTAAAATGTGAAATTCAACATTAAAAGGTGTTCTTTGTCCATTGGATCAATGTTTGAATATATCTACCCTTCCATCCACACAAACAGAAATCATATCTCATTCTTTCTGCTGTGGGTTTGTTGAAAGCATGTTCCAGTTTTACTTTACATCTACTGAAACTGCAATAGTATTTCTAAAGCGAAGCTTCCACATATAGCTATATTGTTTGCAACTATCTCATGCTTTCAGTAACAGTTTTCAGAAATCTGGAAAAAATAGCAAGAAGTCATCCAAGCTATAAAAATCCACAGGTACCTTATGATATGCAACTCACCCACATAAATTATGAAGGTCCAGTTCTCCCACAAATGTATTTTGAATGATCCTCAATAGCACAATATCAGCCTATATTTGATAATGTTGAAAGCATGGTTCTATTTAATTTGTCAACCGATTCAGGTAAATATATGATCTGTTGAAAAAACAACAACAAAGAGTGTGTTAGCTTCTTAAAGACTGACACTTGAGTGTTTAATGGCTCCATCTACAAAAGGAAATACATGCCTTATTAAATTTCCTCAATCATGAGATTAAAAGGGGGAAATCCTTCACCTCTGTGGTTTCACAACAAAAGAACAAGATTAAACCACTTTGTAAATCATTTTTAACTCAAAAAGAATGCTGCCTAAGATATGTCTTCATACCAATCAGAAGGCTGGACCCCTTCATTTAATCTAAGATCTGATTGTGGTAGAATAATCATTAATAAATCCAACACTCTCCCATAATGAATGAAATTTAATACTTGAACTGAATAGTTTTGTTTATAGTTGAGCATATACTTAATCACCAAAATTTTGATATTAATTATAATGAAGTATAACCCACACCACTTTACATAAGCTATATGACAGGACATCACAAAGCATTTTCTGAACTTTCCTGAGGATGAAGGAATGAAAGTGAATTACAGAAAAGTGTTCTTCACTCTCTTTCTAATAAACTCTTGTAGACCAACTGTCAGAGTTCACTACAGTGTGTCTAAGATTCTCCTAGCATTGTTTCAGGTAGTACATGATTTATAATGTCCACCTCCCTATTACTAGGCTCTTTCCTGATCTTACGAGTTAAAATTGTCTGTAACAAACAAAAAAATAATGATGGGTTTAGCAATGCTGAACAAAGGAACATTCTGTCAGCTGACTGCAAAAGAAGGATTCAATCAATACATATCAGCCAGTGTAAGAAAAAAAAAGATATAAGCTTCGCATTGGGAGTTTAAAAATCACCACATTTTTTTTATTAGCCTGCACAAGAATATAGCACAGAAAAATGAGTTTAATGGGCTTCAGTTTAGCTGACTCCAGGTCTACTGTGGCATTTATAAGTACTTCTATATACTCTTTCTGTTTGATCTTGATCTCATTTAGGCCTAGCTTGATAATGCTTCTTGGCAGATCAAAGATGCATAGCACTTTATGCCTTCTTAACAATGTTTTCTTTCTGAAGTCTGAAAAAAAAATATGGACAGCAGGAGATTTAGCTTCATCCTTAAAAAAAGAAAATGATAATAATAAAAAGGAATAACTTGTCTGATGGTTAACTTTGACTGAGCTGTGAGGGTTTTTTGGTTCCTTTCGAACCAAGGGCATAATTGTATTGAAGCTGATTGCATAATATTTTACAGAAACATTATTCTGGAAATTGAAAATATTATTTATAGAATTTACTTGTATCATTATACTTGCAGTTCTTTGTTTTTAAGATTAATGCTGTTTGACTCTGGAAGTCTGATAATTCCAACAAATGTGGCATCATCGATGCCATAGAAGAGACATATTATAAACTCTACTTTATATATATGGTTAGTATGCAAAATTCCCTTTGTCCTAATATATTTGTGTATTATCATCCTCAATATATACGCAACATTCTGTTCATTAATTTCAACTGAGACGTCAATTTTATATCTGCAAAGGAGTGGGCAGGTAGAATACCAAAATGGAAACTAGCTGGGATGTTCATGCCTTCAGAAGGTTATTGATTGAAGCAATGGGATTCTATTAAAAAATCCAGAATACGTCCTAGTTTAAATAATTTCCCCATCTTTAGATTTGCAATGATGGATTTGGATTCATCAACAGATTAGATCTTTTCTTTCAAAACTGTCATGAAGAAAACTTCAGTTATTTAACAGTTAAACTTTCTTTTGTAAAGCTGACACAACATCATTAAATTCTGTAAAAAGAAGACTTAACATAGATTAATTAATAATTGATAATTTTTAAACTATAAAAAGCGATATTTAGCAAAGTGAATGTGCAATTAATACATGGAAGCTAGATCCTCTTAACAATGGTAAATCTTAATTATCTTGTGGTATGTCATTTATATTCAACATGTAACATCCACTCTTGTCTTGCTGTTCAGATATCATGGGTGAATTTGTCACTTGCATTTTTAAAGTGTTGTTAACTAAGCCTCAGAGGAAGAAATAAAATGCTTTAAAAAGCATTCTTAGCAGCTCTCTAGACTACATAAGAACACAAGCTTTCAACTCCTATGAAAGACTTTAGCTCTTTATAGTGTCTAAATATTACATTTAACATTTGGTGCAACCCAAGCATATTTAAACACCTTTGAGATTTTTTTTCAATCTAAAACATTATTTAATCTAACTTTCCTCCGATGAACAGCTAACGACTAAAATATTTGAATATTATTTTGTTTCTTTTTTCTACTTAATAAAAGAAGCACTTCTGAAAGTAGTAATGCAGCATGATTTGAAAAAAAATATTCACAGAACAATCTGATTCCTCTATCAGAGATCTTTGAAAACCTATGTTTTCTAAAAAAAAAAAAAGGGGGGGGGTTGTACCACATATAAAATCAAAAACAACCTACAGTACAGTACATAGGATATTGAATTGAGTATTGGAAGGCTACAATTCTATAGGGACAGTTAACAGTGATTATTGGGTTTGCTCAACTACCTAAGGAAATAAGATTTAGCACAAAACTGGTCCAATCTTGAAAACTGCATCATCTGTAGCAGTAAATCAATTTGTCAGCCATGGTATGGGAACATTAAAACAGACAACTGACCCATATTTGCATATGTCATTTTGAAATAAAAAGGAGATTGGGAAAAAAAAACAAGTAAACAAACATCTCATTATCAAACTTAATGGCAAACAGGGTATTTTCTCAATATTCTTTGTGGGCACAAGCCATACCTGCTGCTGCCAGCTTGGCAATAGGGATTAATGGTATATTGAAGTTCTAATAGGATTCTCCTATGTCTCTCCATCAGCAAAGATTCTGTGAGTGCAGGGACTTCCTGGAGAAACTGCTTGTGAATTTTATTTTATTTTATTTATTTGATTTGTCTATTGCTTACAAGATAACAGGTATAAATATAAACATAGTTATGAATACATGAGATGGATACGTATAAGAAAAATAAAAAGAAACAATAGAACAGGGGTGATAGGCACCATTGGTGTGCTTATGCATGCCCCCTACAGGCCTCTTAGGAAAGGGGTGAGGTCAATAGTAGAAAGTCTAAGGTTAAAGTTTTTGGGGTTTGGGGAAGAAACCACAGAGTCAGGTAGAGTATTCCAGACATTGACCACTCTGTTGCTGAAGTCGTATTTCCTGCAATCGAGTTTGGTGCGGTTAACCTTGAGTTTGTATCTATTGTGTGCTCTTGTATTGTTATGATTGAAGCTGAAGTATTCATTGACAGGTAGGATTTTGTTCCCAAATGTTGCCTTTTGACCCAAGTAGTCTAACTGTGGGCTTCTAGATCAGCCAGTTAGAAGATGTGATTGGATTTGTGTCAGGAACAAATAATTAAAAGGAATCATTGGGTTCAAAACACAGAAGAGCTTATTACTGACACCTATTTACAATAATTTAGTCAACTAATGGTCTGTGCTGAATTGGCACTAGAAAAGGATCAATGGAATTCATGGAGGGCTTTTGTGGCAGTACAATGACTCCAAACTGATGACACATTTAACTCCACCCTCCAGCTCTGCCTGCTCTTCTACAGTTTGTGAGTGACTGGATGGAAGAAAATATCAGCTGAAAGTACAAGAGACTTTGAGCCGACTTTTGCTGATTCCATGGAAACACTCTGAATAAGCATACAGAATACCACAAAGAAACTTTTCTGGTGTTTGACCTGAAGATTTTGGATTGTATGAGCACCTCTTTCCCTTGATTTTAACTTACATGGAGTACAAAAAAATACAATCCCTTTTAGCGAATACATACATATACACATGCACATGCACATAGACACAGTCACTTTTGTTCTAGAGGGTCAGGGGATAGGCAAATATTCCATTCTGAATTCCACTTTCTTTCTGCATCTTGTGTGTGAGCGAATAACTTGACTGCTTCAAACCATGTTTCAGCAAGCAGGACACTAAGCAGCACTAAGCAGAAAAAAAATGAATCCAAGCCATCATGCTAATAGCATTTGCCATTCTTTTTTATGATCTATATTATTTTAGATAAACGTATAATGGATTCACTGCAGTGGAAAATTACTATCCAAACAGATATGTCCTGTGGGATTCAAATTTTTTAACAACCGGTTCTGTGGGTGTGGCTTAGTTGATGGGTGTGGCTTGGTGGTCATGTTATTGGCTGGGCATGGCCAACTCAATATCACTCACATCAAGGCATGCATCTCCTTGCCTGGCCTCTCATGACTGTGGGGATGCTGCAGCAGTAGTAAGTGTCAAAAAATGGTCATAAGTCACTTTTTTCAGTGCCACTGTAACTTTGAATGGTCACTCCACACAAGCAAAGTACCAGCAAGGAGGGACAAAAAACTCCAGAGAAGTTTCAGAGACAGGAAGTCTAGTCCTGCCAAGAATGTAATAAAGGTTAATGGAGAGGTAGTTTCTGTAAGCAACACCAGAATGTTTCCTTTCTGCCTTCCTTACAGGATTAGGCCAGTAATTTCTTCTAACAACCGGTTCTCCGAACTGCTTAGAATGTTAACAACTGGGTTCTAGTGAATAGGTGCAAACTGGTAGAATCCCACCCCTGGTCCTGTCACTTAAACACTGGCCTTATTTGTTTATATATCTATATCATCATGGGAGTTGAATTCTAGGAGTTGAAATCCACAAGTCTTAACATTGTCAATGGTGGACATTCTGATCTAGATCTCCTTCGTATTGAATTTTTCATAGACAGGTTTTTTTCAGTCTCTAACAAAATATTCCAGATGGGGAAAAAGCCATCCAATCACTACTTTGAAAAGATGTTTGAAGGAATACATATACACATATAGCAGCAAATTGTGAGTTTTAACTATGGGGAAACTTTGACTTCAATTTTCATCTTAATTGCCCCTTGATGATTCTATTAACATGATAAATTGCCATTGGAACCAATTGTACCTGAGATAATACATCAGATTTCTTATTTTTAAGTCCCATGTTATCTATCAAAAGAAAGAGAAGGTACATTTAGAAGATGAATACTGAAAAAAGTGTAATCTCTTTAAGGCATTCTAAATGCTAATGATCTTAGTCTGCACCTTAATAAATTTGTAAACACAAAGAAAATTCAGCAGAAAAATTCCTGGAGGCACAAGACAATGTAGATCTTAATTTATTATAATAGGCTGGTTAAATAGAGAAGAAAATATAAAAATACTAAGTATCACTGTTTATTTTTTAAAAAAATAAGAAAACATTATCAGAAACTATTCTCAGTATAAGGGCATTACTATTGATATGTATTAGCAATGAGAAAAATATATCTGACACCATTTACTTTTAAATTGAGAACATGTCAAAAATGATATTTTTTTCATCTCATTGGATTCATTCTCAAATTCGATTCTCACTACATTCAACATGATATCCAGAAAAGTTGGGTTTCATTCCCAATTTCTATAAAATCATGATTTGTATCCAAGAGGCTAGCAATCTTCAAAATCTATTCAGTTTACTTTAAAATCTCTTTATCCTCTCACTTCCCAAATCTTCTTGCAGAGGGAGAGAGGGAGGGAGAGGGAAGGAGAGAGAGATTACTGAAATATGTGGTTCTCTACCCAAAATTCTGAAAACACTTTACCAGCTACCACTTACCAGTTGTCACTCACACTTATAAGTATAAAAATTGTTTACACTATTGAGATACCTATCGAGATATCAGATAATTTTCTTTTGACTGTATTTTCAAATAATCTCATGTACTTTACACAATTCCCCAAACTCTCCTTTAGTTCTTTGCTCACTGAATTTTGGAATCCAATCCTATTCAAAAATCCTAAATAATGTACATATTGGGGAAGTATATGTACTTGTGTATATTAAGGAATGTTATGAATAAAATCAACACAGGAATTATAAGATAGAGTAGGAAATCTCATTAAGCAAGAATATGAATGGATTTTCTCCCTGCGTTCTGTCCCTAACCTGGTCCTTCCAGTTTTCTAATGGTGCATCTGTTGCCACTATAATGGAATCCATCCATCTTACTGCTGGTCATCTTCTTTTCTCTTTTCTCCCACCTGCATTGAGTTCTTTGCAAGACTTTAGTATATCACAATTGATCAATATAATATATGTATAGATCCAAGTGTTGTTGTTGTTATTGTTATTCACAAAAATGACAATATACACAGCAAACGAGATAGCCATGCTGGGTTTCATATCACAAATCACTAGTTGAACACTTCCCAAGCGTTTAGGACTGCATGATGTATCGGCGGATTATGCGAGCAGTAAGGTGGCCTCCTGCAGCTGACCAATGGTGATCTTGTCAGCACCAATTCTTTTTAAGTGCTTGCTTAGGTCTTTAGGCACAGCACCCAATGTGCCGAGTACCACTGAAACCACCTGCACTGGTTTATGCCAGAGTCTCTGCAGTTCGATTCTCAAATCTTGATATCTGGTGACTTTTTCAAGTTGTTTCTCGACGATTCTGCTGTCACCAGGTATGGCAATGTCAACAATCCACACTTTTTTCTTCTCCACAATCATAATATCCAGGGTATTGTGTTCCAAAACTTTGTCAGTCTGTATTCGGAAATCCCACAGTAGTTTTGCATGCTCATTTTCAACCACATTTTCAGGCTTATGATCCCACCAGTTCTTTGCTATAGGCAGATGGTAGTTGTGACACAAGTTCCAGTGGACCATCTGAGCAGCTGTGTTGTGACATTGTTTGTAGTCAGTCTGAGCTATTGTTTTGCAACAGCTCAGTATGTGATCAATGGTTTCATCCGCTTCTTTGCAGAATCTGCTTTTGTGGTCATCAACAGATTTTTTTTTTATTCTGGCTTTGATTACATTGATTACATTCGTTCTGATGGCTTATTCTTGGACTGCAAGAATCAGGCCTTCTGTTTCTTCAGTGTTCCGTTGGTCAGCCATATCCAGATCTTTTCCTTATCTACTTTTCCTTGGATCTTTTCAAGGAACTGTCCATGCAGTGCTTTGTTACACCAGCTGTCAGCCCAAGTTTGCATCGCTGTTTTTCTATATTGATTCTTGGTTTGCTGCACTTTGAGCAGCTTCCTCTTGTAGACCTCCATCAAAGCTGGTTCAACACTGTCTTTCACATAATCTGCCAGAGCCTGCTTCTCTTCTTCAACTGCCTGCTTCACTTGCAAAAGTCCTCTGCCACCTGCTTTTCTGGGCAAATATAGTCTGTCAATGTCACTACACGGATGCAGCGCATAGTGTATGGTCATCAGTTTTCTTGTTTTCCTATCCAAGCTGTCCAGCTCTGCCTGTGTCCAATTTATGATCCCAGCAGTATATCTGATGATGGGTATGGCCCAGGTATTTATAGCCTTGATGGTATTGCCACCATTCAGTTTGCTTTTTAGAAGTGTTCTGACCCTTTGTGTGTATTCTTTGCTGACCACATTTTTCACTTGCCCATGCTTGATATTGTCCAGCTGCAGTATACCCATGTACTTGTAGGCTTCAGGTTGGTGGCACTTGATGGTTTGTCCATTGGGCATTTCAATTCCATCACTTTCTATGATCTTCCCTTTCTTCAGTGCCACTATGGCACGTGGATTTCAAGTTCTGATTTTCCATATAACTTCAGATCATCCATGTACAGCAGGTGAGATATTTTCTGTGAATTTTTAGCAGGTTAGTTTTCTGTAAAATTGTTGACAGGGGGTCATGGCAATGATGAAGAGCAGAGGTGACAAAGAATCACCCTGGAAAATCCCTCTTTTGATGTTGACCAGTCCGTAGCTTTTACTTTCAATAAACAGTTCTGTTTTCCAGTGCTTCATCACATTTGCAGTGAAAGTACCAATGCACTTGCATATTCCAATGACATTCAGGTACTTGATGATCCAGCTGTGCGGTAGTGAATCAAATGCTTTCTTGTAGTCAATCCAAGTTGTATGCAGATTTGTTTTTCGGCTTTTGCAGTTCTCTAAAATAATTTTGTCGATCAGGAGCTGATCTTTTGTGCCTCTGCTTCCTCGTTTGTTTACTTTCTGCTCTACTGGCAAGATGTTATTTGCTTCTAAGTAGTCCTGGATCCTGTCAGCTATGATGCCAGTCAGCAGCTTGAACATGGTTGGCAGACATGTTATTGGCCTGTAATTTGCAGGTGTTGCCCCTTTTGCTGGATCCTTCTGTATCAGGTAGGTTTTCCCAGCTGTTAACCATTCACTGATGTTTCCTGTCTGCAGCATCTCATTGAATTGTTTGGCCATTTTTCTGTGCAGGCTGATCAGGTATTTGAGCCAAAAGCCATGCAGCTGATCATTGCCAGGCGATGTCCAGTTCCTGACTTTTTCACCCTGTTGCTTATCATTTCAGTAGTTATTTCCAGTTGGTCCATTTTGTTATTGGAGAATTTCATCTCAAGTCTCTGATCCACCCAGCATTTTTGTTGTAACATTTCTCGGTCTCCCATAGGTCTTTCCAAAACTGAGTCGTTGACATTTTTTCAGGTTTTTCAACTTTCGTATTCCCTGTCTAATTCAGACTCTGATAGAACTGACTTTGGTCTGATTGGAACAATTGATTTTGTTTGTACTGGATGACTCTGGCTTCGTATCTTTCAATTTTTCTTGCTGTTGCTGTTATCTGCTGCTTCACAATTTCCAATGCTTTGTCAATTTTTCTTGTGCTGAGTCCATTTTTTTATCAGATGTTTCTTGATTTTGCTGTTCTTCAGCTTTTTCTCCTGCAAATGCTTCAAGTTACTTGCATCTGCTCACAGGCTCTCGATTTTCAACTCCAACCTGATTTTCCACTGCAGTTTTCCAGTTGATTTTCTTGGGGGCTGCGGCTGTTGAATCCCCAGTTCTTCTGTTACTATGACTGCTGTACTGTAGGGAAGCTGATTTGTTTGTTCAATTGATATTATCTGGACTGCTGCAAGTGCATAGTTCGCATCTATCATCAATGGAGCCAAATATTTTCTAGGCAGTTGGAAGCCTTCTTCTTTCTGCATTTGTTGCAGCATGTGGCAACAAAGATTTTAGCTTTCAGTTTTTGCTGCCTGGCATTGAGTACTCCTGGTGTTTCAGTGATGACTTCAGGCCCTTGCTGATCCTGTTTTTGCAAAATATCTGCATTTTCTTCAAATTCAGGCTGTTCAGTTGCTCCAGATGTTATTGATGTATTTTCTACTGACACTTCAGCAGTCTGCTGTTCAGCAGTCTGTGTTCCCGTTTCACATTTTTTCCATATTTCTTCAAGTTTGACTTCACTGAGCACTTTGTTCTGAGTGATGAATCATTGTTGATCGGCTAATCATAATTCAGTTATCCTTGAGTCTGGGTATTCTTGTTTCCATAACTTGTACATCCTTTTTTGATAGCCTCGTTTTTCTGGTTCTGCTTTGTAGTAGCATTTCATTACAGTGTGGATATCTGACATGGTGTATTTCTGCTGCTTCTGAGGTTGTTCAGCTTCCAGTAGCCCTGCAGGCCCATGCCCTGGTTGCTTAGCTATTGGACCCATGGCCTGTAGCCCACTTGTCAATGGAAGCCCAGGTTCCCCAACACCCGATGCAGTCCTTGTTAACCCAGGTGATGTCTGAACCGGTATAGGCTTTGTTCGGTTGTGTTTCACCATGATTCATTGCATAGGTTGTTGGGTGCACTCAGTTCTGCTCCTTGGCCTAGACCTCTCTGACATGGTTGGAACTGTTGGCAGTATGCACTACTGCCAGCACAGCTCTCAGGTTCATTGGAACATTTAAGACCCCCACCACGCCAAGGAGGCACCTCATGGGAGATGATGATGATGATGATGATGATGATGATGATGATGATGATGATGTCTGACTGTCAACAATTCTGGGTGGTTCACCTTCTCCTCCTCTTCCATTATAATCCAGCCATTCACATTCCAGCCAGTTTATCTATACTTGAACCTTCTTGCCAAGGCAGATTTATTTACAGGAAATAATGTGAGCTTTGATTATGCTTCCTTAAAGGTAAAGGTTCCCCTGCACATATGTCAGAGGTAATATTCAGTAGGTTCTGATCAGTTCTGGAGAACCAGTAGTGAAAATTTTGAGTAGTTCAGAGAACCAGCAAATACCACCTCTGACTGGCCCTGCTCCCATCTATTCTCTGTCTCCTGAGTCCCAGCTGATTGGCTGGGTCTTCTTTTGTTGTCCTACACAGGAGAACAGAGCTGGGAAGAGGTTAGTGGGGTGGGAAGGGAATGGGATTTTGCAGTGACCTTCCCCTGGAGTGGGGTGGGAATGGAGATTTTACAGTATCCTTCCCCTGCAACGCCCACCAAGCCACACCATGCCCACCAAGCCACACTCACAGAACCAGTAGTAAAAATTTTTGAATCCCACCACTGACACATGTTGTTTCCAGCTCTAGGGAGCGGTGCTCAACTCCATTTCATAGCCGAAGAGCTAGCACTGTCCAAAGATGACTCTGTGGTCATGTGGCTGGCATGATTAAACTTTTGGCACATGACTGAACACCGAAGGCACTCGGAACGTTGTTACTTTCCTGCCAAAGTGGTCCCTATTTTTCTACTTACATGCTTTTAAACTGCTAGGTTGGCAGAAGCTGGGCAAGTAACAGGAGCTCATTCCGTTATGCGGCGTTAGGGAACTGCTAATGAAGTTTGAACTGCTAATCTTTCCAATTGACAAGCTCAACGTCTTAGCTACTAAGCCACCGTATCTCTTATGCTCCCTTAGCTATGTGTATTTCACAGATCTATAAAATAATTTATTTCTGGTCAGTCCAAACAGCTCACCCCGTTTCATCCTTTTTCTCAGAGGAACCTTTGTAGTTTGGTTATTCTTTTATACTATGCCTCATAACACCATGAAAACCTGTTTTATATGTACTCTTCCTCAAATTATCTCTCAGTTGAGATAACATTTGCAAAGGTTCCCTTGTCTTAAGAGCCACTGACTGCCCATTGTAAATTGCTGTTTTCTGCTCAGAAAGCAAAGTTTGCTGGAAAGAAGATGGGAATTGTACATTCTTTATTTATTAAACAGACTGTCTTCAAGGTTTTTTCCCCCCTACAGTATGACTTTAGAGCAAAGTTTGTTGATGAATATAAAGTAGCAAATTTCCAGGGAGTGAGAAAACACAGTATGCATGTCAGAGATCCATCAGACCTTTGGCAAGGGATATCACATTTTCTAACACATTCTTTTTCTTCTAAGCAAGCAAGATATGGAGGTAGGGTATTGAGGCTGAAAAGGTCTGAATGACTTTTAGATGGCACAAAAGGTAACCCTTCTGGAACCCAGTTGGCTTGAAACCTTATAAAAGTGTAGAAAGGAATAAAAAACTTTTCTACTGATGGAAGATGAATGGACAGGACTTTGCAGCATGGCTTACAATACCTGTGGCATGTTTCTCTGCTTGCCAGAAGACAATCTGGCAGATATTTATGTAAGAATAAGCTTTTGACAGTGCTTGAAGAACAAGTGTGAGGAATGAAGCAGCAATTACCTATTGCTGTATTGCATGCAGAAAGAAATAAAAATCAGATAGCAAATCATAGAAATATATCTGGAGATTGGTGTTTATCTTTAAAAAGGAAGAGAATCTTGTATTTAGATAGAAAATATAAACTTTTAATCTGTTTTTAGCAAAAGGGTGAAAGGCCATGTAGTGTGTTAGACCATGTGAATCTACTTCATTACTAGGGTTGGGCTTGGGGAGAGAGAGGGGGGGAGAGAGAGAGGAAGGAAAGAAAGAAAGGAAGAAAGAAAGAAAGAAAGAAAGAAAGAAAGAAAGAAAGAAAGAAAGAAAGAAAGAAGAGGAGGAGAAGGAGGAGGAGGAGGAGGAGGAGGAGAAGAAGAAGAAAGAAGAAGAAGAAGAAGAAGAAGAAGAAGAAGAAGAAGAAGAAGAAGAAGAAGAAGAAGAAGAAGAAGAAGAAGAAGAAGAAGAAGAGGAAGAAGAAGAAGAAGAAGAAGAAGAAAGCAGGCATAGATAAAGAGAGAGAGAAAGGGAAGGAGAAAGGGGAAAAGAAAAAAATATCTAGGCATAAAGAACAGGAATTGAAAAATACAAGAGCTCTGAGAACATCACTTTAACCAATTATAGGTCTTATGGATAGAAAGAAAGAGGGAATTGCAAAGAAGTCATTGAAAGGAGTCCCTGCAGTAACTGACAGCACCTGTTGTTCCTAATTTCAAGAAAGGAAACGCATACAGAAGTGGATTTTTCAGCATACACCTCAGCTAATACATAAAGGAAGATTTTTAGAACCAACAAAAGGAGCATGACAGCAAGGTGCCACAGAGAAAGTGCTTCTCTATAAACAAGTAAAGGAGTAACACAGTAGATAAAACTGCTAACCTGAATCAAGGCACATCGAAGATACTCTGCACTACTGGAACACAGAAACTGTTTTCCAGTTTTGGCAAAAGAAATAGTTCTTTCTTTGTGGGAACTAAAAAGATACATCAGGAGAATGGCCTCCCTAAGGACTAAAATGAAAGTGCAGGGTGCTAAAAGATACCTCCTACTTCATCCTCAAAAATAGATAAGTGCACTATAGGAAGAAGTGAGGTAGAAGGAAAGAGAGAAAGAGAAAAAAAAAGGATGACCAACAAAAGGTAGATGGAATTAATTATAGTGGTAATGAAAGACATGAAGGATCAGGTCAGGGATAGATTGTCATGGCGAAAAACTTATCTGTGTGGTTGCTAGAAGTCAACATCAACTTAGTGGTGCATAATCAATTAACTCAAAATCAACTTGCAATTGACTAGTAGATCATAAGCTACTTTATGTCCATACCTTTTAGACAGAGAGCCTAAAAGCAGAAAGATCACCACAGTTAACTGCTGAGGACCTGTTTTAATGAAGAGAGCTAGGTAATTTTGTGATGTTCAGTGTCATAGGTAGTAGGATAGTGAAGTATTGTAGGATAGTAGGTAACAGTGGAGAGTGGAGAGTGATGAAATAACGGAGGAATGCAGCCAACTTTGGAGAGTGATTTATCTCCCAAGGGGGTGAAATTGAGAAGATTTTTTACTGATACACAAATAATTATATTTGTTGCCTACACAAACTACTGGAGATGGTACCAGCAGTTCTCAGTATTTTAAGGGACTTGTTAATTGAAAAAAAATATGGAATTGGAAGTGATCTTCAAAATCTTCTAGCCCAAGAATCTTTTATCCCTTAAAATACTGAGAACTGCTGGTACCATTTCCAGTAGTTTGTGTAGGCAACAAATATAATTACCACTTGCTTAGGTCAGATTCCACTAGAGTAGAGGTTCTGAACCCCTGGTCCACAGACCAGTGCCAGTCCATGATGCACTGGAAACCAGGCCACGGGAATAAGTAAGCCCCATCTGCACAGGTGCAGGATGCAGGTAGCATGTGAAACCACACCCCCTCTGGTCCGCGGAAAACCTCTCTCCATGGCATCAGTCCCTGATTGGGGCTACTACACTACAGCATTTCTGATCTAGTCTCTATTAAAAAAATTCAGCCTTACTTTGCCTTGCCTTTCATACACCATTACTTAGATCAGTTCCTATTTCCCCCACACATTCCAGCAGAATATTCTACTACTTTCAGGATTGATTTGCTATGGCAATTTAGTATTGAAGAGCAAGATTTCATTTCAGAGATCTACTACCCCCTTTCTATTCCCTCCAAAGAGATGAAAGTTCAGGAACTCTGTCGAAAGGAAGTTGATTACTATGAACAACTTCAAAATTAGAGATCCCTTGCCTATACCCTTAATGGCTTTCTTGGTGACATCTGGTCACTTTCATTATGTCCAGAAAGCTGGCTAAGCAGCCACTTGAGCATGTTTAGTTTCTCAGTTTCATCCGACAGTGAGCCACTGCTTTTAGCATTGTTGCAGAGACGTCTTCAGAAAGATGATGAGGCAAAGATTGGCTGTAGTTATGCTGACTAACCAATTTAAAGAATCCCAACAGGGCAACAAGAAGATGCTGCAGATTATTACTTGACAGAGGACAAAGGTCAGCTTTTATTTGCTTGCTACATTTGATAAACATTTCAGTTAACAGGCACTGAAATAAACATGAACACATAAAACATTTACTTTCAGCCAGGGGATCACTGATAAAAGGAACTCAGTGTGTCAACTCCTTTTAGGAGGTCAAACATTTTGGCAGTATTAGCAGAATAAACTAACATTAATATTTCTGGAGGTTAGCATCTCAGAAGTGAAGCAGAATGATGGCTACCTTAATGCTTCCTGGATGCACATCTCCAAATGACCTAAACAAGTGTTTGCTGAAAACATACATAATTAATTACTTATTATGAGATAGAAATAAGGGGAATTCATAGCTGTGAGGATATACAGTCAGATGCATTTTTGAATATTGTGCCCGGTTTTGGGTGCTGCAGTATTAGAAAACTTTAGACAATGTTTAGAGGAGAGCAGTAAGGGTGATCGGGAACCCTGGAGAAACAGACTGAGGACCTTGTGTAAGTTTAGTATTGAGGAGATAATATTTATTAATTGTAGGGCTTTAATCACAGAGAAGCCAAAAGTTTCCTTATGTGTTCCTCAGAGTGAAAGCCAAAGGTTGTGATTCTTCAATTATAGCAAGGAAGGGTCTAGAAGAATTATAGGAAACATTTTCTAACAGTAAGAGCAGTGTGATTCTGGAACCCATTTCCTTGTGATATGGTGGTTTGTTTTTGTTTAACATGTTGAAGAAGAAGCTGAATGATGATCTGTTGGAATGAAGAAGCCAACCACCACATTGCCAGAACACAAGTGAATGGTCAGATGAGGAAACCCAAACTCATTGGAAGTCTCCCATTGCAATGAACAAGGACATACATTCAATTTCACAGCTAGATAAGATAAGAAGAACTTTATTGTCATTGTACAAGTACAATGAAACTGTGGATGCACCCCAGCAACTGTTCACAATACAATAAAACCAGAGCACTTAAAAATGAAGATAAGAAAAATAGAGTACACACGTCTCCATTTGCAATTTGAGAGTACAATATCTATGAATATACACAAAATATACATCCAACACTGACTGTGATGCTTTGCTGAGGGTAATATACAAGAGATGGATTGTACTGTAATATGCTGTTATACATCTGAATGAGGTATTGTGATTTCACATCTTTTCACATCTTAATAAGGTAGTGACTTTGTATTTATTTGTGGTTCAGATGCCCCAGGGAAAGAATCTATTTGTTAGTCTAGTGGTGTGGGATTTTATTGACCTAAAGCGCCATCCAGACAGTAGCAGGTCAAAAAGATAATTGCCAGGGTGTGAGGGGTCTTCTATGATGGCCTTGATTCTGCTTTGGCAGCGGGACCTGGTTAAGTCTTCCAGGGAAGGCAGGGGGCAACCAATGATCTTTTGAGCTGTGTTTATCACCCTCTGTACAGTTTTCCTGTCCTCAGCTGAGGAGCCTGCATACCACACACCCAGACAATATGTCAGAGTGCTCTCCACAGAGGCTTTATAGAAAGCCAGCAACAGCTTCTTATCCAGATTGTTTTTCCTGAGAACCTGCAGGAAGTGCAGCTGCTGCTGAGCCTTCTTCACTATGGCCTTGGTGTTAGGGGACCAGGAGATATCAGCTGAAGTATGGATGCCAAGGAATCTGATCGTAGGGACAGTTCCCACTCATTCTCCATTGATGATGAGTGGGGCGTGGTCCTGTCCATGTTTCCTGAAATCCATAATCAGTTCTTTGGATTTATGGACATTCAGTGACAGATTGTTCTGTGAACACCAGACAGACAGGTTCTCTACTTCTGCCTATATGCCATCTCAATATTGTTGGCCGAGCAGGTATAAAGATAGCCAGGGAGATGATTGAAGCCATGAAACGGGCCCCTTTGTCAGGAGTGCTGATTTATCATAAACTTATCAGGACCCAAGGACGTGGCAGCACAAGGAAACAACAACCAATGGTTTAATAGTTGGCCATCAACACCCAATCAACAATTTTTTAAAAAAAGTTGCACCTGACCAGGCACCACATAAATACTAGCATGAGTCTGAAAGCTCAGGAGACAAAAATTTCTGGTCTTGATGACTGACCCAAACTAGATCTGTTAGAATGCTTTAAGATGCGCCCTTGCATTAGATGAGAGCTTGGAGTCCTTTTATAATTCTGAACCCAGACACTGGTGTGCTTTCCTGCCATTCTGACTCAACAGCATATAATTGCTCTCAAGATGTACTGGATTACAATAATTTCCAGGGCTTATTTGGCATGGCTACTTCCAAAGCAGGCTAGAGAAGACTGGAGTTGGCTATCTAACAGCTTAGGAAAAAGCCTTTTTTTAACATAACATTTACATTTTAAAATCAGAAGCTTTTTCTTAAAAAGCAGAAAAGTTAATTTCAGTCCGCCCTCCCCTCAAAATAGAAATGAATGTTGCTTGAATGTTGCAAATAAGTACATAATTTGGAAGGGGGATAAGTTGATAAAGGAATACATGCAGATGAACATGCAATTGGAAGCAGAAAATTCTTAGTAGATGTCCATAGACATAATTAAATTCTTGAACGCAGTAGCTGACTTAACCATTGGTATCCTCCTAATAACTGTGAAAATATTAATAATGTGAAAACAGCAAATGCTTGAGATAGCCGCGAGCATAATTGCATTTGGATATTTTCTTTAAAAAAAAATAATGTATGTTATAATGGCTTAAATAAACCTGAAAAATGGCCAAGATTTTAGAGTACGTATTGTGCTAACATTTCCCAGTTTATAGTCCAAAGAAACATGATACAGCAATTTTGCTGCTATTATTAACCATTGATCAAACAGGAAACTATTTGTGAGTCTGACAAACATTCTTTCATAAAACACAGAATAATGAGAGTGAGATAGGACCTTGGATGTTGTCTTGTCCAACCTCCTGCTTGAGCAGGAGAGTCTATACCATTTCAGACAAATGGTTGTTCAGTCTCTTCTTGAAAGCCTCCCATGATGGGGCACCCTTAACTTTTGAAGGTAAGCCATTCTACTGGTTGATTGTTCTCACTGTTAGGAAATTTCTCCTTCATTCTAAGTTGCTTCTCTCCTTGATTTGTTTCCACCCATTGCTTCTTGTCCTGCCCTCAGGTGTTTTGGAGAACAGCTTGACTCCCTCTTCTTTGTGGCAGCCCCTGAGATATTGGAACACTGCTATCATGTCACCCTTAGTCCTTCTTTTCATTAAACTAGACATACCCAGTTCCCAGTTAGTTTTTGATACATTTCAGCAGTTTATTATTTTCTTATATCCCATCTTTATCTTATATCCCATGGGTGTAATCATTAGGTCTGCGTGAAATTATTTGGTTTCACCTAAATAAGATGCTTTCCCTTGTAGGTACAATATAGTACCCCTTCTTGAAGCAAAGAGGCTATATTGTTTGTTCCGGCTGTCCTGATATCACACTTCTAATAACAGAAGAAGATTTGGGCATAAAAGGTACTGGAGGAGAGAGATGGAACAGGTAAGTAAAGCAATGTTGCTGCTTTGCCTTGCTCTGAGAAGTAAAGGAGCCATGATGCTTCCTGAAGCAACATCAAGGGAATATTTTCTGCAAGGAAATCAAACAGGATTGATTTATGTATATCTACCGAAGTGTTTGAATGATAACTCACCCTGTTCTGGATATGTAAGCAAACTATGTGCTTCAAGGTATATAGGTGGATTGCTGTTTTTATTTTTACTTACTTACTTATTTATTTATCAAACTTAGAGACCACCATCATTCACAGAGTGACTTTATATGCTCCTTTCCTACCTCCTTCTCAAGAATTAAATAAGGGATAATTGTATTGACTATGCATGACTATGCATAGGTGTGCCTGTGTGTGTGTGTTGTTTCAGAATGGCATTTTCTCAATTTGGAAAGCTCCTTTCTGTCTTCTTTGCTTCCCATGAAAACAATTTACAAGGAGTAGAGCTGCCCTTCATTACTCTTCTTTTTCCTTCAGCAGGTCTTCTATAGAACTTCCACACACCTTCATTTTCAGAGTCTTACATTATGCTCTGTTGTAAACTATGTGTCTTCCACAACCAATGGCGTTTCCAATCCATTTTGGTTTACCACTCTTCCTTGTCCTCTTTCCCAGAAGATCTTCTTATGGTGCAATTTGCTGTCTCTTCTATTCTCAGGGTTTGCTGCCAGCTAAAGTGAACTACAGGTCCATCTAGGTGAAAGGATAAACTGTGGGTGACTGCATGATCTCACACATCTTTTTTGAATTTCAGCATATCATAGCAATAAAGTTTCCTGTTTTTTTTGCTCCTGGAATTCTGAAACTTCCCACTTTGAACACAATTCTTCTGTTGACTCTATTCTCTGATGTATTTCCTTTTCTAAGAATTACGATAGAATAGAATATAATTCTTTATTGGCCAAGTAGAATAAAATAGAATAGAATTCTTTATTGGTCAAGTAGAATAAAATAGAATAGAATTCTTTATTGGCCAAGTGTGATTGGACACACAAAGAATTTGCCTTTGGTTCATAAGCTCTCAGTGTACACAAAGAAAAAATAAAGTACATTCATCAAGAATCATAAGATACAACACTTAGTCATACATAGGTTATGAATAAGAAATCAAATCATGCTGGGGAACAAATAAAACAATACAAATTGTAAAAATACAAGCAACACGGTTATAGTTATAAGTTAATGATGTCATCAATTACCAAACATATAGGAATATGAGAAGAAATGTGCCAATTAAATGTCCTGATTAATAAGAGATACAGATGAGGCAGTTCTTTGTGATGCTTAATCAGGTTATTGGCAGAAAAATATTTTTGAACTATTGAACTTTGTACAATTATAGGAATTTCTACGCACACATCCTACAAGACATGCACACTAATCTTCTGGAAAACTGGTCCATAAATTAGTTCCTGCTCAACTCTTATCACCAATCAGATTTGACCAGCATTGAATAAAAAGAACAAAACGTAGATGTGATTTATAGGAGAAATACTGTATATGGTAAAGTATAGCAATGCAATGGCCATAGCTTTCTTTTTAGTTTTCTGGGCATTGCTGTAGCTCCCCACCTAATTACTTGCTTTTTTCTTTGCTATTGGAGACATTTCTCCTCCTTCCATCCATTGGATTTCTTCAAGGGCAGGTTGTGGTTCTCCTCTGTGGGCCTGCTGGAGGTGGAAACAGGACAGACACCCTCCTGCAGCACTGTGCCTGCCAAAATGGGGCACAGGGAGGTTCAGCCTCCATTTTGGCCAGCAGAGTGTGCTGCAGGAGAATGTCCAGGGCAAAAATCTCTATTGTCCCATGTGCCCTGAGCAAGTTCTGAACAAAATGGAGCCCTTTGGCATGAAACTTTTGGTTCACAAAATATTTTATGTAAAGTTAATCCATAGGAAGAATAATAACAAGAGACCACACAAACCTTGTGTGGCTCTTAGCTGTCTGAAACAACTTTGGAAGCATTTAAGACTAATTATTTATTTTATTTTAATTTATTCACACACACAAACACTAAAATTGCAACATAATATATGACTACATAACTACATAACTAAAGATAATAGCAAAGAGAATTATATACAAGCTGCAGAATACTTGGCAAACACAGGCCCAAGCATCAGAACTAATCATTACAATCTAGATTTACAGAAGGTAAGAGAAAAGGAACAGTAATGAATCCAAGGAGACAATGAAAAGGTAATTATGTTAGGCCAAATAAATAAATGTGCTTTTGTACTATTGGAACGTAATTTGTTCCATGTATTTAACATATTGCTTGACTTATATACCAACATTTAGATATAGTCAGAATGATCCATTGCCTGAACCCAGTGAAAGAAATCTCACTTAAAATAAGTTGATGTTGCCTGCAATTGTACTAGTGATCTATTATGAACATTAAAAAAAAGCAAAGTTAAGACAGCTGAACTTTCAGTTAATTATCCAGTTGGGTTTGCAAACAGATCAAGTCTCCCAATTTGTGATATTTATTCTGAAAGCATATATTATAAAATGACTAAGTCCTATGTTGCATGCCAGCTGTAATCAATCCTGGATTTAGGGTTTCTGTTTTGGGAATAGGGTTATTTTAAGTATCTATTCCTAGCAGAACTAGGAATATCCACACTTGGATTGAGCCACTGACTAGCTGAGGATTTTTGTAGGTGGAGTAATAAATATACAAGTCACTGGGCTGCAATTATGAAATCCAGCCCACTGGTTCTCAATTTTGGGAGAATGTTGTGGCTATAAAAAGGACAGAGCAGTTTTATTCTAAGAATGCAAGCTTGTGTCTACATAGCACCCTATTGCAATTCCATATATTTCAATATATTGCAAATTGCAAATATATAATGTGTATATTGCAATAGCAACAGACCCCACCTACTCCCCATGCACACTTTGATCCCTTCTTTTCCATCGTGATTAACTGCTTTTTAACTGAATTTTAAATATATGGTTCTTATTTATTGTCTTAATGTTTTATCTGGTATATTAATTGTAAGACTGTAAGCCACCTAGAGTCGCCTTGGTAAGATGGGCAGTACACAGAGATAGTATTCAACCGGTCTGTACCAGTTCAGGAGAACTGGTAGCAGTGATTTGGCGTGGGTTGCCGAACCAGTAGTAACTTCTGGCTGGCCATGCCCCTGATCTGGTCACCTGCGCATCGCTCGCTCACTTGCCCCACCCACCTGATGCTCACTCGCACGCCCACCGCTCACCCTGCCCAGTCACTCCTCTCCTCCTATGCAGCATGCTGGGTCCTTGTGGCTTGCCTTTCTAACCTGCCTTCCCCACATGGTGCCTGAGCCCAAACTGAGCAGCCCTGATCTACCTGCTCACAGGTAAGCCTGCGAGTCATGCTAGCCCCTCCTTCGCTGCCCCATGGCCTTACCGGACCTTCCCCACCTCTCGGGGATTTACTGAACCTCCCCCTGCTGCCTGGGGCCTTGCTGGGCTTCCCCCCACTGCTCGGGGCCTTACCGAACCTTCTCCCAACTGACCACCGGATTCTTGACGTGAGCAGAGGCTGCTGGCTGGAGCGAGGGGAACCGCAGTGCTGGGTTCCCGCGGTGGCAAGTGCCAAGGGCATAGCTAGAATTGGAATAAAAGGCTGTGCAGCTGTGGCAGAAAGAACCAGAGCTTCTTGACATGAGAGTAGCTGCTGCCATGCCCGTGCCTGCTTATCCAAGCTGCCAGGTGTTGCCCCGGTTCTTTCCACCACAGCCGTACATTCTAGCTATGCCCTTGGCACTCGCCGCCACTGGAAGCCAGCACGGTTCCCCTCGCTCCAACCAGCAGCCTCTGCTCATGTCAAGAAACTGGTGGTCAGGCGGGAGGAGGCCAAGGTGGGGCACCATTTCCAGGCCAGTCTGGCCAGTGAATAGGCGAGCAGGTGACCCTCAGGGTGATGCAGCTATGGTGGTGGCTGGAGCGTGCCATGGCTGTTAGCTTTCTCTACTGCGCTGGGGCTATGCTGGGGCTGAGAGGGGTGCCCCGAAAGGGAGGGCAGGAACTCCTGGGACCGCTTCCTGCAGCTGCACCGCCACTGCTGCTGCACCCCCCTGCCATTGTGCTCCAAAAGGGAGGGCGGATGGATGTTCCAGGACTGCTGCTTTCTTGGTTCTCCTGATGCCTACTGCTCTGGAGCTCGCCGGATCAGTTCTTCCCAGACCAGGTGTGCAAAGGTGGTATTCAGCAGGTTCTGACCAGTTCTGGAGAACCGGTTGCTGAAATTTTGAGTAGTTCGGAGAACCATCAAATACCACCTCTGACTGGATATTTTACAGTATCCTTCCCCTGCCATGCCCACCAAGCCACGCCCACAGAACTGGTAGTAAAAAAATTTGAATCCCACCACTGCAGGTGTGTGTGTGTCATGAGAGAGAGTTTTATGTGTGTGAGAGATAGAGACAAGAAAGGAAGGAAGGAAGGAAGGAAGGAAGGAAGGAAGGAAGGAAGGAAGGAAAACAAGAAAAAGCAAGAAAAAGCAAGCAAGAAAGAAAGAAAGAAAGAGGAAGAAAGAAAGAGGAAGAAAGAAAGAAAAAGAAATAGGAAGGAAAGGAGTGAGTGTGGGGTGTGTGTGTGTGTGTGGGTGTGAGAGAGAGAGAGAGAGAGAGAAGAAAAAAGAGCAAGAAAGAAAGAGGAAGGGAGAAAGAAATAAAGACAAAAAAGAAAGAGAAAGAAAGAAACAGAAACAGAAATAGGAAGAAAGAAAGAGCAAGAAAGAAAGGAAAGGAGAGAGAGAAAGAAAGAGAGAAAGAGAAAAAAAGAAAAACAAATAGGCAGAAAGAAAGAAAGAAAGAAAGAAAGAAAGAAAGAAAGAAAGAAAGA
>NW_020769312.1:22336805-22382718 GCF_900518735.1 Pseudonaja textilis | reverse complement strand
CTCGGCTCACCTTGCCTTGTCATGCGTGCTGATGCCGGTACCGGGCCGCAGATCATTTTGTGATGCCGGTACCGGGCCGTGGCGCAAAAAAGGTTGGGGACCACTGCTTTATATGATCCAAGTCAGATTTTGGCTATTACAAAAATTGCCTTTTTATATGTTTGTTAACCATCATTTTGATGTTCTTTTTAATGCATGACCAGATGTTCATTCAACATAGAAGAAACAGTATTCTTTCCCTCCTAACTGTTCTGCAAAATCTTGTAATAATCTCATATTTGCCTATTAATGTGATTTTCATCATAGCACAGAACAGCAGCTTACATTGCAGTATAACTGATAGGAATGTCCTCAGATTGTTTTATAGAATAAAATCCATGCATGTTTACTGCTCTCATGCAACTGTGCCTAAAAGAGCTATAGTTAATATTTCCCAAAGTTTAAAAATTGTTATTATATTGTATTATGGTAATATAGGATGCAAGGGAAAATTCCAGAGAGGATATTGCTCAGAAAATGATACAATGATTCAGAACTGTTAGAGATCTAATTGGGTTTTTCAAACCACAATATAGGATAATTAAATAATTCTATCACAAAGTACTTCTGTCAAAAATTAGAATCCTACATTATTCCCTCGACAGCAGAAAAATTCAAGTTAGTTCTATGATGTTCTGTGACAAAACCTGCTTTCAGTAAATAATATCATGCTCTGACATTAGAAAGAGATTAAAACAATCTAGACCATTAGATTATTTAGAACAACTTGCTCATTTACAAGGTGCAGAACAGAATATATGGAGATCTTAGAATTAATGTCAATGACAAAAGTTGTACTGCAGAATTTTAATAGCAATAACAATAACACTTAGGCTTATATACCATTTCATACTGCTTTACCTCCCTCTCTAAGTAGTTTACAGTCAACCATTACCCCAAACAGTCCTCATTTTACTGTTCTCAGAAGAATGGAAGGCTGAGTCAATCTTGAGTCCTTCAGGATCGAACTCCTGGCAGTCATCAGAGTTAGTCTGCAATACTGTATTCTAACCACTGTGTCACCATGGCTGTTCTTAATATTCTTAATACATTTATATGTTAATTTACTGTGTTTAGTTTAAATGGCCATAATCTTGCACAAGCAACGCTGAATGCTAAATATGATATACACAAAATTGTATCTCCCTGGGTAATACTACAGTTCTTTTGATGACCACAGAAAACAGATAGGTAAAAATAAATTGATCTGCTTGTGAAGTGTACAAATATTTTTGCAAACTTCGACTCCTGAATTCACTCACAGCAGAGCTCTAGAGAAGCAGAAAGCCATATGAGAAACTGGGTGTAAATAACACTGAAAAAAATAATCATTCCTATTCTGCAGGATTATATTTGATCCATCAATTGTCTTCTGCAGATCTCTCCTTGTATCAGAAAAACAAATTTTAATAAAAGAAAACAATTAATTGTAATATTCTATTCTATAGTCACAAAGTACAATATCTTTCAGCAGCAACATACTAAACTAACATGAAATGGAAAAAGGAATTGTCATATCTTTCAGAATGGTACACAAGATACCGATAAAACAATATTAATTCTAGCACAGATTTAAGAACTTCTTTATTGGTGAACAAAGATTTTACACATTTGTCAATAAATCCTTTTTATCTGCATGTTGGATTTGACAGGGCTAGAGAGGAAAAGGAATTTTGTAAATTGTTTTAAAATACAGTCTGATGTTGATTTCATGGTGGACTTCCCAATCCAAAAAAAGAAATGAAAAGAAAGAAAAGAAAAAACAAGCCATTCAATTTTTCTGCCTATCACAAATTTGAGTTTTCTGGTGGAAACATGGCAAGTTAAACATATCTCTGAGAGAGCAGATACAACCACAGAAGAATCGGTGGGGAAAGCAGTTCTGCAGAACCTCTCAGAACAAGGAGAGGATGGGAGATTGCCCATATGTGCTCCAGATAGTTGTCCTGGCAGAGACCACAAGATAGTGGTTTCCCATAGGGTTGAATGCCAGAAGACCAAGAGATCAATTATCAAGCTCACAGCCATGGTGGAACCTTTGAAAGGACGCCAAATTCACAAACTTTGCTTCTAATCACTTTGGGGAATTGCTTAGCTAATCATCTTATAAGAGCCTTGGTGGCACAGTGGTTAGAGTGCTGTACTGCAGGCCACTTCTGCTGACTATCAGCTGCCTGCAATTTGGCAGTTCAAATCCCACCAGGCTCAGAGTTGACTCAGCCTCCCACCCTTCTGAGGTGGGTAAAATGAGAACCCAGATTGTTGGAGGCAATAGGCTGACTCTGTAAAAACCACTTAGAGAGGGCTGTAAAGCACTATAAAGGAGTATATAAGTCTAAGTGCTATTGCTATTGCTATCTTAAAGCTATTAGAGATCTAATTAATTTGAATGTGGATATAAATGTTGCCACAAATGAGAAAACATATTGAACATGCAAAGAAAAGCAGTTGATATTTTATTGCCTAAAGGAAATATACAACTACTAAACAGAAGATATATTTGGATAACTTTTTCTTTCTAGGTTTACAAATGAGAGAAGTGACAAAAAGGACACATTTGTCTTATAGATGTACAAAAGAAGTCTGCTAAAGATTTAAATATAAAATTTTGAAAGATTTGTTTAGAAAGGACAAAGAAAAAAGACAACAAATCAAGCTATGAAACTTTATCAGAAGGAGTTACAATCAAGATTGATAAAAATAATGAAAAGGAATACAGTACTGGCTTATTGGGTTAAAGTTAATATAGGCAATTAGTTATATCTCAATGTCTTATTGGACATTTGCTGATAAGAAACAAATAATGAGACTCAAGGTAAGAGATGGGGTGAAGAGAGCATATGTTGAATCTTTAGGATACCTGCACATTACCAAAATTATATTGTGATTAATGGGGAAATGTCAAGCCTCTTGGTGCTTTTGATTGTAATATTGGCATGCATTTTCCCCTGGTATGCTGGCTGATGGAAGCTGAAGAATAGAATATTTGAGGAGAATCAGATTGTTCTATTCATAATTGGTCCATGACCTGTCTTAAAGCTGGCAGGCACATCAGATTCATCTGAATCTGATTTTCATTTTCTTCTGTGGTAGCAGGGGTGGAATTCAATTTTTTTAACAACCGGTTCTGTGGGCGTGGCTTAGTTGGTGGGCATGGCTTGGATGGTCATGTGACTGGGTGGACGTGGCTTGGTGGTCACATTATTGGCTGGGTGTGGCCAATTCAATATCACTCACATCGAGGCATGAATCTCCTCGCCTGGCCTCTCATGACTGTGGGGGTGCTGCAACAATCATAAGTGTGAAAAATGGTCATAAGTCACTTTTTACAGTGCCATTGTAACTTTGAATGGTCACTCCACACAAGCAAAGTACCAGCAAAGGAGGGAAAAAAACTCCAGAGAAGTTCCTGAGACAGGAAGTCTAGTCCTGCCAAGTATGTAATAAGGGTTAAAGGAGAGGCAGTTTCTGTAAGCAACCCCAGAATGTTTCCTTCCTGCCTTCCTTACAGGATTAGGCCAGTAATTTCTTCTAACAACTGGTTCTCCGAACTGCTTAGAGTGTTAACAACCGGTTCTAGCGAATAGTTGTGAACTGGTAGAATCCCACCCCTGTGTGGTAGACTCTGTCAGCCTGGACCAATTATGTTGCTATTTTAGGCTTCTGCAAAGCTCTAATACCATTCTATTTAACTGTAGAGATGAAACACTGAAATTTGGTAATTTGGCACATTTTCTCCATTCATAAAGACCTGACTTTCTGGCAAATTCCATCCTGCTCTTTTGGAAATATCCAAAGGCATTGTGCTTTTAAAAAAAATATACCATGGATGACTTATATTATTTTTCTAAGTCTTGCTTCAGATCCAGACATTCAGCCATAATTGGTATTAGACTTTTTCCATATTGGTTACTGATCTCCTGAACCAAATCAAGTAGTTTGTGCCCATTCCTACTTATAATGGCTGTATAATATTTTCAGATGGTATTACAATTTGTTGTTCTTTTAATATCTGTTAGTCTGGAGGTTCAAAATGATAGATCTTACCAATAAAAACATGTCATTGTAATACTTTATCCCTCCTTGTTATATCTCTTAATGAAATTGCATTATGAACCCAGCAGGCATATCAATAAGTGTATTCAAGTGGAGAAAACTGCAGCATAGAACTACTGAGTATGGCATCACTTATTATATGGAGTGTCCTATTGCATGTGACATATGAAAATGAAGTGATGATGATGTTCTCTAGTCAGTAATGTCCAACTCTTGGTAACTCTATGGACCAGGTCTTTCCCCACATCTTCCGATCTTGCACTACTTCTTTGAGTTATTTTATGCTTTGGCTGGTGTCAGCTTTGATGGTGTCCAGCCCCCATGTTCTTTGTTGCCTGGTTTCCTTCTACTGCTAACTCCTCCAAATATAATTGTTTTCTCCAATGAACTCCTCCATATGACGTAGCCAAAATAAGTGAGACACTGAAATGAAATAGAATCTACAAAACACTAAAATATTGTGATGAGTGTCTCCCAAGTTTTGCTCTTAGGGTTGGTAATAGAATAGATAGATTATTATCATCTAGTAGCATTTTATTGATACTGATTTAACAGATTGGGAAAGTAGTGTAGAATTCCTGATATCATATGCACTTTAAACACTTATGGAGAATCAGCTTAATTGAAATTAATGTGATTTATCTCTGACTAAAAGGATTATGCTTTGCAGTAAAATCCCAGCTTAATTTATTACTACTTTATGGCTGTTGCTGTTGTATCCTTTCCCCTGTCAAACTTAATACATATAGGATGACTATGGAACTATTCCAATCAAATTGTCTTCCATTTGTGTGGATGCTTTTGTCCAAGGAAAACCAAGGATAGATAGATAGATGATAGACAAATGATAGATAGATAGATCATAGATAGATCATAGAGCTACGATGTAGATAAATATAGATATAACTAAAGATCATATAGATAGATATAGGTATGGATTACATTTAGTTAAGTTTGTACTTCTGAGGACAGTTATAGTACAGTTTATTGAAATAAAATGATATTCATACTAGATATTGATGGTACAAGGCATCACTGGTATCACTGCATCTTGACAGTTCTTATTTAATTATGTTGAAACTAAACAATGTGGATGATTCAAATACATGGTTGTACTTCATATACTCGCTACAAAGCTTCAGTGAAGAAAAATCTCTGGTATTGCTAAGTGGCAGGTACCCTCAGAGGTGGATAAATTGGAATGCACAAATAACTCATGCAAAGGAAGGAACTGACCATTTATTCCAGAGGTCATGCAGATAGTTCTGTTTCTGCAAAGATGGGTTTCCTACCCATTATGTCCCATTGCCCAGAAATGGCCACGTTTATCCACGTTTATGTATAATTAGCCACCTAAAAACTAGATACTTTTCAACAAATAAAAATAAAAATGAGAATAGCCAGGTCCTGAAGCATAACATCCCAATCAACCTATAAAACAGAAGTCCTATTAGCTGAAAATATGTTTATTCTGCATTTGGCTAACACAACAGTTGAAAGATGTAAGGCAAAATGTCAATGACCAGTAAGAAATTTATTGTGCTGAGCTGGCTTCTTATCTTATTTGTATGAAACCCACTTATCTGTGCATGTATGTAACTAAACTATGCAACTGGAAAAAAACATAGATCCCTGGAAAGAAAAACAAGGGTTAACAGAAGAGAATTTTACATCAAAAAACCCCAGTGAAATCCACTGCTTTAGTTATGCTGCTTCTCTATATTCAAGCCTGCAACATTCATTTTATTGCAAGAAGCGAACCACATGCTTTGCCATCTGTTGGATCCTCTACTAATTTCTACTAAATGAATAGACCAACATTTAAAATACTGTATTCATAAAACACACTACTCGCATAAAGAGTGTTGTTATATAGTCTGTAATTTGTTGCTTTACATTTTTGAAGTATTAATTGTGTCTATGTGTGTTTGTGTTTGTGTCTGTCTGTCTGGGTTAGCATTAGAGATAGACTGCCTCAACACACCAAAGGAGATGGAACATATGATAGATTTGTTAGTGCATCATTCTAAATAATGTTTTGGACTATGCAAAGGCTATCAGGTATGATGTTTAAACCATGGTTTATATTTTAACATTAGATAAGCAATTATAGCTTATATGAAACTGGGCATTTATAGTTTATTCAGTAAAACATATATAAGTAAAATGTAGCTTAGTATGATATGTTAACACAGAAAATCTATATGAATGGATTGGATAGTTTCTGAGTGATAAAATGTTTGCATAAGTAGGATGTCTTTCTCTCTCACTAGGGAATGCATCTCTAGGTGAGGAAGCAAACCATTTTAATCTGGGAAAATATCTACATCTATATCTATATTTATTGATCTGGGCAGGAATCATCTACATTCTGGCAGTTCAAGGCCAGGTCTGTGAGTTGGGGTAAGCTCCTGTTATTCACTCCTTAGCTCCTACCCACCTAGCTGTTTGAAAAGATATAATATTATGAGTAGATAAATGGGTACCATTTAAGAAAAACCTAGCTTCATTCATGCATGCAGACAGCAGAAGCTGGCACTGGACCTGGTCAGATATGTGGCATCGCAACATGAGGTGAGGTGAGACAAGGCCAGTGGAGGACCCAGCAACCCAATTTGGGAGGAACAGATTTTTGCTGATTAGTGCTTTGAAAGTGATGCAATCCCTTCTTTGACTGAAGGAACATTTATGATAAAGTCATTAGGCTTAAATTATAAAATTTTGCATAAATATAGAGTTAAAATTATGTGAAAATAAACAGAATGCTTAGTGAATGGTTCAATAATTAAACAGAGGTATGGTTTAGTATCTCTTATTGCTTTACTGAACTTTACATGTTTCCTAATTTGAAAAGGGGTAATGTGATGGGTAAGGGATATGCATGTACATAATACAATATGTACATAATATGCAGAATATACTCCCTGAAATGGAAAAGTTTGTGAGCTTCCTCCTGTATTGTATGAGCAGCTTAAGAATCAAAACAGAGCTCTCTAATTCAATCATCATCCAACTCATTCATCTTTGTTTTTTTTATCCTGTGAAGACACTTTTGAGAAATTCAGTGAATTCTGGAGATAGCTACCACTTATACAGAAGAATGAAATATGTGTCTATTGGAATATTTTCTAAATTTACAACATTTGCTCCCAGAATTGCAGGAGGACTTGATGCAGCTTTGCCCTCAAATCTGCAGTTTTTCAAAGACTGAGATGCAATTTACAACTAAAAAAAAAAAAATGTAGATAGTGTCCTTCAGTGAACTTCATTACAATTGAATGGACACTGTCTGCAAAAATGTGTTCATTGGGAATAGTATGCTCAAAATGCTCGTGAATTTTCAAACAATTTTTCAAATGGCTTTTCATTTTTTAATGCGTATTTCAGACGCAATTAGTTCTTACAGTGTCATTTTCCTAGTACATTTTCCTAGTTTAAATTGCCAATCCCCCAAATAATAGATCTGTAAAGCCATTGATTCAGGGATTATGGCCAAAAAACTTATCTGGACACAGAAAAGGAGTTGCATATCAAATCTATTCATTATCTCCAGATTCTATCATCTCAGCACATGGTCAGAGATGTAATGATTGAAGAGTTTTCATAGGCAATGGAAGACATTAATCTGTTTTTAACTCCCTCCTTTTTTTTGGTTAGAGAGTTAACAGTCTGTCTGAGGTGTTCTTTAGGAATCAGTGAATTGCAATAATGGTTTCCAGTTTGATGGGAAATTGTTTTATTTAAGTTGATTCAAAATTGTAAC
Organism: Pseudonaja textilis; assembly: GCF_900518735.1. The sequence goes on along the minus strand of NW_020769312.1, from coordinate 22,374,860 downwards.
AAATAATAAGAGGACTGTCCTTCATGACCTTGTCTTTTGTCTTCAGTCTCTTTAAATATTTTTATATTATCTCTGAAATCCAAATTTCATGTTTATCTAACAATAGCTGTTCATCATTACAATTATCTTCCAAGTGCTTGTCTACCCTTTTCCTGAAATGAGTTAAGCCAGTGGCTATTCATTAGTAGTATTTGTTTTAATTATTGATTGTGAGGCAAACTACTTTTATATCTTAAATTTACTACGAATCAATTTAACTGGATTCCTCTGAATTGTACCATCAAATTAAAGGCATAATGTTTCTCTACTACATTTATAATCTCTGCTGCATTTCCTCAATTTTTTAACCCCAGCTGAATATGTTTCTCATAATGAATATGTTCTTTCTTCATAACCTATTATATTCTTGCTTTAATTTCCCATTATGGAACTTTATGTTTCTTGCTTTAAGTTATCATTATGAACGTAAATAGATGTAGACAATATGACTGCACCACAGAGTCATAAAATGGTATGATTGTATTGGCGTTTATGAAATATCTTAGATTCAGTTGCTGATTCTAAATTTAACTTTCCCCCCTGCTTATGCCATAGATACCAGTGTAATACCAGCAAACCATCATTTGAAAGTGCTCCAAGCATGTATTTAACAATTCCAGAATACTTTACATAATTACGTGATATAATCCAGTTCATGCACCATTTTTTAAATAGATACATAATCATGAAAGCCAATTGGATAGGAGGAAGCCAGTTATTATCTCTCAGCCCACCCCAACTTCACAGAATTGTTATTAAAGAGAAAATAACTTGCAGGAGCATTAGGTAGGTTCACTGCCTTCAGTTACATATTAAAAATGATGGGATAAAATATAATTAAATAATAATAATTTTAAATAAAGTTCTTCAAAATTGTGGCATATAAAATGTCTACTGTATTTGGCAAAAGAGAAGAGTGTCTCTTCTGCCGTCATGTTAGTTTCAGTAAGAATATGGTGATGAAGGTGAACTTTTTTCTTATTCTTCTTTTCATGAATGGAGAAGTGCCTTTAAAATTCAGAGTTTATTTTCCTGCAACATAAATAAGTACACATCATCCTCAATTTATAACAGTTCATTTAGTGACCATTCAAAGTTATAACAGCACTGGAAAAAGTGACTTCTGGCCATTTTTCACGCTAATGACAATTGCAGTGCCTCCGTGGTCACGTGATGGTCAAAATTCAGAAGCTTGGCAACTGACTCATATTTATGACAGTTGCAGTGCCTTGTGTCTTGTGATCACCATTTGTGACCTTCTGACAAGCAAAGCCAATGAGGAAACCAGGTTCACTTAACAACCATGTTACTGACTTAATAACTGCAGTGATTCACTTAACAGCAGTGGCAAGAAAGGTTGTAAAATGGGGCCAAATTCACTTAACACATGTTTCACTTAGCAATTTCACTTAGACATTTTGGGCTCAATTGTGGGTTGCAAGTCAAGGACTACCTGTAGTTCTAGGATATCAGTAATCTTTAACCCTGGACTGTCTACTATTGACCTCACCCCCTTCCTAAGAGGCTTGTAGGGGGCATGCATAAGCACACAATCGCGCCTACCGTCCCAGTCCTATTGTTTCTTTTTATTTTTCTTATAAGAATCTATCTCTTGTATTCAAAACTATATTTATTCTTATACCTGTATCTTGTAAGCGATTGACAAATCAAATAAATATTAAATGCTAAATACTAAATCTCTGCTGAGCTATACAAGGTCAAAATCTCTGGATGAATATTCCAATGTAATGTCTTTGTGATTAGCCATGGTGGTGCAGTGATTAGAGTGCAGTACTGCAGGCTACTTCTGCTGACTGCCAGCTGACTGCAATTTGGCAGTTCGAATTTCCCAGGCTCAAGGTTGACTCAGCCTCCCATCCTTCTGAGGTGGGTAAAATTAGGGCCCAGATTGTTGGGGCAATATGCTGACTCTGCAAACTGCTTAGACAGGGCTGTAAAAGCACTGTGAAGCGGTATATAAGTCTAAGTTCAATTGCTATTGCTCTATGTAGAAAGGTTTGTATCTTACACATCTTTCAAATTTATTTATTTTTTTACTATATGTCTATACTGCCAAGAACTATAATGGTGGTAATTATTTCCCCCATTTTCTTTTCTTTTGTTCTGATGTATCACCATCGGCATAAGATTTTGCTGTTAAGGCTTGCAGCTCTTGTATTACCTATTACCAACACAGCAATTGATCCAAGACAAAATAATCATCCCAGCGATCAAAGGCTTTCTTTAGGCTTATTTATTTAATTATTAAGATGAACAGCACTCCATTCCCTATAAATGATAGCCTGCTCGGAGGTAAAAGAATAAAAAGAAGGGCTAGAGTAAACGTAAGTTATTGTGTTTAATGTGTAGAATGGGTTTTGAATTAGGGAAGTATTATAATTAATGTTTTGGGCCATTTCACAATCATTCCTCAGGGTAAAATAATGAACTCAAAAGCTTTCAAGAAAAGCTCATTCGAGAGAGTTATTTTTGTGTTAAATATAAGCAGGCGCATTTCACAATATGGAAATGAAGCTATGAGAAAAGATTTTATAAGCAGAGCTACATCAGGTTCTGACTGTAGAATTCCAAATTATGACAAATAATACTGCATTATTCAATAAGCATTCATGTTTAATAAGATATTGACTTTATTAATTTACTTGGTAAAATAATAGATTAATTTGTCATTTCATCAAGTTTTGTGAAATGATTGAAATACTGAGCGTGAACTATGATGCCATTTGTAAAATAAATTGCAATTTAAAATATATTCAAGTTTCACTATCTTGGTTTTGTTACCCTTTGTTTTAAGATTAAATAGGTCAAAGGAAGGCCAAGGATTGTTTATTAGAAATGCTGCTATATAGAATCATTACATTGGTAAAAGTATTACAGACAATCAAACGGCTTTGGAAGAAAAAAAAATCAAATATTTGGGATTTTTTTTGGTAATTCTTGCTTTTTGGAGTGCAATCTTTTCATCCCATGCCTTTGCCACTGGGAGAGATGTTTTAAAACATTGATGGGTGGCTCATTTTCATGGAAAGCAGGAGCTGCTTTCAGTGAAAATTATGAATAGAACGTACAATCTACTCTCACAGAGAAAGGATGCTATGTGGACACATCTGTGGAGGGAAGATGAAATAGCAAATCCAAAGTGTTGTTCCCTAGGGCTATTCAAGGCCCCTGCTCTGCCATTTTGTTGACTTTGTCTTCATCCATCAGATAGTAGGTGTGGAATCTTATGATGGAATTCATCCTAATCATCTGGAAGCTAAGTGCTAGAATTTTCTCTCTACCATCTCACATTTTTTTCCTTTGCCAAGCCAGAGATAGACATTTGTGTAGCCTATGTGCTGCCCAGCCCTTTAAGACAACCCTAGACCTGGCCTAAACGTTGCAATTTAATCAAGTGTCAGAAGAAGAAAAAGTGCATTTAATTACATTTAACATTAATGAAGACCAAATTTAATTTTAATCAAATTTAGGCTTTGCCCTAGCTCCACACATTTCATGAAGTGCATGATCCCACCATGCCTGTTTAGAAGACTGGGAGATTCTCAATTATTAATTTATAGAACAACAATAAAAAGAAGTTGAGCAGTACATAGAATACATGAAATCATCTTTCTGATGAAATTAAATAACTTATGATCTTTGAAGAATGTTCTTTCTGAGTTCTAGGTGCTGGGCTTGGTCCCAGATTTCTCCTCAGTTCTTAGTGGTTCTAGTTCGATTCATCCTCCCTCTCATATTAACCCCACTAACCTGTAATGTGCCTGATGCACATATTGAAATACACTATCTGTTTTATGTCCTCCAAGTCTTTCTTTCAGAATGTCTCTAGTGAACCAAGGAATAGGAGACCTCCTATGCATTTTACAAATGGAAAAGCAAAGTTGTAGAAAGGTAAGACATATACCATAGACTGAATTACTGTGAATCATTTCCTTAGTCTTCTGAGTGTTGGATAAATCCAAACAAGTTCACTTTCTTTGAGATGGAAGTATTCTAGGTTACTCATTCAGACTTTACAATGTCTATCTTAGCTTTTAAAAGAAGATTCAGGTAGAACATAATGGAAGAAAAAAAGCATTCAGAGTGAGAGGAAGAAACCCCCCCCTCCCCGCAAACACCCCAATCCTACAGGAAGACCAGTGATGATATGCTGCCAGTTCTCACCGGTTCTAGCGATCCGGTAGCACCAGTGAGCAGTTGGCACCGCCCACCTGCTCCCACCCTTTCCTGTCCTATATTTCCTTTGTTTGTAGCTCAGCTGATAGGCGTGACAGAGCAGATTGCTGCACCTCAGCTGTTTTACTCACCAGTGCTGACAGCAAGTTTTCATGCTTAAAATTGTCCATTTTAGAACCCTCTGCATACACCCACAAAAACGGTAGTAAAATATTTTGAATTCCACCACTGAGGAAGACCTTCAGAACAAAGTTGTAATTCCACATCCCTTGTTCTTCTCCTTCTTAATGGTTTTTGTTTTGATTTTTCACTTAATTTAAGAACTTCTCTCTCTCTCCTGTCCATCTTCCAGTGAGGGAAGCCTTTCCATTTCCCCCCTTAAATTCTTTTGCAAAATACTGGTTTTAGCCTCTTAAATCTGTAGGCAATTTTCTCATTCAGGAAAAGAGTTTAATTCTCTGTAAGGAAATATCAGTGAATTTGCCCACATTTTAGCAAGTAATCAGTTTAACAAGAGAATAGTGACCCTTCTGTAATACTTTAATCTCAAAATGTTAAGGGAATTACTGCCCTATCCTCAGAAAGAAATGTTGTACAAAAAGAAAGATCTTGATTACTTCATGCCCTCTCTGCATGACTTTTACAAACCCCTGGAGACAAGGCAAGATCCAAATCTACATTTCTTACCAGCAGGTATTTTTGCATTAGCATTTAATAACACCTTCCAAATGCTACTATAAGCAATGCAGCTAACAGATTTTATGTTGCTGCAGCAGTGACTGGGTGATGTAATGTGAGGAGAAGTTTATTATATACATAGTCCGCTCTTACTCCAACTGGTATATCTAATCCTCATGAATCACATCTTATTTTCACAAAATTCCTGTCAGATAGATCACACTGAGCAGTGGTGATTGGTTTAAGATCACATATTTTAATGGTTGGATTGGGTTTGACCCTGGGCCCCTACAATCACTTCATTACTGCATTGTATTATTATTAGCATGTGTATGAAATCATTTGTTGCTGTCCTTGAAACATGTACACTAAAGAAAAAAGGGAGGAGGAGGAGGAAGAGCAGATGAAGCAAAAGCTGAAGAGGAAGAGGAGGAGGAAGAGGAGGAGGGGGAGGAAGAAGCAACAGCAGCAACTTGGTAATCCTATCCTATTACACCTAATAGGATATACATGTCATCTCAGTACTCTTTATATGAACGAGCATTTTGTTTCACTGATCAATGTGGCCTTACTGGTTCTTGAATGCTTAATACAACAAGCATCTGGGTGTTTTTTTCTCTTCTTGAATGAACTCTGCTGCAATTGTCAGCTTGAACTGCAGAGGTGATGTGCTGTCAATCTGGTCTTCAAACAGGGATCATGTCACACAGTAAATCTCTTTCATCCCCCATTCTGTCCTCCTTGAACTAAGTTGACCACCTGATTTTTTTTCCTGATACTTTTCCTCTGCAGGGCAGACAAGCAATAGGCATAGTGCTTCTTTTACATAAATTATGTAAAAATTCTCCTGATGAATTTGCTGTGTTACCCACACAGCAGAATCCTACTTTTGTTGAGTGTTTTCAACATGCAAGAGAATACATAGATACACACACTTCAAGGGCTGACCCTTATGCTAGCATTTATATTTTATGATGGATTAGATTCTTAGCTTGTGAATACTCCACAGAAATGTGAAAGACTTACAAGGCAGCACTGTTACATTGCTCCAGAGGACAGGCCAAAAATGTAATAAATAGGAGTAGCACTTAGACTTATATAGCACTTCATAGTGCTTCACAGAGTACTATAAGAAGTTTACGGAGTCAACATATTGACATTAGCTGTAGGCTAGAAAAAAGGTGCTGTGCTATTAAGTCCTATGTGTAATTGTCACATCAATGTGAAAATTGCAACCAGAAGTTCTCCTTTTCCTCCAGCCAATCTGGAGCAGAGGTGGTGTTCAGCCAGTTCTGAGAGGTAGAAATTTTGAGTAGTTAGGTGAACTGGTAAATATTACTTCTGGTTGGCCCCAACCCAATCTATTCACTGCCTGTCAAGTCCCAGCTGATTAGAATCCCAGCTGATCGGCTGGGTCTTCTTTTGTTGCCCTGCACAGAAAAATGGAGCTGGAAAGCAGGTTAGTGGGGTGGAGGGGGAATAGGGATTTTATAGTATCCTTCCCCTGGAGTGGGTTGGAAATGGATCCTTCCCCCGCTACACCCATCAAACCATGCTCACTAAGTCATGTCACACCCACCAAGCCACGCCCACAGAACCGGTAGTAAAAAAAATATTGAATACCACCATTGATCCATAGCAGGGGTTTTCATTCATGTTTTTGAAGACATTGATGAAAGCAGGAAAGCTCGTTTAGTTGTAAGTTTCTCACCAAGACAAAAAAACTACTTTCCTTTTTAAAAAAAAAATTATTCTAGAAAAAACATTTATTTGACATATATTTAAAACAGGTAAATCAATATATATACACATATATATATATTTTACAGCATATATTGAGCAATGGTTAATTTTTTTTTCTTTATCTTTATCATTGACGTGATCTGCCTTGTTACCTAACTCCTTCGTTCTGTTAATGTTTTAATTTCTCTATATAGTTTACGATTAAATGCACATCTTCTGTCATTTCCATAACTTATCCAAATATCAAATATTACTTTTTCCTTTAACCACTCATACCAAATGTTCCATATTCATAACATTCACTATCTTGTTTATTTTTTAACAGTTTGGTTAGGCGATCCATCTCAGCGCATTCATGTATTTTTTTAATTACCATATCCTCTGAAGCAATGGAAGACAGTTTCCAGTTTTGTGCATAGGTTATTCTGGCTGCATAAAAAACTACTTTCCTAATAGCTTTCTTGAGCAGAGACCAGCCATCATGGCCTTCCTTTGACAGGCATGGCCATTGATCTTCTTGGGCGGGGGGGGGGGAAACTCCCGAGAAATACAGTGAATTATCCCTGGAGTAGCCTGTAGGTTGTTAGGATTTGATACAAACTGAGTGCAGACTCAACTTCAGATCTCTTTTCTTGATTTTTTTTTAATTCCTTTAAATGAGAAGCATGAGCAAATGTATATTCATAGTTGACCTTGATGAGAAAACTCACTCCATTAATTATCAGTTCCTTCTTTCACATTTTAGGTGCTAGCACAAGCAAAGCTAGTTGACTCTTAAACTGTAAGGTGGAAACATTTTTTGTAGCCAAGATTTCAGCCTAAAGCATCTCTAAGCATCTCTATTTGAAAGTTATGATGTGAAATTAATTTATGTGTGTATTCCTCTATTTCTAACAACTTCCTAATTCTGATAGAAAAGAAAGGCTTGCTTAGACTTTTGGAAATGTAAACTTTGCAGCAGATAGGCTGACAGCTGGCTTTTCTCTAGCTAGTAAAAATTTCAGCTCCTCTGAGCATTGTCTTGGGTGAAGTTTGGGTAGACACATCATCATAGCACCTCTCCTATACAGCTTTTCAGCACATGTCTCCAGATCTTAGGCAACAATTCTTTTCAGCAAATTTCTCCAGACCTTCTTTAAATCAACCATGCTTCAGTAGTGCAAACATTCCCATCTACAGTATGATTAATGTTTGCTAGGCTATATTGTTCTAAAAATAAAAACATAGATTATCATGTCCCAACATACAATTTTTATATACTGTTGTTGGTCTCTAGCCTCATCTAGTGATCAGAGGGACAAATATTAATTATATTATTTGAAGCTGACCCAACCCTTTACCCATCAGCCCCCATTCTCAAAACAAGTGCATGCTGGGAAGCTAGACTCCATTTTCCTTTAACATTTGGAGGAGGCAGAAGCACAAAGAGGAATCCATCTTAATCTGTGTCACATGGTCATCCAAGGACAAACCACATCCCACACAAAGAGCATTGCTGGTGAGATTTAGATTGCTTGCATTAATTAATTGTTATATTCAGCACTGACTCAGTACTGTCTAACTTGTATTTGGTTCTCATTGTATCTATTCCTATTTTCCTTAGTTTCACCATATCCTGTTCTTCCAATAAAACATCTACACATACAGTCTGTTTTATTGGAGGATAAGTGTGTTTTGCTGCATGTTGAGCTGCACACAGACTAATGTGTTGTGAGGACAGAACATAGATTTTGAATAGTCAATTGATTTTAGTTGCCAGCCATTGCTTCCAATTCAGATTTCTCTCTGGAAATCATGTCTAATGATTTTTAAGTGCTCCTATCAAGAACCTCCTTGCCTGCAATCCTCCTTTTCTTTCCTAAGGAAATTAAAATTTCTCTTCTGCCTTTATCAGAGAAAGTGCTTATTTGGGTATATGCATGACAATATGGATTCAGAAAGAACCTCCTCAAATCCATTTTGATTTCATCACAATCTCATTCCACTAACCTTTTTTAAAAACTGAACATTTTAAAGATGACATTCAAACAAGCAAGAAAAAGAATGCAAGAAAGAAGTTATAAAATAGAGTATAAATGAATAAAAAAGGGATTTGCCAATGTCATGGAAGTTAACTTTCCAATACATCTACTTGAAAACTTGTGTGGATTGCATTTACTGTAGTTTATAATCTCATTCAGTTATACTGTTCTGATCATGTTGATTGATATTAATGTATTGCTTTGACCGTAATCATTATTTGTAGCTTTAAAAAAAGTGTGATACACCCAGGGATTATGGGATTAACTCTTTTGACTGTTAGGAAGTATGAAGAGGAAAACATTTCATCCTCCCTTTTGCAATAAAGGGACTAATATTTTTATTATTAATAGTAGGTCTGTACAATTAAAATAATGAATGGAAGACCCTTGGAATTGTTTTTCTAAAAAAAACACCCTCAATAATAAAAGTCATGAAGACATGCCTTCATCTACAACTTCATATATCTGGTGTATAGATAAATATTTGAGGATAATATAATTATAGAAGAGCTTTGTTTCTACTTCTGAATAATTGATTTTCACCTCACAATCTGAAAATAATTAATAAGATGCCACTTCAGGGTTTTTTAAAAAAAATATTTATATTTTCTTCTGCGGGCAAAATAGACCTTTTCTTTGTAATGATATTCAAGGCATTTTCTTCAGTCAAGATCAACTAAATTAATGAAGATGTTAGTGGATTAGGAAAGCACCAACGATAGATTATTTCACCTGAGTCAATTAATATCCTGGAGACTTAATTAAAACCAAAACAAGACCAGTTATGTTCCTGGTTCTGTTAAAATAACATTGCCTAATCAGCAGCATTATGGAAACCTTTGAACTCAGTTCATTTTACTTACTGTGAGTTCAAGGGAAAAAAGTGAGCCTTTCCAATAAAACTTGGCAGTTCAAAGCAGACTTTCCAAATTTGCTGCAATGATCAAAATACACCTGACTGCTGTCAATCTGGCAAATGGGGAAGGAAGTAGGAATGTCAAGAACCTTGCCAGTACAGGTGGTCCTCGTTTAGCAACCACAATTGTCACCAGCAATTTGGTTGTTAAGTGAAGCAGTTGCTAAGTGAAAGTGTACCTCTGCTTACAATCTTACTTCATCTTTTTTATACTCTCCACACCTGAAAATTGGTCACAAAGTTATTATTTCATCACTGTTATGTCAGCAAATGGTTGGTAAATGAGACAGTTGCTAAACAAGGAGTGCTGTATACATATAGCAATAGCACTTAGATCTGGGTCCTCATTTTACCCACCTCGGAAGGATGGAAGGCTGAGTCAACCTTGAGCTGGGACTTGTTAGTTTCTGTGCTCTCTCTCCCTCCCTCCCTCCCTCCCTCTCTCTCTCTCTTGTGTGATAATTGATGATTTCATACTAGACCAGAGTCAGATAGTATGAAGAATAATTGAAACCCTAATATATAACAGGAAATCAATTTCTTCAGATGAAATTGGAATCCACTAATAATCAATAAATGAAACCTACCATGATCTGGTTTCATTTTATAACTGGTGAATCTGCACTGCTATAGCAAAGCCTAAAGATGAAACTTGGACTTTGACATTTTTTTCTTTGTATGCTGTTTGTTAAATTATTTCCATATTTAAAGACGATAACAAATTAAATAGGAAAAAAACACCATCATTCTATGTTTCAACCTAGTTTTTCCCCCCACACCATACAAAATAATCTCATCCTAAACAATATAGAAAAAAAGGATACATTGGTCAGAGCTAAGTTAGATCTGTCTGAATGGTTGCTTTTTTAAAACAATCCTATATTTGCAATGTGTAGTGGGGGGGGGGGAAGCATATAATGTATAAGATTGGATATCTATTTAGATAGAATATTGGTAATTTCTGCGCCCAAAATATGTGTATTAGGAAATATATGTATGGAAACATATTATGAAAACATGGATGCAAAATGTCATAGGAAAAGTATGCGCAAGAACAATAGTGGGGTAGATTGGGAATTTTGTAAACATTGACAGAAAATGTAATTAAATATACTAATATTGGAGTATATATCCTGAGGAGCCAAAAGCTCTGTCTACAAACCTGGAAATAGCATTTAGCAATAGCAATAGCACTTAAATTTATATATACCATTTCACAGTGCTTTACAGTCCTCTATAAGAGATTTTACAGAATCAGCATATTTCCCCCCAACAACCTGGGTCCTCATTTTACTGACCTCAGAAGGATTGAAGGCTGAGTCAACTTTGAGCCAGTCAGGACTGAACTCTTGGCTGTGGCAGAGTTAGCCTTTCAATACTGCGTTCTAACACAGGGCTTTCAGGGCTTTTGTTCTATCCCACCCTTTACTTTTTAACAAAATTGCCTACTTTTTCTTTTTAAAAAGATATTAAATAGTATGAGTGTAATTTTTCCCTATTCTTGCTAGGGTTTGTCATCATGGACTGGCTATGAATCTGCTATCAAAAGGTTTGATTTCATTTTGCAATGCAAGACCAATGGAATTTCTTCATCTTCTCTCAGGGTAGAAAAAAGGCCTTGTTATTCTTTCATTGGCCAACACTCTCATCATACTTAATATCTCTGTAATTTAATTAAAGCTGCTTATAACTGTAGCACGGCATCAAAACAAAAGGACAATATCCAAAACTACAGTTTGATTTCTGAAGTTTTATATAAAAGTTATATACCCAGGGAACTAAAATAAGAAACAACCTGCCTTTCTTTGTTTATTTTGCAAATAAACAGAGTAAGCTGTAGTAGTTAATGGATGGTGACAAATGTGTGTTCAGTTTTTCTATTACTTCTGTCAATAAACCGAATTAGTGCTTTAATTACTATTAAAAAGAAAGAACTAAAATCATTCTCACAGAGGATTTTCTGAATGTTCAGTTCTTGCAACAGAAGTGAAACATCCTGCAAAGAAAAATATGGGATTTAAGTAAAATGTTTGGAGAGAAGAAAGAGCTACCTGTAACCCAGAAAGGATAAGTAGGAGGAAAAACAACTGATCTATTCTTTTTCATATTGTGTATGCTAGTGACAGTTCAGTGGTTTGAAAATCTTTACTTTTATAGCTGAAAACAAAACAGCTACAAAGAAGGCTGTAATAACAGTTCTCAGTTAGAACCTGAAGTTTTTCAATAATAAAAATATATATAAAAAGTGCATTTGAACCTCTGCAGTAAAAATTGAGTGTGGCCAGAATCTAGACTGAGTTGATCATTGGAAGGAAAGAAAGTAGAAAGTAGAATTAATTGATATCAGTAAGAAAAGAAAGAAAAGAAAGCCAGACAGAACAAATTAATCATGTGCAATTATTTCATGGTTCTCACTGAAAATCTATTATAAATGCCAGAGGATTCAGCAGAGATCTGTCCAGAGAAATCAATGGAGAAATCTAAAACATTAATGTTCCTGGAACTGGATACAAATACATTCATCACACAAATTCTCCCCTTCAAAATACAGAAACAACCTCCAAAGGGAAGGAAGAGCCCCCAAATATAAGACTAAGTATTCTCAATCTGAAATGCTAATTATTGAGCAGAATCAAGAAATTGTGCTTTACGAAAGTTGCCATATCTGGGATGAAGAATCTGGATGATTGGTAGATGTCAGGAACAAGTTTAAGAATTTAATGCATCTGTGATCTCTTTTTCATGACCATAATGTGCTCCAATGCTTGATTAGGTGTGTTGACATGAATTATGTTATCCTGATGGTTCAATTATATTCTGCTTCAATAATGAGTATGCTGACTTGTGCAATTCTTATAGTTTTAATGTGGGACAATTTATGGATTGCAGTTGGTAAATCCTCTTGGCTCTTTATATTATCTTGACCAAAGTAACTTGCTGGTAGGAAAAGGAAGCACTAATTGCTGCTATTAATGTATTTCATAATCTAGGAGAATGGTGGATAGTTATCTGGGATAGAAGCTGCATTCGCTTTCAAGTTGCCTGAGTGTTATGATATAAGGGTGAAGCTATGACTGAACTAGAATCTAGAGGACAAATGCCAATTTAAAACTGGAAGAACTAAATGTGTATTATTAAGGTGCCTCTTGTGTTGGCTCAAAACAAGACAAAAGTTATATCATGAAGAAGTGTCCTCTAAAAATGGTTACCACAGCATTTTTTAGCTATAGTGTGGGGCATGAAGATAAACCTTATATTTACTTTACTTTATTTATTTATATCCCGCTTTTACAAATAATTCAAGGTGGCAAACATGTCCAAAACACCTTCTTCCCCCTATTTTTTCCACAACAACAACTCAGTGAAGCTGGGCCAAGCAAAAAAAAAAAGACTGGCCCAAGGTTACCCAGCTGCCTAAGAAGGGACCTGAATTCATGGTGCCCCAGTTTCTAGCCTGGTGCCTTAGCCATTAGACCATGGATCTCCAGACCTTGTGGACTTCATCTTTCAGATTGGTGCGTGCATAAGCGCACCAATTGTGCCTATCGTCCCTGTACAATTGTTTCTTTTAATTTTTCTTATAAGTATCTATCTCATGTATTCAAAACTATGTTTATTCTTATACCTGTATGTTGTAAGCGGTTGACAAATCAAATAAATGGAAATATAAATACAAAGAATTCCTCAGCTGGCCATTTGGGGAGTTGAAATTCACAAGTCTGAAAATTGCCAAGTTTGCTTCATCCCAAACTGATTCTCTATTGTCTGTTTTGACCAATGAAGCAGAACTGAAAAGTGAAAAGATGAAGTGCCTGAAAAATCTTGAGTAAAATAGATTTCTGCAGGTTACCATTTTCATGGCAGCATCTTGGCAGTTTTTAGTTTGGCCCATCTTCACAGACTTCTTTGTTGTCTATAGTCTGTATACTTGAAGTTTAAATGCACAGTTTTAGAAGACTCTACAGTGAAGCTTTCTGATTATCTGTAAAATTAAAATTCAAGCATTATGCATCCTTAGAGAGAGCCAAAATATATTTGTCAGGCTCCATATTCTATTCTATTTTGGTAAGATTCTGGCTAGTTGATTATTAAAATTGCTTCATGCAGTTAAAAACCCCTGTCTTTTGTGATGAAATATGATAGTTATATGTGGCTTTTACTGAACTAATTTCTCCAGCTTATATGCATAGGAAATGTAACATCTAGAAAGAATACAGGAATGCTAAGGGCACCATAAATTCCCAAACTCCCTTGTTTGATCCTGCTTTTTGGTTTCTTATAAAATTTTATAGCATCTGCTCAGGCTACCTTTTTGTTCCATTTCATTTCTAGCTCTCTGTTTATCTCCTTTCTCCCTTGCTGTTAAGGCTTTGAACAAGACTATTTTCTCTTTTTTGTGAATACTAATATGGGATTTTGCTATCACTAACCCTCTGAACTTTGAAAAAATATTTCCTTCCTTCCTGTAGATATTTCAAGTCACTAGCTAGATAAAATACATCAAAGAGAAAAGAGATTTGCAAGTTATAAAATTAAGTTTTAAGTATAAAATTAATTTAAAATTTCTAGCTAATGTTAGGGTACTCAATATTAAAGATTTATTATATTAAATGAAATTTCAAACCATTATGTAATAAAAATCATTTTTTAAAAAAATAATGAGCAATATAATATGAATCATGTCACATCAAACTATTAAGAAATGTTTCTGTTCTGTCTAAAATAATCCATATTTATTGATTCAAGCAATATTTAATATATTAAACACCAAGTTAAAAGAAATCCAAATTTTAGATGCAATACAAGTCCATATGTAGACTATATATTTTAAATATAATTATAATAATAAATGTCGAATTAAGTATCATGCCAGTTTTTTTAAGGTAGTTATTTTGTACATTCATATGCAATTAACCATTTTCTAAAGAGAGAATTAAAAGCATAAAAGGTCCTGTCAATATATAGATCTAACTTGGAAACTCTGTAGGGATATAAAGTTTGGTAAATTTTAACAACACTAACAGCTGGGAAGAAAGAGAATTTGACCTGAAATACTTAGATCAGTACAATCAGAGTGAAGAAATATCCTATCATTCACACTAGATGGACCAGACCATAAAATCACCTCCAAAGGATAACTGCAACTACTTTTATAGAGGTATGATATAACAGCATAATTTTGCAAGTCTAGTTTTGCTGTATATCTGAACCACTTCTGAATATTGTGGAATTTAAAAAAAAACCTGTTGTCTTGATAATAAAGTCTTTTTATCTCCATCATGGTTATCTTTCTTATTCTCTACATTTTTTTTACTCTTTACATAAACCAAGATATTGTATCAGTTTTCTCTAAGTGTAATATTTACAGTGAATTTAATATTTTCCCATTCCCATTGTTGCATATCAACAATGTCCAAAATGTTATTCGGCTATAAAGGAATATAATCCAATCTGTCATCCCAATTAAGTAGCTGGCTGGATAGTATCATTTGAAATTCCTACTGCCAGTTCATGTCATTCTTTCAAGTTTTGTAAAATCATGGGTTTAATTTTTGATTTCGAATTTGACCATATTTGGTTAGCTATTTCTCTCTGCCACTCATTTAATACTTTCTCTTATATTTTTACTGGGTTCATTTAAAATACAATATCTCACTGAAAGATTCTATTTACCTGCTGCTAGTCTTCCTAGACAAGTTTAACTTTCTCTATTTTACTTTTTCAAGTCTCTGAATATTTTTTTCTTAACTTTAAATTTGTTTTGGTTAAGTGAATCCCCAGGTACTTAAACATAACAGTGATAGTGAATTCTGCTATTTATAGCAGATACTCTTCTTTAAGGCAAATTCCATGAAATGATTAGACTCTTATTCTAATTAATCTGAGACACTGATACCAAACCATACTGCTATATATGTTGCATATTTAATTGTAGAGATTATTTGGATGAGCAACTGTAAATATAACAACATATGCATAAAATATCAGTGTTCTTGATTTTCTAGTTTCATTTCTCCAATTATATTTTTGTGTTGTATCTTCCTTGTGAAAGTTTTTACTGCTAATTGAAATAAGGAAGGAGAGAGAGGGAGGGGGAGGGAGAGAGGGAGAGAGAGAGAGAGAGAGATTGAGATTGAAGACAACCTATCATAAAAGTTCTTTTATTATTATTTTGGTTACTTATTCTTTATAATTGTTCCATATCCATATATGAAAATTCAAGCCACCACCATGCTTTTCAGAGTTGTGAATATAAAAGCCTATTCCAAATAAATTATCAAGTGCTCTCTCTATGTCAAAAAACAACAACCCCATAGCTCTTTTTTTTCTTTTGATTTCTAAACATACCTGATCTTGTCCCTTATGCATTATTTGGGACAAATCCATTCTGATCATGCTACAGTAAGTCACGTAAAATGTCATTAAATCTTTTTGCAAGTATTGCTATAAAAGGTTTGTAATCTACATTCAACAGAAAGATGAGTCTGGGTGAGCTGGTTCATTCTCCTTTTAATATATCAAGACTCTAAAGGCTTTTGCAATCAAAAAGGAAGTATCTGATGGTGAATGTAATTTATTTCCTGAGTAAATGGTTTAATCAACTTTTCTTAGAAGGTCTATAAAATATTTCATAAAAACCATCTAGTCTGAGGGATATTTTTTCAATATTAATATTGTTTCTTTTGTTTCATCTTTTGTAATTGATTTATTGAGTGCCTGTAAGAGAAGGGACAGCAGAACCTGAGGGCAGAGTGAAATGGGAGCTCAACCTAGAATCCTAACGTAGCCGCAAGAGAACTAAATCCAACCCTCCTTGATTGTTGTTGACTCTTACCTAACTTTAAGCAGGAGCTGTTAGTTGAGAAGATTTCTATGCAGGTTAAGTTAAACTTATTGCATAAGCAATAAGTTTAACTTAACCTTCATGTGTGGATCTGGCTTCCATTTATTGATCTATGAATTCCTTCTTATAAATTTGCAATAACAGACCATTCAGGCTCAACTTTTCCAGACTAGCAGTTCCACTAATTAATCTTTCCAAATTTAATAAATACAAATAACCTTACAATTATTCAATTATGATCTCTATAAATAAGAGTTGCACATGAGACAGATGTTCATTACTGAGTAAGTTCTATGAATGGAAGAATAGGCAAGTTTTTTTCCTCCAAAGATTATTTTCTCTTTCTTTCTCTGTCTAGTCCTTTGGGCCTGAAAAGGCCCATTTTGTTTATCTGTTGCCAGATATTTAGAGATCCAGGAGTTCTACAGAGATGTCTAGCTGCCAACTGTCATTAACTGCCAAAAGGTGCCAGATTTTGACCTTCCTCGCCCACATTGCTCAACTCTGAATAGGATCCGCACCTACTCATCTCAAATGACCTAAGTGCTAGAGCCCACTGCAACTACATAGCCAAAAAGGCATTAAGAGTTGTTAACCTAATCCTACATAGCTTTTTCTCTGGCAATATCACACTACTAACTAGAGCATACAAAACATTTGCTAGACCAATACTTGAATACAGCTCATCAGTCTGGAACCCACATCACATATCTGATATTAGCACAATTGAGAAAGTCCAGAAATATTTCACAAGAAGAGTTCTCCACTCCTCTACTCGTTGTAGAATACCTTATGCCACCAGACTTGAAATTCTAGAACTAGAAAACCTTGAATTACGCCGTCTTCGGTCTGATTTAAGCATGGTATATAAAGGCATACATTGCAATGTCCTACCTGTCAATGAATACTTCAGCTTCAACCATAACAACACAAGAGCACACAATAGATACAAACTCAAGGTTAACCGTACCAAGCTTGATTGCAGGAAATACGACTTCAGCAACAGAGTGATCAATGTCTGGAATACTCTACCCGACTCTGTAGTTTCTTCCCCAAACCCCAAAAACTTTAACCTTAGACTGTCTACTATTGACCTCACCCCTTTCCTAAGAGGTCTCTAGGGGGCGTGCATAAGCGCACCAACGTGCCTACTGTCCCTGTCCTATTGTTTCTTTTATTTTTCTTTTATTTTTCTTATATGTACCCATTTCATGTATTCAAAACTATGTATACACTTATACTTATTATCTTGTAAACAATTGACAAATCAAATAAATAAATAAATAAATAAACATGGTGTCTGCCAGGACTCATTGTTTAAGTGGGGTCTTGTCTCTACCCCTCAGTGTGACTATGATGCTCCTTGGCAAAATATCCATCACATTGTATCCAAATGTCCATCAAGCGCTTACACCATCCCAATGTCTGATTTTTTTCAACATAGATCACCCTATCCTTGAATAGCTAGGTAGACTGGACATTAACATTTGAACCACTATAAGTTCATGTATTTGCCATATGCTAAATAAGTAAATATGCTTTCTCCTTTTAAAAAAAAGAAATGGTGATAACGTATTACCCAAGACATCTTTTGAAAAGAACACATTTCATCAGTAGTCACAAGCTCCCCTCTGTTTCTTGATGAAGCTACCTAGGCACACCCAAGCTAATTTGAAAGAATGCTAAAGTCTACCCTCTCTGATTTTGCATATGTTACTTTCTGATCATTTGGCCTAATTAAAGTGTTTGATAATAGGATAAAACTTTCTGAAATTTTATGCAATGATGGGGGGCAAATAAAAGGGAACTCAGTGATAAAGTAATTAAAAACAACAAAGAATGCATCAAAGTCCTGCAGAATTCACATGTCTATTTGTAATAGCCACGCACCTCTCTTTTAGAAGAACTCAAGTAAGACATCATTTAACACTCTTGATTTTTATTCCCAGCACTTTGTATTCAGAGACTGAATACCTTTGATAATGAAAACAACATAAAAGTAATCATCGATAGCTTTATTCTTCAGGATGGTATATTTTAACTATCATTCAAATGGTGAATAGTTTTAACATATCCTTTCAGCATAACAGCTTTTCCTTCAACCAAAATTAGTCAGTTTATGCCTATTTGTAAAATGTCTCATATACTCCCCACATTTATCATAGGAATAAGTATATTGGTTGTGAAAAGTGAAATTTTATTTGAGGTAGAGCTTAAAATGAATGACTTTAGTTAACAGTAAAAGACTTTCCTGTGGGGAGAGGAGGAGGGTAAGTTTGAATTTAAAAAAAAATCTCAGCATTAGTTCATTTCAGTAATAACATACTTTCTAGTACTAATTTAAAGTAGACATTTACTAATGATAACTATAGGATTTTCAGAAGAGTGCAGGTTTTACAGTTGTATGCAGGGCTGTGCTCATTAGTATAAAGCTATCCATGTATAAAATCAATAGTTAAATTCAGTTGTCTGGTTCATCATAGTTAAAATAAAACAACAATAACAAAAAGGAACAGATTTTAAAATAAAACTCTAAGGAGAACTCTGTATCTCTGTTTCTCTTTAGTACTATGGCCTTTCTTTGACAAAGAAGACTAGCACAATACAAGACAGTGAACATTAACAGAATGCAAAAACAAGACAACCAGATCAAGACAACTTTCAGCAACCTCACTAAGAAAAACCAAATTACCAAAAGAGGAATAGTGGCAGATGAGAAGCATCTTCCCACACATCTATGGACACCCCAAAAGGGTCATGAGAATGAAATCATTTGATATCAAAATCCTTTTCACATCCATAGATCTGGAATTAGCCACATAATCTATGACCGCATTGCTCCACATCACACCTGACTTAACCAAATACACGAAGATAGAAACTCCCAAGATTATGGATCTCATAAACCTCTGCCTAACGACATACTTCCAATCTTATGGACAAATTAACCAACAAATTAAAGGGACCTCTTTGGGATCAGTGCATTCAGGACTTAGGGATTGTCAGCTATTTTGGGGTTATATAAACCAGCTAGTCCTGGATTTTGTTCTTGTACAAAGGAAACTAGAGGTAGGTTGTCTGTATGAAATCTTGTGCAAATTGTTGATCAGAAACAGTTAATGGGCAAAACCCTAATTTAGGCACAAAATGCAGACAGATGAAAGAGCAATCAAACAGGAGGTTGGACTTTCATATCCATATGTATACGTTTTTATACTTGTATAATTGAAAGATCTAACGGCAATAATAAGAATTAATACAAATGGAAATAAAACAAAAAAGAAAGAGGAATAAAAGGGAAAGCTAAAAGGACAATAAGAATACAAGCACAGGAAACTAGGAAAAGAAGAGAAATATATGAAAGGTATAAAGTAGTTTCTGTTATTCTTCACAGCACTTATCAGTACAATTATATTGTAACCTCTCTTTCTCTCTGTAAAGTTATATCATGGCTCTATCTTTCTGTAAGCTATCCTGCCTAATACTCAGAAACCTAAATCACAAATTCATCTTTTATGTGAAAAGTCCATAAGGGCTTTCCAGTCACTGCCCAATGTAAAGATAGTCCTTTCTCTATTCAGAAAAATTAGTTTGTAGAAAGTTGTGTTTCTTATCCACTCCTTAAGGTGCAATTCATAATGTGGCATGAGGGTGGGGTGTGGGGTGGGATGTATAAATGTTTTAAATAAATAAAATATTTCAATATTTCTTTTCATCACTAACAATTAAAAACCATAACAATTGTTTAATTAACTTACTATAGAAAAGGTTACCAATTTGAAATCTGGCAGATAATATTTCTTTAAGGAACTTTTTTTTTTCTGGAGTAGTTAACCCAAAGGTTTGCCATCCTATCAGGTTACCTGAGATAGAAGGATTTCTTCTTTGGCTATCAGATAGCCCCTAGACCAAGTCCTATTTTAATACTGTATAACTGGGGCATTTTTTCAATGCAAATCTGTTTCTTTTTCTGACACATCCTCTCCTTCCTAATTTCATTATGAAATAAATGTGTTATATTTTGCTACATTTAGAAATCTATTTATTGATTAGAGTTTCATCCCGGCTTTATTACTTTATAAGTAATTCAAGGCTGCAGGCATACATAATACTCCTTCCTCCTATTTTCCCCCCCACAACAATCCTGTGAGGTGGGTTGGGCTGAGAGAGAAGGACTGGCCCAAAGACATCTAGCTGCATTACATGCCTAAGGCAGAATTAGAATTTATAGCCTCCTGTGAAATATTTAGGAATTTGGCTAACCCCACACTGTAAGACACTTAAAGAAAACAATTATGATAAGCTGATACATCAGGTAAAGAAAGATTTAGAATTGTGGGGGAAACTTCAAATTTCACTACTAGGCCGAATTGCTACTATTAAAATGAACATTCTCCCTAAATTTTTGTATTTATTCCAAACGATCCCAATTAAATTACATAAAAAGTTTTTTGAAGAACTCAATAGAACAACTCTGAAATTTATTTGGCAAGGGAAAAAACCCAGAATAAATGTAAAAGCAATGCAGGATATGAAGAGCAGGGGAGGGTTAGCATTTCCAAACTGGGAGTTATACCATATGGCCACCTCATTAGTTTGGTTGAAGGATTGGGTGAGTTTAACCAATAAAAGAATACTATTTCTAGAAGGCCATGATTTACAAAGGGGGTGGCACGCCTTTCTATGGGACGTAGGGAAAACCAGTCAAAAATATTTCCATAGACATTTAATTAGAGACGCACTATTAACAATTTGGAGGAAAATAAGGAAAAAACATTATACAAAAGTACCAGTATGGATTTCAACAATGGAGGCAATGATTCACCCAAACAATTTGGAGCTTACTAAAATGATTAAATACAAAGACTTATTAGACCCACAAGGAAATTTGAAACCGAGGCTGGATCTTCAAGAGCAAGGACATAAAATTGATCAATGGGTTTATCTTCAGATTCAAAGCAGATATAAACAAGACAAAAAAGAATTCGGAATTAATAACAAACTACAACAGTTAGATAAAATTTTATTAGGATCAAATAAAAAAAACATAACAAAATTTTATAACTACTTATTAGAAACAGAACTAGAAGAAGAAATCGTAAAAGGAAATATGATTGCTTGGAGTAAGAACGTAGGGCGCAGCATCACATTAGCGGAATGGGAGAAAGTTTGGGGCAGAAACAATAAGATTACCAAATCGGCAGCATACAAGGAAAATCTTTATAAAATGTTCTATAGATGGCATCTCCCCCCTTCGAGGTTAGCGAAGATGCACCCCAACATGAGTCCGCATTGCTGGAAGTGTAGGAAAAAAGAAGGAACCTTTTTCCATATGTGGTGGTCCTGTGCAGAAACCCAAAAGTATTGGAAGAAAATCAAAACTTGGTTGGAAGAAATCACCAAAGAGCAGATCGAATACAAACCAGAGTCCTTCCTACTAGGGATTTTTGATAAGCAAATTTCCAAAAAAACTAAATACATAACAATACACATTTTAACAGCGGCCAGATTAGCCTTCGCTCAACATTGGAAACAACACCAAATTCCATCAGAAGAAATGATTATTGAAAAAATCTCAAGATGCGCAGAAATGGATAAATTGACTTTGGCGCTAAAAAACAAAGACACTTCACTATACTATGACAGCTGGAATTGTTGGTATAATTGGATTGACCAAAGATAAATAATATATTATAAGGCATAAAAGGAAAGTACCAATACATAACAACGAGGTAGCGATATAAGTTAAAAACAGGTGTGGTTATATGACACAAGTTAAGGTGATGAAAACAAAAGAAGATCTTGCAAACTGTTAAATAAGAATACTTTTAATCCTGTAACCTCTTTCTTTCTTTTCTTAAAATTCTTTCCCTCTCTTCCTCTTCTCTTTTCTTTCTTTTCTTTCTTTCTTTCTTTTGCTTATTTGTGTATGTATTGTGACTGGTTTTAATTGTAAAAATTAATAAACTATATTTAAAAAAAAAAGAATTTATAGCCTCCTAGTTTTTACCCTGGTGCCTTATTCACTAGATCAAACATCAGACATATGTCATAATTATTTTTCTGCTTTGATAAGGACTGAGGCCAGCCATTCTAGATGCTACAGGACTGTTTAGCCACATCAGAATTATCTGGTTCATTCTAGAAGTTTCTGGGAGATAGATAGATAGATAGATAGATAGATAGATAGATAGATAGATAGATAGATAGATAGATAAGGATAGGGACAGAAATAGATAGAGCTAGAGCTTAAGGTACCGTATGCATGAGTTTTATTAAATTGTTTGGCTAATAAAAGGACTAACCCTTTATAAATCCTTGCTGGAAACACAAAAGCAACAATAAACTTAAAAAAATGAAAAAAGCTTTTCAGCCTGTTATTGCCTACACTGTTCTTCCAAGTTTTTATGCAGATATAAGTAGCTGGCTTTAGGAGTCAATGGACCTTGTTGCTTCTCTCTGGGTTTCCTTTTTAAACAGTAGGAGATTGCTCTGTTTCCATACAAAACTTTGTAGGCAGCAGCTATCTGCTCTTAGAATTCTAAATGAGTCGCTTTATACTCCTCTACAGCTGGCTTCGGCAAAGCCTTTTTTTGAAGAGGGGAGAGAGAAAAAGTTCCTGCTGATTCACATGAGGAGCCCCAGGACTCCAGGGTTAGCTTGACTCATGAAAATGATCATCTTGCTCCACAGTATAGGAAGTTGATCAATACTGATGATCGATAGAGGCACTTAGTAAACAGGCACTTTGTTTCTTGGAAGGGGAAATAACTGCATCCCAGTTGTTATTATTAATAATATATGAATGGAAGCATGTTTGTAATTCAGAAAATTGGGTAATTTCTAGTTTAGTTTCCACTCAGCACTCTCAGTTAATCCCTTTGTTCAAATTATAGTAAACACACTGTTACTCTGTTCAGAAAGATAGACAGACAGACAGACAGACAGTCAGACAGACAGATAGATGAGATAGAAATATAGTGAAATATAGAGATCAAGATAGAGATTCAGAGAGATCTGTATATACTAAGAGGATATATACTGTGGATATGTTGATGTTTATTTATTTAATATTAGCAAACACTAAAACAATTTACATGTGGTGGATAAAAAGTAGGTGAAAGCAGGTAAGCAGAGATATGAGTAATGGCCAGTCTCTGTCTGTCTGTCTCCCTCTTTGTGTCTGTCTGTCTGTCTGTCTGTCTGTCTGTCTATCTATCTATCTATCTATCTATCTATCTATCTATCTATCTATCTATCATCTACCTCTATTTGTCCCCACCACCCCCTTTCATCTGCCACTGTTCAGTTTCCATGCATGACCTCAGTTCTAGAATTGTGTGTGTGTGAAGAAAAAATAACATTTCAGCATTCATTATACCCATATACTACACATTCTCAGATCTCAAGGAACAAGATTCATTGAATCCCACACCTTAATAATTTCAGTCAAATTTTATAACAGACAGGCTGCAGAGATACTACATAATACCCTGATTTTCAACGTAGCCTTCTCCATGGTGGCTCCTTCACATATAAGAATGAATGTCACTGCTGAACTTGTAAAAGGAAATGAAAACTGAAGGAATGTGAGGGGCTTTTTTAATAATCTAATTTCAATGGTTAATATTATTGTCATATCTATTCATTGTCACTATTTTGACGTTTTTAACCTTTATTTCTGATGTATACCACTTGGAGCCAATTTGAAGTAGAGTGGCATAAAAATGCCAGTAACAAACAAAAAGAATTCCAGTAGCCAGGCTGACATTTGTAGTATTTAATAGTGGAAGTTTGAATCTCCTGATCTATTCATCCATTTCCTTTGATTCTTTGTTCCATCATAACTTTGTTAGGTTTGATAGCTCCAATGTTCTTCCAACTTCTACTTCAGGAAGTTAAATTAAGAAGATATATTTCTTGCTTGGTGCTTGACTTGTGGATTTATTTAGTTCCCATTCTGCATCAACTGGGATCATTCCTTTTGCTTATAAAGTGGAGCCATAGAAGGAAGGCAAAAATAAATTCTTGGTACACCTGTGATCCAAAATATTCCTTCAACACAAAACAACAAGGTAGGTATATCACACGCACATGTACATCTTCATAGAAGTGGCTGCTACATTATTTAAGAAAACTTCCTCATTTATTCCTTTCTTCTTCTTTGACTGTCTGAAACCAGTTCTGAACTTTTACCAAAATAATAGTAATAGTAACACCATTATTAAGCAACATCTGAGAAGGACTCAACGTGTGGACAAAAAAGCCAATTCTAATATCCTAATAATATAGTAACAAAAACTGTATTTCAAAGCCATGGTACAGGTAGTCCTCGACTTACAACCACAATTGAGCCCAACATTTCTGTTGCTCAGTGAAACATTTGTTAAGTGAATTTTGCTCCATTTTATGATCATTCTTGCCACAATTATTAAGTGAATCTACTTTAAGTGAATCTACCATTTACTTTGCTTATCAGAAAATCACAAAAGGGGTCACATGGCCCTGGGACACTGCAACCATCATAAATATGAGTCAGTGGCCAAGTGTCCAAATTTTGATCACATGACCATGGGATGCTACAATGGTTGTAAGTGTGAACAATACTCATAAGCAGGGTGGGATTCTACTGGTTTTGTCTGGCTCTACAGAACTGGTAACTCTGAAGAGCAGCAGACACAGAACTGGTTCTGTGTCTGCTGCTGTTTTGGCCTGCCCACCCACCTGGGCTCTTACCTGTCCTTTATTTCCTGCTTTTTCAACAGCAGCTGCTTTGCATGGCACAGCTGTGGTTGAAAAAGCAGGAAAAAAAAGGGCTTTTCCAACCACTGCGCACCCACACGCAGCACTGCTCAGCTGTCCGGGCAGCTCAGCAGGTCGTAAATTGCACTCCTGCGACTCGTGCATGCACGCATGACGCGAGCAACAGAACCGGTAGTTATACTGGTTGAATCCCATCCCTGCTCATAAATCACTTTTTTCAGTGCCGTTGCAAGTGTAAATGGTCACTAAGTGAACTGTTGTAAGTCAAGGACTATCTGTACTTTGTGATTCAATAAGATGTTTTTAGTCTCGTTTTGTTTTGTATTTTTACTTTTCTATTTCTTATCTACAAAATTATCAAAGAAGACAGTGTAAACTTTCCACTTTTTATCTTTTACTTTCTCTACAAAAATGTAGCTCTGGCTTTTCCCGCTTTGCTCAATCCACTGCTTTAATATGACCACTGATAGACAATAGCAGCGTAATGCATTAGCTGTTCTGTCCATTGTGATCTAATGGCAGCAGCTAAGGGTTACAGTCTCATCTCTAATTGACACTTAAGGGAGATTGTGTGTATCATTCCCAGCACATGAAATGAGAATATGCTCCCTTGATTCCACGTTCTTCCTCTGATTAATCGGTTATGCATTGTGCTTCTGCTGTATTCATTTATTCTGAATGTTTTAAAGTTCTGCAGCTGATATGCTCTATATTTTTAGCTCCATAAATTTAGCCCACCTTCAGTCAAAAGAAAATAAATTGCTGGTAACTTTCTTTGAAGCTGATGTAACTATGTTCCTTCATGCATTTTTGTTTTACTTATGTGAAAGATAATGTCGGCCATTCTTGATTAAACCTGAACTGATTGAAAAACTCAATCAATGTTTTGTAAAGAATATCCCCTGTGATAAATATTGGGATGCTAAAAATAACAGTCCTACATAATGCAATTCAAGTAAAAGAATCACCAATTTTCAGCTGTTTGGTTCCCCTTTGTTTTTCAAGAATTTGATCAAAACCGGTAATATCTTGAAATAATGCCGGAATCTGTTAGCAGTGGGCTGACTTCTAAATCTAGCACCATGCTCAGACAGCACATTTATCAGCATGCTGAAATCATATTTATCCATGCTTCCTCCACTTTTAAAAAAATGAACACCTATCCCGGATAAATAGATAAAAATAGCAGTTTTTCAATTGCAAGCTTTTTATTCTTTTTTTTTCCCATGGCAACTTTTGAGAATTAATAATAAAAACACAACTGAACTATTCAGGCTCAGTGTGAAGAAAAGGACTTGGTTGATTGTGCATGCTTTCCAATCCAAAATGAACTGTGTGCAGCTCAGTAGACTAACTCAGTAGAATTAGAGACTGCCGATGCATTTTTTGCTGATGGGTGGATGGATGGATATGTTGTGGTTCACTGGCAGCCGGTGCAGACGGCAGCGGAGTCGGACAGTGAGGAAGAAAGGGGACCAGTCAGGGAGTCTGGAAAGTACTTGGATGAGGGTCCTGTTTCCGATACAGGAATGGGGCTAGGACCATCTGGGAGTGGGGTACTGCCTTCGGAGCCTTCAGAATCTGGCAGCAGTGAAGCAGAAGACCCAGGGGAGCCTGTTCCCAGTGTGCATGTGCACAGAGCTACTAGAAGGTGAAAGCAGCTGAAACAAAAGGGGTGACTCAGGAGTAAGACTGAGAGGTGATTGCCCCTCCCATAAAGGATAAAAATCAGACCTCAATGATGAAAGCTTTGCAGGAAGCAAAGTAGTTTGATAGATTCCAAGTCTTCCTTAAAGCTCTGGTTGGTTTTTTTCTGGTATTTCAGTTGGTTTCTTCTGGATACTTCTGTTTTTGGCAGCATTCCATAGCACTGGAAGGTGTATGCTTATCTTGGGGAACTGTTTATAATTAGTTCTGGCTGCGAATGAAAGTAATTCCCAACGTTGCAATAAAATAGGTTTTGCTTTTAAAACAAGTTTGCGTTTAATTACGTTTAATGAAGTCTGGGTCAGAACAGGATAGATGATAGATAGGTGATAGGTAATAGATCAAGAGATAGCAATAGAACTTATACTTATTTACCACTTCATAGTGTTTTACAATCCTTTCTAAGTGGTTTTAAGGATCAGCATATTGACCCCAACAATCTGGGTTGTCATTTTACTGATCTCAGAGGGATGGAAGGCTGAGTCAACCTTCAGCTGGGCAGAATCGAACTCCTAGCAGTTGGCAGAATTAACCTGCAATACTGCATTCTAAACACTGTGCCACCATGGCTCCTTGAGATAGAGATAGACAGGGAAAGATGATAGCTAGCAAGGGAGCTAGCTAGATAGGCAGGCAGGCAGGCAGGCAGGCAGATGATAGATACTGTAGATAGATAATCCCCAATAGTCTGGAAACAGATCATCAGGTTGAAATGGACTATGGATAAGTGTAAACACAACAGATAACAGGTATGGTTGATTATTTTTTCCACTCTACTCCCATAAAGTGCTTCCTGTTTACTTTGGGCAGATGGATTTGAGTCCAGATAAGTCTACCCACCATTAATGTAGCTCTGCGTTTACCAATGGATCATGTTGACAGGGTTTTCAGATAGACTTGATTAACAGATATAGATTGAACCAGTTTATTTTTTTCTAGCACAATTGCATACTGGGTTCTGCATCTTTTTCATGAAGTTTGAATTTTTAGTTATGACAGTAGTCCCAGATTTCTGTCTTGAACTTCAAGAGTTTTCATATTTCAGTTTGTGGGAATTCATCTGCTGTCTGAATCTAGGTTTGAGTGGGATCTCCATATGTAGTGGTGCAAGAGGCCCTAGTTATTTAAACAGATCTAGGATGGACTGATGTTTGTTTCCAGAGACATTGGACCTTGAAACAAATTGATCTCATATTTACACTAAGGTTTTTGCCTCAATAAAATGAAGGAAGGAAAGTGAGACAGTATTCAGAAGGAATTGGAAACCTAAACTGGAAAAGATTCTATCCCTGAAGAAATATGAAGGAATATTTTGGCATGATTTAGGAAACAGGCTGGGTCATGAAAAGAAAAACAAACCAGTAGGAGAATGGGCCACAAGAAAAGAAGAAACAAAATTTTACAATATCTATATTTCATCCTTGCCTCTCACGATGCACACAATAATATTTTGCCCTATTTCTAGACTAAAGATGATTTCATAATTCAAGCTTCCCTGAACATATATACATTTTAATGTGTTTCGGGTTACAGAGGTCTATCTATCTAACATCTACCTACCTACCTACCTACCTACCTATTATCTGTCTAACTGGTCTGTTTGTCTATCTGTCTGTCTGTCTATTGTATTTCTATAGCCACCTTAAATATAGCTTCAGTTGTAGAACTGGTAAAATATTAGTCAAATCCCAGCCTAACAGGACCATTTTTCATACCCGTATGGGTGCTGTTCTTTTAATTTAATTAGGATACCCTAATTGATTTATTAATGTTGTGCCTCTTTTACATTTATAATAGTTGGCATAAATCAATAATGAACAATGTGATTAGAGCTAAGTTAATGGGAGTATGTTTACCGGCCACAAACAATTATCCCTAGCAGTCCATATCTGTCCAGGTACATGCAGTGAATTTAAATGTTAAAAATTAACTGTCATTCTCACAACCTAAGTACATTCCTGAAGCAAGCCGCCATTTATGTAGTCCACCATTTTTGTACCTTATAGTATCCAACTGTACTTGGAAGTGCTTTGGGTGCCTTAAGGCAGCAATTTGTAACCTGAACTCTCATACAAAAGTCATTCACCATGCTATTTGACCAAAGGGAGAAACACGTTATAGGTTCGTTCCATTTCCCTTTTAAGAATCTGCTGAATGATTGATTCAGCATCAACCATTTGCAGAGAAGACACGAGAGATACGAAATGTTTCATTTTGAGCAAATGATTTTGAGATGCCTGCAGTCCTGGATATCCACAGGGATCTCTTTGTATGCCCCCCCCCAGCCCTCCCTGTGCTAGAGAGAGATGAAAAGATAGGCAAAGTGGCCAAATATCCCTTCTGTTTTCATCCAAATCTTGATGTGGACTGTGAGGCATTCTGCTTTTGATTTCTTTGTATTGCTTTTTAATGCAAACTGTAACAACTTTCTCAGGGAGATTTCTACAAAGTCCTATTAATATTCTTGAAATTATTTGACAGACAGAGTGAGACTGGAAACAGTAAGTTCAATTGGATGGACCATGGTCATGCTGTGTGCACTGCTTTCTGTCTGTCTGTTTCCAGCAACTTAAACAAACCCTGAGACGATGGATTTTCTGTTTTGATGGTTTGCTGAAGCCTTTCTCCATCTTCAAAAGGAGACTTCCAGTGTGATGGTAACAGGCGAGGGTACTGGTTGGTGAGCTATTGTCTGAATTTCAAATTCTTTACCATGAGCATTGGGATTGGAGTTTTCAATTGAAGCCCTTGGCATTAGTTTTGATTTGTCCTTAATGAGGTAAACTACTCCAGAATTTATGATAGTGGTGTACCATTATCAAACAATGCAAAGCATATTTAAAACTGTCTTATTATATAAAGGCAAAAAGATGAGAATATTTCACAGAACTATTCTAAGAAGGAGAGTGTTCTGACCAAGGCTTCATGAGACAGTAACAATCAATCACAAGCTGATCCCAAAAACCTTTTTAAAAATTATTTCAATGGCTGTGAATGATATGCATTCACAGTCCGTAATGAGTCCCAAACAGTTTATGAATAGTCCAGCAGATGTCTGCCACCATCTTTCGGGATAAGGCTGATAAGTACCCACCTTTATCTCCCTTGAAATGCTGCCAACAACTAAATTACCAATTAGCTGTACAAGGCCAAAGGGAGCACAAAGTCAACATGGAGCTTCAGAGTTTAAACCGACCAGAACGAACAACGTTGCTTCCTGCAAAGGCTCACTCTCCCCTTTTGTCTTAACTGTTCTTGCCCTCTGGCAGCTCTGCACAAGTGCGTACTGGGAACAGGCTCCCCCATTCCTCTGCCTTGCTGATGTCAGATTCTGGAGGCTCCAAAGTCAGTACACAGCTTTCAGATGGCCTTGGCCCCATCTCTGTGTTGGACAGAAATTCCTCATCCAAGCCCTCCCCAGACTGGCCCATGTTCCTTCCCACTGTCTGACTCTGCTGCCAATTCCACAGGCTTCCAGTGGACCACAACAGGGAGAAATTAAGTTCTTGGTCATTTTTATGGGCTTACAAAATATGAATCTGAAATATTTCATAGATGAGGGGCAAGAATGCATGTCTTAGTAGTTGACTATTCAATTTTAGGGAGTGACCTGAGATGCCCCTTAGTCTCTCAAAATAACCCAGACCCCAAAACATATATGAAAGTCTGGTAAAACCTTCAATTTAACTTCACTGTTTTATTAGGCACAGTTTAAAGTCATAAAAGTAAATAATGAGTCAAACAGAAAACCAAAACAAACCGCATTGATGAGAATTCTGAAGCAAACCAAGATAACTAATTATAAACTCCGGGAAAATAACCGAGAAAAGTCCATGGGAAGAACACCAGCAAAGATAAGCCTCTTTCAAGGTGAACACTAATTGACTTCAGCAATTCTAACTGCGCAGTTGCAAACTTATATACATAGCTCCCACCTGCAAGCCACGAGGAGGATCATGGTAATCTCCTCTTGAGTAGACCTCACTTTTCCCTGATCCTCTCCTCCCTGCGTGACCTAGGATGGATAGGGGATGGGCCTGGATCCTCCTCTGACTGCTCAGCCAGCCTCTGCCCTTCCCCAGCCTCCTCCACCACCTCTCGAGCCACACTCCCACTCCCTGTTGGCTGTTCCTCCTCTTCCTCAGAGTCAGTCTTCACCAGGGGCATGACATGACCTGAACATTTTGATAGATGTAAAAATGGATAGATGTATGGCATTCACTTCTCTCCTGGAATTTTCTTCTTATGCTCATACAATTAAATTTAATTTATCTAGGTTATTATTATTTATTTCTTCATTTCCTCTTCAATAATGGAGTATGTTTTAGTCTCTTCTAGCCTATAGTTCTATAGTGCCATGCTCATATTATATAACCCTATTGTTTAAAAAATTTAAACCAGTTAATGGAAGATGTTATTTAAGTGATATTAGACAATTAACTTTAGCTTTTAAAAAAAATAATAGTAATTCATCCACTCTGCAGAATGTATAGGATTCCTATAACGCTTGTATGCAAAGTTATGTTTTAGCATAGTGGTTCCCAACTTTTTTGGTACCAGACACTGGTTCTGGAAAAAAAATATTCTTCCATCGATCAGCAGGTAGATGGTTTCATGTGCTACTTGAATTCTGTGCATGTGCAGATGAAGCTTTGCTCGCTTCCCCACTACATATCCAACCCACAGTTGGTGCTAACAAGCCACAGTTAGGTAGGAATCTGTGGCCTGGAGATTGAGGGACTCTGTTTTAGGCATGCTTCTTAGAGAAACCAATAAAAATTATTTTGCTCAAAGAGTTAGGATTTGGGTCAGAGAATGATTGTTAGATTATTATTTCAGCACTTTTTAGCTACAATGTGGCACTTGATAGGGCAGCTTACTTTCACTCTTGCTATTTAATTTGATCCTTGAACTTTTGGCTTCCAATGTTAAGGCCATCTTTAGACATTAAGGGTATTACATTGGCAGGATATAAGCATAAATTATTTTTATATGTTGATGATATGCTGATATTTTTTATCTATGTTCTACTCCTTTATCTAGTTTTATAAAGGTAGTATAATATTTTGGAATGTATCCTGCTTAAAAAATTTATTGGAATAAAACTTTTTTTTTTAACTGCCCTTGGGCCCTAACATATGAAGACAATTATTTAAAGAGCTGGATTTTGTCATTTCTACTGATTGTATTAAATCTTTGGGATTTTGTATATTTAAAACTATAAATATGTGGAAATAAATATATTTGAAGTTTTAGAAACGATTGAGTTGAGTGGTAATACATGGTTAAAATTCCCTTAAGCTTGTTAAATTAAGGTAATTAAAATGAATATTATCCCACATTTGATTGATGCTACTACCAAATATTTTCTTCAAATTGATAGACTATTTAGGAAATGTATATGGAAACAGAGAACTACCAAAGTTTTCCTTACCTAAATTGAGAGTGACATTTGAAGAAGATGGTTGTAATTTATCTGATTTGCAAAGATATCATTAGGTAGTATTTCATCAGTCATGAGCAAATGGAAAAAAAAGATATGGTGAAATATTGCCCTTTATGAAATATGTGGGAAAGTTGTTATTTATTCCCTTAGCAATCATGGCAAGTGCTTGGAACAAAATATGATTGAAAATGTGTTTTATTTCCAGAAATGGTTGTAGTAAGAAATCTTTGGCCCATATGTGCATGTATAATTTTGATAATGAGAAGTTTTTTTAAAAAAAATACTTTGAAAATGGATGGTAAAATGTTCTATTGGACAGTTTGGGTGAAGGCTGAAGATTGCTTAAAGGATTTTTCTTGACATCAAATTGAATTTGTTCTTCCTAGTTTGCAGCAATAGTAGTATCCTGGCGGCACAGTGGTTAGAATGCAGCATTGCAGGCTAACTGCACATAGCCTAGAGTTTGATCCTGACAGGGCTCATGGTTGACTCAACCTTCCATCTAGGGGTGGGATTCTACCAGTTCACACCTATTCGCTAGAACCAGTTGTTAACATTCTAAGCAGTTCGGAGAACCGGTTGTCTGAAGAAATTACTGGCCTAATCCTGTAAGGAAGGCAGGAAGGAAGCATTCTGGGGTTGCTTACAGAAACTGCCTCTCCTTTAACCCTTATTACATACTTGGCAGGACTAGACTTCCTGTCTCAGGAACTTCTCTGGAGGTTTTTTCCCCTCCTTTGCTGATACTTTGCTTGTGTGGAGTGATCATTCAAAGTTACAATGGTACTGAAAAAAGTGACTTATAACCATTTTTCATACTTGCAACTGTTGCAGCATCCCCACAGTCATGAGAGGCTAGGCGAGGAGATGCATGCCTCAATGTGAGTGATATTGAGTTGGCCATGCCCAGCCAATAACATGATCAAGCCACGCCCACCAGTCACATGACCACCAAGACACACCCACCAACTAAGCCATGCCCACAGAACCAGTTGTTAAAAAATTTGAATCCCACCCCTGCTTCCATCCTTTCCATTGCTAAAATGCTAAAATTATTGGGGTCAATATGCTGACTCTATAATCCTCTCAGAGAGTGCTGTAAAGCAGGGGTTGCCAACCTTTTGGACCTCAGGGATCACCAAACTCATGCTTTTAAATTCTGAGGCCCACTAATATGTTTTTTTTTAAAAAAAAGATAATATATTTAATATAAAAAATAATTGTTATATTAAACATAAATTTAATATTAAAAATATATTTTAATATATATTTATTTAATTATAACAAAATTATAAATGCTTGATTATAACAAAATGTTTATTGTAACAAAATTATTAAAGTTAGTGCAATTATTACAAAATATTGAAACATTTCCACTCCATTTTCATTCCAGTCATTACAGGACAAACATTTGAATGCACAGTACTATCTAACATTTTCCTGATATAGGTCACCTCTGTAACAGTCAAGCCATGCACATTTCTCCCCATGAATTCAATTCTCCAGCAGCATTGGATTGCTCCCTCCTCTCTCTCTCTCTCTCTTCCTTCCACCGCCACCCCCGCCCACCTGGAGGCAATGGGTAGTTGCTGCAGCTATCCGGCAGAAGCATGAGCAGCAGCTGCTGCCTTTCTTCCCAGGTCTTTAATGCCTGGCTTGCTTCTCCACTACTGCCGCCTCCTCCTCCAGTACCCCCTTCTCCAGGTAGGACGATTATGAACTAACTGAATGGCTACACTGATACTCCTTAGTTCATAATTGCCTTTCAGCAAGCCACCCCGTGGCGGATTTCCCTCCCCCATCGTTGGTCTTATTTTCAAGTTCCAGCTTGTGTGGCTCTCTGCTGCTCAGTCTCAGTTAAAGGAAATTTTGCACTGGCCATGTTGGTGGAGCAGCCTTATTTTCCTGTGCAGTCCAGATTAATTGCTTTCAGGAACCATTTCTTCTGCAGCCCACCAATGTTTTGCCATGACCCACTGGTTGGCAACCGCTGCTGTAAAGCACTATGGGGAAGTATACTCTAAGTGCTGCTGCTGTAGCTGTCTTCAATTTAAGCATATTCTAATAAAGCAATGTGGGCCAGATGCTTTGGCCACTTAAACTGCACCTCAAATGCCTTCTTCGTTGTCTGAATCCAGGACAGAACTAAAATGGACAATATAACTTTATCAAAAAGTCAATAACATTTGTTTGGGATATTCCAAACATCAGCTAAAGAAGCAGAATTTCTGATAATGTCTAATTCATACATTCAAGTTTTTTAAAATGTTAAACTATCAACAGATTCTTTGATTAAGCAAAAATTGCACTTAGAGCATAACTGGACTCCCCCAAGAGAATGTATTTAATAGTATGAACATCAGCTTTTCTATGGTGGAGATATAAAAATATTGAGTGTTCAGCGTAGAGGTGGTATTCAGCAGGTTCTGACCAGTTCTGGAGAACCAGTAACGGAAATTTTGAGTAGTTTGGAGAACCGGCAAACACCACCCTCTGACTGGAGATTTTACAGTATCCTTCCTCTGCCACGCCCACCAAGCCACGCCCACAGAACCGGTAGTAGAAAAATTTGAATCCCACCACTGGTTCAGTGACCCATATCATATGATCATGTAATGATTTGCTATCTTTTTGGGACAAAGTAGGTTTATGACAAAATTTTAAAGATGTTAATGTAATGCTGAATTATATTAGAACAATTAATGAGTGGAATGATTTGCTTTCAGTAGTTGTGGATGTTTCAGCACTGGAAGTTTTTAAGAAGTGATTGGATATTTGTCTGAAATGGTGTCAGGTTTCCAGCCTGAGCAGGGGGTTGGACTAGAAGACCTCCAAGGTCCCTTCCAGCTTTGTTATTCTGTTATATACCTAAGTTTTAGAATGTGACTGCTTATGAGAATTATGGTTATATTGAGCATGAGGTGCGGCTAAAAGAATCAATTGCAATACTGGAAAAGTCATATCATTCCAGATGTTAAGGAACGACTTTCAGAAATGTGTCGTCTATTTCAGGCAGTATGTTCTACTAATCCAAGGATACAGAAATATATGTTACTATGACAAAGGTTATATGATATTTTACAGTAATATTTTATACTGATTATATTGACATGCTGTATTTTAGTAGTGTCTATTGATTAACTGTGTGTGTGTGTGTGTGTGTTTAGGATTGTTTTTTTCCCCACATTTCTATTTTTTTCTTTTTCTTTAAGTTTAAAGATTGGCTAGTTAATTGTGTATGTTTTTTTGAATATTAAAAAAAATAAAGGGGAAAAATTAATCAACAAATTTCCTGATGATGGGACTCATCTGTAGGAAAGAAAGTTACAGCATTTATTTATTTTTAAAGAAGTTTTATTTTGTTTTGTTTTGCTACTGGCAGCCTGGCCACCATTTTGCTCCTTTTTCAATCCCTGGGTCTAGTATCATGGCAGAAAAGAGGAAACAAATGGCTGATGTACTCATATACGATTATGATGAAGAATATGCACAAAAACTTCTGCAAAATTACCTTCATTTCTTGGGAGCTGGGGATTGAAGGAGGGAGGGAGGGTGGGAAGTATCTCAGAAGTTTTCTCAAAGAAATACCTTCTGGGAAATTTTAATTTTAATAACATTTGAAGACCTTTTCTGCCAAACAAATTATATAAGCTTCACCAGAGTTCAGTGTGGTAAGTAAAGAACCAATTCTTTAAACTGCTATGTAAGAAAGGGTTTCCACACAGCATTTTTGTCTATAAATGGGAATTGACTTACAGCCAACTATAAATGTATAATTTGCAATTTATTTATTTTTAAGTTGAGAACGAGACTACTGGAAGACATTGCTGAGA
Source organism: Pseudonaja textilis (assembly GCF_900518735.1). The sequence continues at coordinate 22,338,673 of NW_020769312.1, read as the reverse complement.
GAACTAAATAAAATTTTAAGATACCAATTATGCCAGATGGTATTAAATAATTGATACATTTTTTTTCTCGCTTGCAAAAAAGTACTGTGTCATAAAGCAGGAGAGCTTGGTAACTGACTGCTTATATGACATAATGTTCTATAAGAACTGCTAGTTCTTGTTACATTATTTGACATTTAGCTTGAGACTGATACACTCTCAAAATAATGCCTGTGTTTAAAAGATATTAACAAGTTTCTATAAAATCTGAGCAACCAGATTGCAGTGCTGGAGGGTTTTTGACTCTGCAGCAATCTGTTTGTCTCTTGACAATAAAAAAGACACAAATTCAATGTTTTGGGGCACTGCATTCTGTCATGGAATAAATACTTTGTGTTGGAGCAGAAAAAAAAACATTAGCCATTGAGCATCATTACATATCTCAGGGGAAATAAAACAGCTGGTATTGAGCCATGCTGTCTAAAAAACCGCTTGAAGGTAGTTAAAGTGGTAAGGCTTTTCTCGGATTGTGTCTTGCAAGTCCTAGATATTTTTTTTCTTTTAATATTCTTCTATTCAACATCATCATCTCTGTTTTTCCTAGAAACATGAAGTTGGAAATGAAGACTAGTGAATGAATATGGAAAATGGAATACAAATGCTTGTAATGTGTAGATTTCATTTACCTGATATTGATACAACAGATTCCACATGAAACAAATGAAATGTGCCATCAATTGGATAATTCTAATGGATTACACTCCAGAGTTTTGAAGGAGCTGGCAGATGTGATCTCGAACCATTCAACCATATCTTTCAATGATCTTGGAGCACCGGAGAACTACCAGAAGACTCGAAAAGAACTGATGTGGCTCCCATCTTCAAAAAAGGAAGGAAAAAAAACAGATCCAGGAAACTACAAATCAATTAGCCTGTCATCATTACCTGGGAAGATTCTGGAAAAGATAATCAAACAGATCTGTGAACACCTAGAAGCAACTGGTTATAACTTTTTATAACCAGAAGTCAATACAGGTTTGTCAAAAACAATTCATGCCAAACAAATCCTATGTAAATTAAGTCATTTTACCCCAGTTTAAGCCCTTTGTGTCATGATATTACAATACACAGGATGCAATTCACACATATAGTATAAAATGATGGAAATGATGGAAACCCAAGAGATGACATATATATATATATATATATATATATGTTTTCTGAGGTTCTCGCGGGTATTTATATGTGGATCTTTGGTTGTTCGGGTTTTCTCCCGCGTAAGATTCGAAGTATCTAGGCAACGTTTCGATGAAGTCTCATTCATCATCTTCAGGCTTCTGTCTCCGGCTCTGTGCTTCTCAGAGTAATGGAGATTGCAGCTGCTTCCTCCTTTTAACACGGGAAAGAAAAACTGAACAACTTCCTCACATACCTCAACAGCCTACACCCCAAAATACAATTCACCATGGAAACAGAAGCCAACAATCAACTTCCCTTCCTAGATGTCTTGGTATACAAAAGATCCAATGGCTCCCTAGGACACACCATCTACCAGAAGAAAACACATACTAACCGCTATCTACATGCACTCTCACACCACCACCCAGCACAGATCAATTCCGTAGCCAAGACACTCATCTCCAGAACAAAATGCTTAGCCGATGAACAACACCAAAAAACCGAACTACACACTCTCACCAACGTACTTGCAGCCAATGGATTCCAAAGAAAGAAGATTACCCACCTAATCCAAAAAGAAACCCCAACCAAAATCCAAGACAGAGAACAAGAAAACGGCAAAGCCCTCCTCCCATATATAAAAGGCACTACAGACAAAATTAGCAAGATCCTCCAAAAACACAACATCAAAACAGCATTCTGCACAAACA
>NW_020769312.1:22297980-22336405 GCF_900518735.1 Pseudonaja textilis | reverse complement strand
TATATATATATGTTTTCTGAGGTTCTCGCGGGTATTTATATGTGTATATTTATATGTATATATTTAACAGACAGTAGGGAATTATGGATACTTCTTCTCTCAGCTAGCCTGTTAATATCAGGTTTTTACTGTAGAATACATATATTTTATAGTATTGCATATACTTATGCAAGTGCTATAAGCATTAGCTCCCTTTCACCTGCTAAAGAATACTAGAAGATCCAACCCCCCAGAAGTATATAAGATACTTTCAGAACCTTAGTTTCATTTTAAAAAAAAGGTTCCCATTAGAGAGCTTCATCCAGTTCTGGAGACTCTGAGACAAACTCAAGAGACTTCTGCACTGAGATGTTCCTTGTGTGGAAAGGTAATGATGCGAGCTAAGTATAGTTATTTCTATTCTTGTTATTCAACTTTTCTATGACAATTTGAGCCACAGGCTCACTATACCCACATTAGATTATCCCAATAATGTTGTCCATATTTGGATGACCCTGGAAAATTTTGGAAACTTAAATTAATTGTGGTTGCTTTAAAGTTTTGAAACTAATCTTTTACCCTAAATGTTTCAGGATCAGAAACATGCCTCCAACATTTGAGGTTCAGGACTCAAGTTCCTTTGTTTTCAGAAGTGAGACAGGTATCCAAGGAAGACAGGTGGTCTTCTCTATTACATTATGCAGGATCTTTACAAGAATTCTTTGCTCAAAAGTACATCAAAGCAGAACATTGCTTATAGCATCTCGGTGAACACTACCAACTTCTGTTCATCAAAATAGCTATGCTGATTGATTTCACTTAGTAACAATGACTCCTGCAAGTTCATAAAATGCATGCACAGAAGTCACTTATTACAAACCGAATCAACTGATAGTGGCAGATAGGCCATGCTTCAATTCTTTCTTGTGACATGCCCACTTCTGAATCATCAGCAATCTTATCCTAATGGACCATTTCATCTCAGTTTCTATGAACCTCTTTTCGTGAACTGGTGTCCCCATGTCGTCTACCTTTATGATGTGTCATGTCCACCTTTAAAAAAAAAAAGGTCTTTTAAGTTATATGGAGACTTTTTAAGATCATTTATCTGATATTTGGCATGCAAGCCAGCAAGGTACTTGAAGCTATTAAATGGCTTATTACATAAGAAAAACTAGTAAAGCAATACTACTTTTTCAAACAGAAAATCACAATGCATCCACACGTGAAGCTTAAAAAAGTTTTCACCATTTAATACACAAATGTCAGTATTTGAGAATCTTCTCCCTTCCTGCTCCACCCCTTTTCAAATTCGCAATCAGAATATTACAATAAAATTAAGTAATGGCCTGAACAAATACAGCCAAGAAAGCATGATAAATGGCAGTTCAGATTGGCAGGAGCTTAGTGGCCCGTGCCAAGAAAGCTTCTTTCTAGTGAAAGGAAATTACATCCTGAGAATCTCATCTGGACATAGATTATCATAGAATGATCTGGCTCCATTCATTTCACCAACGAAGGATCATTTTATCTGAAGGAATTCAGCACTGACAATGTTAGCAAATTCTTTCTTTATAACTTAAAATATATCATCTGGAACATAGTTAAGCTATGTTGTTAAAAATGATGGAGGGATGACACACACAATGTGCTCCTAAAAATAGAAAGCGCCTTCTCCAAAAGACAAATCATTGATCCATCTAATTCAGCAAAGTCTACATTGATTGACAGTAGTGCCCCATCCTTGCCTGGAGACACTGACAATTTCAGCATGCAAAGGAAGTACAGATCCCTTATTGTGAGAAGCTTTGGAAGGCAATCACATTTAATTTGAATGTCTCCCTTTCTCTTCCTTTTGTTGTATTTCTTTCCCTCCTGTTTCTTGGATTCAGCTTTTATTTCTGCAAAGACCCATATGGACTAATTAAGCTACACAAAGAAAACAACATTGGAGGTGGGCTAGCAGGAGATGATGAGCCAGGAACCAGAAGCTTTAGATGAAGCTGGGGATCCTGACTGAACTAAAGGATCAGAGGACAGCCAAAGGATCCAGGAGGAGCTCAGAAAAATGTTATCCAAAAAGAAGGATTTTGTTAAATATTCATGACTAATACATATTCATGTATTACATATTCATGAGAGAGGAGTCTGACATCAGACTCCACTCATTGGACCAGCCACTGGCAGGAGAAATAGAGCCCCATCAGTGGCTGAAATGTTGGACAGTGCCGGGTTTAAAAAACCCGGCACAGGCTGTGACTCTGCCGCTTTTCTTTTTGGGATTTTCAAAATAAAGACATTTAAAGAATTGGCATGTCCTGACTCTCTCTTCTGCCCACAAACATAACAGATTTAATGATCAACTTTAATGAATGGGGATCAATCCAGATTATGAGAGAATTGTTGCATAGGGTTAATATTCTACGTCTCAGTCCATGGGCCAAAATCAAAAATATCATAATTCAAGCTTCAGCATCTTACGATAAACAATATTCAATGCTGTCAACAAGCCTGTATTATATCTGCATGTAATCTTTTCTTTACCACTGACATGAGGAATGGGATGAACTAACATTCTAGGGTTGAGTGCTCTGTTTCTCTTACTTCATGGCTTCCAAAGATTCCTTTAACCATAGTAACCATAGTTGCCCCATTTCTCAGAACAATTCTATGTGGTAGCTGTAAGCTGGTTGTCTCCTTTCTACTACAAGCTGGAAATGAAGTCATCTTTTAAAAGGTAAAGGAAAAGGAAAAGAAATGCTGTCTTTCCACATTTATGTTGGGGTTGGAAGCACCAATCAGATATGCAAATTAATCTAATTGTGATTATTGTGTCTGTAGGTCATACTTATAGGCAGCCCTTTGTTGTAAGGCCAGTTAGGGAAACAGATATAGGTAATCCTCAACTTATCACCACAATTGAGCCTAAAATTTCTGTGGCTAAGCATGACAATTGTTAAGTGAATGTTGTCTTGCCACATCGATTGTTAAGCAAATCATTGCAGTTGTTAAGATAGTAACATGGCTGTTAAGTGAAGCTGGCTTTCCCAATGACTATGCTTGTCAGAAGATTTGCAACTGTCAAAAATATGAATCAGTCAGAAGTGTGAAAAATGGTCATAAATCACCCTGTTGTAACTTCAAACGGTCACTAAATGAACTGTTGTGGGTCGAGGACTATCTATACAGCAAGGATTCCAGGAATTGCTAATTTATTGTTATAGGGTATAGTAATTGAATCTTGAATGCCCAACAAAATATCCCTGTTCTCTCCTTATACTAGCAGTGGCTAAACTTTTTGGGCTCCTATGCCCCCAAAACTGTATGTGTGCTTGTACGCTCGTGTGCCAGCATCCAGAAGGATGCGTGTCCCCCATACCCCTATGCATAATCATTCACCCATCCACCCACCCCCGCCGCCCCCTTACCTGCACTGCGCCTCACAGCTGATTTTTGGCTGGTTTGAGGCCTTTTTTGGCCTCCCAAAGGCTTGAGGAAGGCTTCTGCAGGCTTCTGCAAGCTTTATAGACCAAAAACTAGCCCCATTTTGTCACTTCCCATTTTTTTTTGAAAATACCAGAAGTGATGAAACGGGGCTATTTTTGGCCTACAAAACTTGCAGAAGCCTGCAGAAGCCTTCCTCAAGCCTTTGGGAGGCTGAAGAAGGCCTCAAACTAGCCAAAACTCAGCTGTGAGGTGCAGTGCAGGTAAGTTTTCCTGCAGCTCACGTGCCAGCACAAATGGCTCTGTGTGCCACCTGTGGCACATGTGCCATAGGTTCACCATCAAGGCCTTATACCAAAAAGAATCAAAATTGAGGGTTTTTAAAATTTCTTTCTCGTGCTTTTTGGTTTCATGAGACGGAGTTGTCATTTTTCCTAAATGACTCATCCAGTCCTTCCTCAAGGTTATTTCCATATTCCTTTACAATGGTTCGTGTTAACCTAGAGATTGAATGTGTAATCCTATCCCTCAAAGCACTATTCCAACAAAAGGACCTGGTCTTCAGATGCTATTTCTGAGTCTGGATGGACAGAAAGAAGATGAAGGGGGAAATCCTTGTTCTCATAAACACTGTCCCCTATTTTTGTGTTTTGATCTTCAAATCTAATAATACAAGGAGTGACTGCATAAGAATTAACCTGCTGGTGATTCAACTCTGAGGAAGCAGCGAAGAGAGGAGCAAGCAGCGCATAAACTTTAATCCATCTTGATTGCTCTGCAACTTCTGGCATACTACATTAACTAATGTCTCTAGCTCATCCATAAAGATGTAGTTATCTCCAAACACAGGGCTAGAGTGGGTGCTACTCTAGTAATCCCATTATGAAGCCAAGGTACTGGGGGGAGGGGGGTTGATCCTTTTTTGCATAGCTCATTTATAGCAGTAAAGTTCTTTTAGGCCTTTTCAGGATTGCATGGCAGCTGTCAAAGGAAGTGGGGAATTTCATTATTCATATACCTCTCACACTGATGAGCTGAGAAATATTAATTTCAATCAAAGCCCAACATGAATGAAAGCAAGCTGAAGCAGCCTTCTTTGAAAGGAATCTTACTATGATCTTTCTCATGGTTCCTCTTGGGCCAAACTATATTTTTACTATCCCTGCTAAAAATTCCATTAATGCCCTAATTTATCCAGAGATCCATATGCATGCTGTTCATAGCTGGCATCTATTCTTCAAGGAGACAGCCAACCAGTGTCTATATACAGTATATTTGCAGACATATCTTTAATCCTTCTGTTGACATGAATGAGAAATCTCTTGTCAGTGAGAGAAAGAGGGGTGGGGAGATTGTCACAAGAAGCTGTGGGATTATTTCATGGGGCTATGAAAAAAATATGTAGCAATTTGGGTCTTGACTGTTGTGGAATGGGCATCAAAGAAAACAATGCAACAGTGAGTATAATGTGACCTCACTGGAGATCACTAAGAATAGAATATTATTTATTGGCCAAGTGTGATTGGACACATGACCAATTTGTCTCTGGTGCATAAGCTCTCAATGTACATACAAGCAACAAAGTGATAAATCATAAATCATATGATACAATCATAAATCATAAGATACAACCAACAAAATGATAGTTGTAAGAACAGGAGTAGGTAACAGAAAAGATGAGAAGGATAATAGAAATCCAGTCCTACTACATGATTAAATATCCTTAAGCATAAAACAATGCTGTGGGAATTAGGTGTTTAGCAGAGTGTAATGTTGTGGTATGTTCATATATAGATATATCATAGTTAATTTTTGTGTGTGCAGCTTAGGCATAGAATGGTACATTGCATAGAATGCTTTGGATGTTAGGATAAAGAGAAGCAACAGAAGCACATTTCTCAGAAAGAGATAAGGAGATTTTACAGATTTTTGTTAAGGGCTTCTGCTGCCACAACACTTTCTGCTATGTGTTGTCAAAGAGATAGGGCAGCAGCCCTTGAGAACAACAACAGCCGTGGGCAATAGGATTTTGGTTAGGAATACTCTCCGTGGCCTGCATCTACATTCTTCAGAAGAGGGACAAAAGGTTTAATGGGTATTTACGAAATCTTCCTGAGTTAGCATTGGCATCTGCAGAGCTAAGATTTTAAGCTTCTCAAAGATCAGACAAGAAAGTGTAATGAAATTAATATGAATCAAATTCTCAGCAGATAAAGCAAGGGTTTTTCCTCCCTCCCTCCCTCCCTCCCTCCCTCCCTCCCTCCCTTCCTTCCTTCCTTCCTTCCTTCCTTCCTTCCTTCACAGACAACTAGAATACCAGCCTTGCATTTGTTTTTTAATCCTGAAGGGGAATAGAAAATCCAAAAACTAAGAAAGAAACAGGTATTTGTGCATTCTTTCTCTTAAATAAAATGTACCTCAGCTTTTTCTTAGTTGAATGTAAGACAATTGGCAAGAATGCAATAAAATAGTTTTTAAAAGTGTAACATGATATGCTAAAAAATTAAAATAAAGCGGTGAGATGCAGAATTTTTTTAAACGATTGAAACAACCACAGGTGGTAGTAGAGGTGGCGATTACCACACACTTGAAGTGTACATCAGGGGACCCCAAACTTAACAAATTTAAGACTTGTGGACTTCAACTCCCAGAATTCCTATGCTATGATGGCTGAGGAATTCTGGGAGTTGAACTCCACAGGTCTTAAAGTTGTCAAGTTTGGAGACCTCTGGTGCAGAGCTTTGTTTGCTCAGTCACTTGCCATCTTTTGGGCCAACTCTAGACACTTCTGAAGACCTCTGTTAAGACAGATTAACCAGATATTTTCTATGAAGTTGCAAGAATTTGGATCCAATTCATGACCTTAATGCCTTCTGGAAAAAGAAGGCTCTAATGTCCTGTGACAAACTGTATTTTTCTCAGATGTAGCTAAGGACCACAAGGGAAGAAACCCTCTCCTTGATTTTAAATTAGTATATTTCTAGAGATGGAGATGGCCTGTACAAAATCACTTTGTGTATTAGAAGGTAATTAAGGAATGTGGAAAAACCAGGATGAGAGAAACTAAAAAAAAAACCTTTTATTTTTTATTACAATTACAAAAATATAATACTGGTTCTTCTAATTACTCAGTAACAGTTGGGGACCTATATTTTAAACTTTGTAAATGAAGACAAACAAATGCAATGTTAAGCATAATTAATCACAATATAGTCCTTATGCCACTTGTAAGTTTGAATGGAAAATATTTTATATTGAGGTTAAATGTTATGTTCCACATTTGTTCCTGCATTACTGTTGTTATTATATGCTATCTGTAGAACTTGAGGTGCTGGTTTTTATATTTCTTAATTTTACTTTCTTAAGTGTTGCTTTATTCAGTATATTTAACAAATTTATCTTCTTTTCCTGACCTTTTTAGCAGTCAGTTCAGATAATCAAAGAAGGTACATCCAATATCCATTCTGTAGGAACAATAGCTAAAGATGACACACTTCACTGCAGTATTTTAACAAGGGATGGCATAGAGTAGGTGTATCAAACTCAATTTCATTGGGGGCCACATCAGGGTTATGTTTGACCTTGGGCAGGGTATGTGTAACCAAGGGACGTGGCCAGCATGATTCACTTGTGTCAGGGGCACCTGGAGCAGCCCAAGCACTCTGCCAATGAAAACAAGCTCCTGAGCTCCATTTTTGGCTGCAACAACTTCCTGCAACCCTTTGCCAGTGAGAATGGAGCTCAGGGGGGCACAGGCAGCTCTCGCAAGCTCCATTTTCAGCTGGGCAGCTTCCTGCAACTCTGCCAGTGAAAACGAAGCTCAAGAGGGACGCATGCAGGCCTTGTAAGCTCTGTTTTTACTGGCAGATGCACTGTGGCCCAATCCTTTGCTATTTCCAGGGTGACCCTGCAGGCCAGATATATAAGCACCCCACGGGCCAGATCCTTGGCATAGAGGAAGCTCTTTGTAAAAGTTGAACTGGCCAGAGCTAGGTCAAATAATGGCAAGTTAGGCCAAGAAATATTAAAAAAAAATGAAAGCAGATTAAAAATTGTCTATAAAGTATTAAGAAACTAATAAATCTATGCATCTAAAAATTCTTGTGGTACAGCCTCCTTTGTTCCTCCCCAGTGAATCTTTCTTTGAATTTTTTTGATGGAAAAAAAAGACAGAAACATGTTCAATGATTATTTTTCAGAATAGTTTTGCCCTTTCTTATTTCTAAGGTTTGGATGCAAGCTTAGTCATTACTAGTTGTATCAGACTTGTCACTAACTGAAGTTCTATTGATATTTATCCCATATTTCATGTTGATGAAACAGTTACATGGTTGGGGTTTTTTTTGAAGGTCCTTTAATTGAAGCACATTGTGTATAGACATAAGTAAGTTATTTTCTGGGGGGGGGGGATGAGACTTCTTTGTTTCTACAATCCTAGAGAAAGAAAGCCCTTTCAAAGGAATTTTCCCTAAATATCTCCCACTTTTAGGGGACTGGTGGGTTCAGAGACAGTTATCATCTCTCTTAATATATTCCTCTTCTTGTGCCATACCATCTGACATTGGCGATCATGTTGGCGATCCTATTTTTTTTATCAACCTTAATATATTTACACAAAAGTTTTGAAGGGCTTCGGTGACAGAGAGAAATCCGCGATCGTGCATGGTTTCTGTCTAGGCTCGCCACTGGAGCACCCCGGGCTGGCTGGTTTCAGGGATAAGCCACCCCGTAGAGGTGGTGAAGAGGGGGGAGACCACCAGCAGGGTCGAGGAGAGCCACATCTCTCCTCCTCAGCTGGCCATTACTCCCTTTCCCGAAGGCGGTTGCAGCGGTGGTCAGAAATGGCCACCACAAAGAACTCGACCAGAAAAGAATGTGCAGGAGGAAGATAAGAAGTGAAAGTTTTGGCTGACTGGGTTAAATTGTAAAAGCAACAACCAAGGTACCCTGGAATTTAAACTTACAAAAAATAACATTGCTCCCAAAGAAGAGTCGGAAGCAGCGAAGGAAAGTGAAAAGGGAAAGGTTTGGCTTTTTTCCCCCTTCTCTCTCCTTCCCTATACTGACAGCTAAGAGACTTAAATAAGAAATAGGAAAAATCTGCTTTGACATCAATAGGCAATTAAGCTGAAAATAAAACAAAATGCCAAAGGGATAATAAAGAGTTCTGGACACTATTTTTTTTTTTCATAAGCAGGAAGGGAGAGAAAAAGTATAAGGGCAGGATCTGGAAGAGGGAGGAGACTGCCTGGAATTAAAAAGAATCTAAAGTAAAATTTCAACAAGACTTCTAAAAGATACATTTTAACTGAAACTTTGCAACTAAATAGTAACCCCAGGAAGAGAAAGTGGAAAAAAAGAGCAAAAAAGAAACAGCTTGCCTGTATTTGGACTATTTGGTGATCTTTGGATTTTTGGTTATTATATTTGAATGACTAAAATCAATCGGGTGGTTGTTTAAAAATTTATACAATGGCACCACTTCTGGACAAAATGGAACTAAAAAAGTACAAAGAAGATGCACAAGAAGGGAAGGGTTCTTTTGGCTTCGTCTTTCAATTCTTAGAAATGGAGATTTGGAACTATGAGAAACAACAAAAAAAGAGTGCAAAACAAGAAGACTGGGACAAAGAAGAAGCCATCTTTAATGAACAAGTAATTCTATGTGGGGAAGAAAAAGGAAAGGGGGGAAAGAGAATGGAGAATTTAAGACTTAAAAAAACAACCAAAGAAAAGAAAAATAATTTGAAAAATAAGTATAATACTGGAAAGCAACAGAAAAGGGGAATACAGAAGAGAGAAATAGAGGTAGAGAGACAAGGGGGTAAAAAGGGGAGAGAGAAGAAGAGAGGGAAGAAGGAAAGGAAAAGAAGTTGCAAAGGACTGGAGCAAGATATAGAGAAACAGGACCTACTTAGAGATAATGGGTGAAAATCTAACTGAAAAGGGGATTCTGTAAAGGTACATAAGATTGTATTGTTATATTAGTAATAGAAATAACTTTAGAAAATTGGAAACAATGTATGATTAAAATGAGGGATAAAATAGTGTAATTTAGTGAAATGTTTGTGAATAAAGTAAGTGAAATAAAATAAATGAGAAAATTGAATTAGGAAGGAACGGGAACATTTTAATTAGTTAATGTTTTAAAAATATAAGTGGAGGGGGGGAATTAATTATGGAAAGCTTATAATTGTTCCCATAGAAGTATGATATTTAATTGAAAAATAATGTTAAAGATGTTAAGACTTTAATGAATATTAATATTAATGATAGAATTGAATTGGAATGGAATGTTGTTTTAATTATATACATTTATAATTTTTTTTCTTTTTTTAAGAATACAGTGTATATTTTAAGAATGTACCAAGCAGAATCTGAATGGAAGTTATGTATTATATTGAATGTTACAACTTTAGGGAAAAGATATAAAGGTGTCATACTCCAATCAGTAACTACAGGAGAAATTTTGTTTAATGAGAAAAGATAATGTATAATTGAAACAGGACAGACAAAAAATATAAATACAATGATTTGAATTGAGATGAGATAATTAAAATAAAATTGAGAAAATTAAAAGAGGGGAGAAGCTATGCAGAAAATGTAAAATAGTAATAAGATATGGAATAGAATATAAAAATGAGCATGAACCTGAATTTGTGTCTGTACAAAGAAATGTAACCCAGGATTATGTTGCTTTCAAAAAAGATGTTTTATTTGTATTGTTTTTTCTCTTTGTGAAAACTCAAATAAAATTTACTATACATATACATATACATATACATATACATACATACATACATACATACATACATACATACATATATATATTACACAAAAGGCAAAATAAGACTGGGTGTCAACACAGTTGCTGCCCTTATAAGGTACAGAAAAACAGCCATAGGAAAGCTTTGCTACTGTACTGTTAGATGCACCGTCCACTATACCACTTTGTGGTATAGAACAGAAAGGGAGGTGTGGGTGCGGACAAAAAAGGGTTAAAGGTTTAAAACTAGAATAACTAAAGGCCATTCACTTTGGAATGGCTCAGGTTTATTATCCACAATATTATTTTCAGTTTCTTTGGAAAGTTTTGCTGATATATAGATACAAATAATGTAAATCATTGCATAGTGTTCTCGCTCTCCTTTTCCTCCCCTCTTCTCTCTTTCTCTTCCCTCTCCCCCTTCCTCAGTTTTGCCTACCATTTCTTTCTGTCTGTTTTGCTAATTGATTATTTTTGATATTTCCTCATGTTTTGTGTCACTAAACTATATTTCGCTAGCTATAATGAGCACACCATATACTTGTTGTGATCCAGGATCCAGATTGATTGGGAGTATTCAGCCTGGTCTTCTTGAAAAAACCAGTGAAATATCTCTTTATAACACTGGTCTACAAGGAGAAAGCCTTGGAAATGAAAGTAGCTTAATTTTACCAGAATTAGGTCACTCATAAAGGAAAATGAAGTCCTGAGTATTAATTGGTCCCAGTTTCCAAGATGCAGCTTCAGGTCAAAATTGCATCAAAATAATTCAAAATTATGAGAGGGATGTGAAATTATGCTGCATATCTTTTCTGAAAAATGTGATATTTGCAATGAGAATGGTTCCCACATGAAACGTTATAAATTCATCTTTTTACTGATACCAGTAGCATAATTTTCCATTCATTTATTGATTTTTCATGTAACATTTTCATGCTTTTTGCATGAAAAACTGACAAGCTCTAACATCAGATTAAATGACAAGGTTCCATCTTAATTCGGTATCTAAACTGTGCTTTTTGGCTTTTCTCTTGTGAACTGAAATAGGATCGTCCCTGGGGAGATTTCAGCAAAATCTTTATTGTGAAATATCTTGAAAACTTTAGCCAACCAGCACTTTTAACACCTATCTAATTTATCTAATCAAAATATGTAAAATTAACACTTTTTATCTTGGAAGTCGATAATTTTCCAAAATTTGTAGACCAGTGTAATTTGCATCCATGAAAATTTATACCCATGCACAACTCTTAAGAGAATAATTAGTACACCTGTAGTTATGTTATAACTATTCTATAGGGATTTTCTTTTAGCCATTGGCTTGTAGATGACATTTCCTTCCTTTGTAGACCTTCATTGGGTACTGTATTGGATGAAAGCAGGCTTTTGTTATGCATTGATAGTAACAACAAATATGATTTCTATGTCTGCATAGTGTTCTATTTATTCAAATGTTAGCTGTCTTCTAGAATCTAGATTATAGGGAAGTATAAAACACAAAGAGGAAACTGCCCTAGAATCCCTAAAATAGATGAATCGATATGAACAAGATCAATATGAAAAGTTAGATGAAATAAAAGAATTTACTTTGTTGGGGTTTAAAATCATCAATCAACAAAAATGAGGAACTATGTAGCTATGTTAAGAGGCAAATCAATATGCTGCCTTTTAGCTTAATCAAGATAGAAAGAAAGTGGGAATCAATGCTTCTCTAGCAACTGTCTATGTGCCTCATTTTATAACCTATCTTACTTATATTGGGATGATTATAATTCTAGTCATGGCAAAGAGATCATCATCATAAATGAGATCTGTCTTCTTAAAAATATAGATAAATATGACTATCCTTGGCTTATTGCTTTGAATTTTGAATTTAATATTTTAAATATAAAGTAACTCTATATGAAATACTGGAAGATGGCCATCTCTGTTTGTTACATGCATGTTATTTTTAATGGAGGAGTAGGAAATAGAATACATCTATAAATTACATGCTCTGGCATTCCATTGACTTGGAAATATTTAGGAAGAAAAATATGATTACTATGGAATAGGATAGAATTCTTTATTGGCCAAGTGTGATCGGACACACAAGGAATTTATCTTGGTGCATATGTTCTCAGTGTACATAAAAGAAAAGATACATTCATCAAGAGTCAAGAATCATAAGGTACAACATTTAATAATAGTCATAGGGTACAATAAGCAATCAAATCATACTAGGAAACAGTCAATATAAATTGTAAGGATACAAACGACAAGTTACAGTCATATAGTCACAAGTGGGAAGAGATGGGTGATTAGGAGTGATGAGAAGATTAATAGACTTTGTAAATAATATGGAGTAAGATTCTTCTGAAACTGCAACTACACTGTCTGCTTATTTGTATGGGTTATTTATGAATCATTTTGGCTCATTTCTAAAGAAGAAGTCATATTTCAGGGACATTCTACTGGAGCTGATGGGAAATAGCTTGCAAACCAAATGTAAACATTTCACATTTACTGACAATCATTTATATGTCAATGTCTGTAGTTAATTTTGTTTCATCTTCAATATGCCTTTCTAATTCGGAGAAGACAATTTCTTTATATAGGATCTGAACTTGAGATCAACTCAACAAATTGAAGGTCTCTTCAGCTGAACTAATTTTTGGTTCTCTTAAAAATAAAAAAGCTGCTTTCAATGCCCTCTGTTTAATAACATTCAAGCAATAATTATATGATGAATATATATCATATAGACATATACACAGAAGTTTGAGGCTCCAGGCTATATTTATATGACTAGATTATCAAGGAGGAAAAAATAAAAACAACTAACAGCAAAAGAAAATTATGTGTTGTATCCTTTCCAACCAATTCCTCTCTTTGCTTTAACTTTTACAAAGTTTTATTTTAATGTTTGGTGAAATTAAATCTAATTTATCTTGTTAGATCTTTTCCTGTAATCGCAGTTGCAAATGAGAAACTACATTAAGTGAGTTACTTAGATGAAGAAAAGAGAAGTCCCGAAAGAAATTTTACTTGATGTATATAATTAAGTGCCTTGTTAAAGTCAACGCAAAAGATTCTTTCTCGTTAAGACAATATTTTCTGCTAATTTATTCTAATTAAGCAATATGTCATAAGGTCATTTGTTTAGCTGCTTGTCTCACTTTTGAACTTTTTAAAAAGCTAAATATCAAGTGGAATAAATAAGATGTTATGAGAAGCCCAAGACCTATTCCCATCAAAGAAGTCTCCCTTATTAATGCATCCAGCATTCTTTCAAGCTCATTCCAAGAACTAATTTTCCGTTCGTTGGAGTTGGCTCTAAAATTCTTATCAACTCGAGATCTTATCGAAGAAATGATAGCATTTCCTTTTCTAAATATTTGACACATTTTTATTCATTTTAAAAAAATCAGTGCTATTTTTGAATAAAACATTTGGAGAAAACATAAAATCCCAGAAGGAAAAGTGCTTTGGAAATATGCCTTGGACCCATTGTTCAGTTCATTCCCTGTCAACTCACCTCTGAGTAATTGTGGGGATAAATGAAAGCATAACCCCATGTACGTATCTTCTTGAGTGCTTGGAGAAAAAGTCGTTTATCAATTCAATATACAAAAGTCTAAATAAATAATGTCCCCAATTTTTTTTAATGTTCCATGATTCTGAAATGTCATCCAGCATGATAGAAGACCAGAAGTTAGAAACAAGAGCATGAAATCAGAGAATAATGCATGTCTAGTGGGGCTTTCTTTGAATTATGTATGGTTTAATAAACTTAAAATATTTAGTTAAAATATTTTCAGCAGTATTTCTTCTTCTGATAGGATTGCTGAGCAGATCTTTGGAAATACAAGTATAGTGCTGTAGCTCTTTGGACACCACCACCACCACCCAACTATTGCTATGATGTAGCCTGCATTGACTTTTCCAATTATTATTTTTTTAAAGACCTGAATTTATACAAAGCTTCAAGTTCAGCCTGGGATCGATGCTCTTCCATCACTAATGCCGTTTTGCTTAGAAAGAAATCACTAACCATAAAAAGAACAAACCACATGATTTTAAATGTTTCAGCATGACTTACATGATGCAATTGGCCAATGCATAATGCAAGTTATCAGAGAATTTGTTAGTGTTGTTATATGAAATCATTTAATATATTTTATAAAATCACGTGAAAATTGATGCCTTTCAGCTATCTGGAAATACTTCAAAGCATTGTAAAAAGGATGTTATTCAATGAAAGCCAGGAGTCTAAAAAAATCTTCTTATTAAAGCAAAATTATCATTTTGTTGGAATCTTCGGTTAGAACCTCTTTTAATTATTTCAGAACTGAAGAGTAGAATATGGAATGGAATAAACAAAGCTATATATGAGTAGGACGAGTGAAATAATTTTAGCTTTAAGGTGGTGTGACACATAAAGGTAACTCTCTACCTTGTGGAAGAGAACCCTCATTTGGTTCTGTTGGTTTATTGGAGGAGGTAGCAATGGCCTCTTTTTCTTTGAGAATTGGCTACCTAGATTGGCTCAATTAGACTTTTCTGGTGGCTAAAGAATCAGAGAATGAGCAGGGTAAGAACCTATTTTTAGCTTACACCTGTGTAGATCTTTTGTGTGTAGTTATGTGACACTGCAGTTTGCAAACAAAAGTATTTTAGAAGGCTGAAAAAATCTTACAAAATGAAATATTAAAGTTGCAATTGTAAACAATCGCAACATGAAGGAGACCTGGGAAGGATGTAAAGGCCTCAATATGAATACAGAGTTCTTGAAAATGTTGAATGGAAAGAGGAACACATAACCAAAGAAGAATAGAAGGTAATCTACAGAAACTGTAAGAACTATGTCAGAAAGGCTAAAACTCAGAATGGCCCCAGGCTTGCAATAGATACCAAAATCTATGAAAACAGTGCTATTGTGTACATTAAAAACAAAAGGGAAACAAAAAAGGATCTAGATCCATGATGGCCAACCTATGGCACGCATGCCGGAAATGGCTCATAGAGCCATCTCTACCGGCATGCAGGCCGTCACCCCAGCTCAGTTTTACTGCACATGCTTGCTTGCACCTCCCACCAGCCAGCTGATTTTTGGGTATATACCATGCATGCATGGGGGGGGGCCAGGGTGCTTCTGGGAGATGGCAGGGGGTGGGGGGAGTGCAGGGATCACACATGCATGTTCAGGGGGCAAGGGGAACGCGGGGGATCATGCACGCATGTGCAGGGGGCAAGGGGAGCATGTGAGGATTGCGGGTGCATTGAATTATGGGTGCAGGTGTGTGTGTGCGCACACGCATGCACACGCACACTTTCGGCATGCGACGACAAAAAGGTTAGTCATCACTGATCTAGATCCATTGTGAGGAGAAAGTGCCAGGCATTTGAGGTGAGCAAGATCACGAAAGAAACACATCAGGATTCCAGGAATATTCTTGATTTTTTTTTTCAGGGGACAGTTACAGAATCTTGAAAGCATGTCAAGGTTTGTTTCACTTTATTATGAAATAAAATCAAGGTGAGGTTATCTTCAGATTCTTTCTTAGACCTTTTTCTTTCTTTCTGGGGACTAAGTTATCTTTAAAAAAAAAAAATCCCACCTCAAAGTTTACTCTCATTCTTTCCCATTGTCACAGACAGATCCACAATCCTTCACAACTGGTAATTGGGGATGGGGGGAAGGCAGGATGTCTAACTGAACCATATCTTGCAGCTGTCTTGTCTCAAATGAGAAATGGAGTCTTAGCTGGTGATTATTATGTGACAGAGGAAGGAGAGGAGTTCTTCTTAGAACAAGGAAGGCAATAAAACCCCTCTCACTATTCTTTGAGAGTTTCAGGAGAACTGGTGAGATTACAGAAGACCGAAGGAGAAAAATTATCTTTATTTTCAAAAGGAAAAGACAAACCCAAGGATACCGCAGAACGATTAGCTTGACATCAATGCTGGCAAAGGATCTTGAAGAGATTAAGAAATGTTATATTTGTAAGCACTTAGGTAAGTATAGTGCAATTAGCAGAAGCCAGCATAGGTTTGTCAAAAACAAATTGTGTCACACTAATGTTATTTCCTTCTTAGAAAGAGTTGGTGGTTTGGAGATCAGGGGAACACTACAGACATAAAGTATTTGGACTTCATCAAAGCTTTCAACAAACTCCATCAGTGTATCCTCTTTCCAGCTGCATAAAGTGCAGTACACAGGGATGGGATTCAAACCTTTTAACAACTGGTTCTGTGGGCATGGCTTAATTTGTGGGTGTGGCTTGGTGGTCATGTGACTGGGTGGGCATGGCCATATGGCCATATGACTGGCAAACCAAATACAAGTGGTCCTCGCTTAATGGCTGGTGTTCTAATTTATGACTAACCTCCACAGAGCTACTTGACCTGTTTTTGGAGTTTTGACAGCCATGCACACACACACACACACACACACACACACACACACACACTCCCTTCTAATCCTGCTATTCTATGATTCTGTAAGGATCTCCTGCTGGAGCAAGGGATTGGACTAGAAGATGACTTCCAAGATCCCTTCCAGGCAAGCCCTGGATTGCTGTGCTATTTCAAAGGGTTTATGTCCTTCCTTCCTCTGCTTTTTTTCCTCTCCCCCTCCCTCCCTCCTTCCATGTATCTATCTATCCATCCATTTATCTCATTCACTTTCTCCTCTCTCCCTCTCTTTCTTTCTCTTTCTTTCTGTACCTTCCTTCCATCCCCTCTTTGTCTATCCCTTTTCTTCCTTTCTCTGTCCCATTTTCTTTTTTTCCTTTTTCTTTTTTCTTGTCTCTTCCTTCTCTTTCCTCTCTTTCTTTCCCTCTCTCTTTCCCTCTCTCTTCCTCTTTCTTTCTCTCTCTTCCCCTCTTCCCCTCTCTCTTTCTCTCTCTCTTCCCCATTCTGTTTCCCTCTCTCTTTCTCTCTTCCTTTCTCTCTTCCTCTCTCTCTTCCTCTCTCTCTCTCTCTACCCCTGGAAGCGATTGCGGTGGGTGGTAAAATGTGGGAAGCAATGTAGCGCACATGCACTATAAGGAGTGACTGGGCAGGGCGGGCGGGAGGAGAATGCCATCAGTTATTGTTGCACATGCATGCAATGTCGCACATGCACAATAAAGACTGACTGGGCAGGGAACGGAGGAACAGGCGAAGATGGGTGGGGCCAGCCAGGAGCCCATTTTACTGGTTCCCTGAAGTACTGGGAATCATAACAACCAGTTCTATATAACTGGGCCGAACCAGTAGTATCCCATCCCGGCAGTACATCATTTGTGTTATGGAAAGTTGTCTATGAACTGGGAGGTCTTGTGATGTACTACAATGATGAAGCAGTTTTCTAAAAGAGAAGGAGCACCTTCCAAGAAGGGGGCACAAAACAAGAGACAGCCCAGTCCAGAGCTGGATTGTAGGAAAAGGAAGAGATTAAGAGTAGCCATTCCCTGGAATCTTCAAATGTATATCCATTAGGTTAGGGTTTAATCTGGCAAGATTCTGTTTATATAGTGTGGGCAAATAAAGAAATAAACTTTATCTTGATTGTTTTATGTTTTTATTGAGCAAGGCAGGACAATTTATTCTCAAATTAACTGAAATATATTCAAATATTGAGGTTGAATGTGATGCTCAAACATGACTAGAAGAATAGGGATAAAAATAATAGCTGTGAAAATTTAAGCATTGTATAGTGAGTACATAAAGAGAAGGAAGAAACATCCAATTATTCAACTAGATTATTTCCTGGGTTCACAGTGAGAATCTATTTTAAGTACCCTGAATGATGGACCTGTCAGTAGAAAATCTAATGTTTTATTCAAGTGAAGATTTGGCACCAAATTATACATCCTCCCAGGTGTCCAATAGAAAACTCAGTCTCCCATTCTACCACAAAACAGACTAATGAGGTTTCACTATTCATGTTAGGAATATTGACTGAACTTTGTGCAGAGAGTAGCAATCGTAATAGCACTTAGACTTATATATTGCCCCATAGTACTTTAAAGCACCCCTGGGTGGTTTACAATGTCACCATATGGCCCACAACGAACTGGGTCCTCATTTTATCAACCTCAGAAGGATGGAGGATCTGAGTCAACTTTGAACCCCAACAGGATTGAACTCCAGGCTGTTTGCAGAGTTTACCTGCAATACTGCACCACCAGGGCTCCAGAGAGTAGCTAAAGTCCAAAGAATTCCTAAAGAGATATTGCTCTAATCACTTCCCCACTTGTTTTAAGCAAAATGGTAACTTCTTATCCCATTTCTATCCACTAATTTATCTATTTTTCCCTTAAAAAAAGAAAGCTCCCTGTGCTGGAAGATTATGGCACCATAGACATTATGCTGCCATTGTTTCATTCCTTTGTTATAACTTTATTTTATGATAATGCAGGGGATTTAGTACCTGATCTTTTCTATCTTTACCTTCATCCAGACAATGTAACACAAGAATTTTGTCAGTAGTTCCTTTACTGAAAGTGGTGGTGGGACTCAGTCTTAGCAGTGGTCAAAAATCAATGGGGAAACATAACAGCAGTAGAATAGAACATTATTAATATTGGAGAAAGATTAGTTATCATTGCAAGAATTATGGAAGTGAACTCAATGCATTTCAGAGGCCATTTCTTTATAATGATGAAACCAAGACCAGACAAATAACTTGTGCTCTCTTTCTCTCTCTGGTGTATATTTAGGCCTGTATGTGTTTGTGTATATATTACATTTTCATGAATTCCAGAAATGGTGTGGCTCATACTTCAAGTCACTCAAATTACATGCTGCCACTCTTTAATTTAGACTCCTTATAGCATTTGCTGAAAACAACAAGCTAATCCAGCTATATCTACACAGTATGGTTCCTTTGAGATTTAAACATGATTGAACATTCTCTACATTTTCTCTTGCCTGCTTGCTTGTACAGGAGAAACAACTTCTACGCCATAGCAAACAAAGACATGCTAATATTTTAAGTACGATACTCATTTCAAATAAGATATTGTATAACTCTGTAACTAGATATATCCTTTAAAAAGGACCTAATTTGAAAATGATACTTGTAATATGAAAATGTTGTTCTGATTTTCACATGGAAAGTGTGAACTGGAAAAAATAGTAATTCTCAAATCCTAATTGAACAAAATTTCCTCCCATCAGAATTTTTTTCAGACACACGAATACAATAAGGCTGAGTTTTTTTCTTCGGCAATTCTATAAATGTAAATTGAACATTGTAAAATCTAGACTCTAGTTGGTTCAGTTTATTATATAGTCATGTTTAGGGAACCAGAAGTGATTTTTAGCAGGTTCTGACCAGTTCTGGAGAACCGGTAGTAGAAATTTTGAGTAGTTTGGAGAACTGGCAAATACCACTTCTGACTGGTCCTGTCCACATCTATTCTCTGCCTCCCAAGTCCCAGCTGATTGGCTGGGTCTTCTTTTGTTGCCCTGCACAGGAGAACGGAGCTGGAAAGCAGGTTAGTGGGGTGGGGAGAGAATGGGGATTTTGCAGTATCTATCCCCTGCTATGCCCACCAAGCCATGGCCACCAAGCCACGGCCATAGAACCGATAGTAAATTTTTTTGAATCCCACCAGTGTAGGGAAGGGTTATGAGTTGGGTCAAGACAATAGAAAAGATCTTGTTCTAGTTTCACAATCAGTTTTTGCTTGGTGTGTAATAAGAGATACCCAACTGCTTAATGAATTCATATTAGGTTTAATTTGATTTGATTTGCTGCAGCTGAATTCTCCCAGGAAAGTTCCACTAGGATTGTGTGAGACTTTGAGATCAGTGCAGTTGTTCATAAAGTCTACTCCCCACCTTGCTCCAAAATAATCATCTAGAAGGATCCTGTCTTTGGTGGCACTCATTCCATATCCTGCTGCCATACAAAGTAGAAACTCTGCACAACTATGATAACTTAGTCTTTCTCTGCAGGATCATATTAGGCATTCCCTTTCTGCGCTCTGCCACAACAGAACTGTTATAAGTTAATGTCTGCAATATTGCTTCTCCCAAACATAGTGTCAAGTCTACAGATCTGAAGTATTGGGAAAGCACTGTAAGTACGGAGGGGGGTTCAAAACAGAACAACAGAGAAAAGTACCACCCAACAGCTTCTTTTAGGTTGTCCTGCTGCTTTGGGAGCTGATTCAAATGCTTATTGATGACAAGATGGCTTTTCAACTTGAAAAACTTAATACTTGAAACTAGCCACCTGTCATGATCTACTGAGCAGACATCAGTTGCGATGTCAAGAATTAAAAACAATAGGAGGGAATGGATGTGGAGCTAAAAATGAGAAGAAAAACATATCAAGACAGAGTCAGGGGGAAATTTACAATTGATTTGAAACTGCTTATGTCTCCTGTCTGACTTATTAAAAATGCACATGCACATACATATATGCAATATACTATTATTTTCAGAAAAGGATTACAGTACAGAGGTGAACGGTGAAATACTGTACCTGTGTATTTTTGTTAATTTATATGGTTTTACAAGACTGTGTGTATTGAAGGCTCACCTAATTGTGTTCTCCTAAAAGATTGACAGAGAAAGAGTGCTCCAAAGTCACTTACTAAACTTTGTAGCTTAGTGGAATCTCCAGTTTGTGGCCCTGGCTTCTAGTTCTCTGGCTCAAATCTTGTATCTCAACCAAATTCTGCATGTGGATCTATGTAATATAAATGAATGGAGTTCTGTAATTATATAGATGAGTGCATGGCACCTCCCTATCAGTGGTGCGTTTAAAAAAAAATATTACCAGTTCGGTGGGCATGGCTTGGTGGGCACACTTTGTGTGAGTGCACACATTTGCATGTGTGTGCACACCAAATACGCATTTTGCACAGGCACTTAGGCTTTCCAACTCACCTCCTGCAATCCTGCACTCTCCCTATCTCTTTGGCAGCTGATGCAAAGCAGCAAAGCAGCTGTGCTTCAAAAACAGGGAATAAAGATTAGGTGGGCGGGCCCAACAGCAGAGCATTGGAGAAAACCGGTTCGGTCTCCATTGCTCATCAGTGCTACCAGCTCGGCAGAATCAGGGGGAACTGGTAGAATACCACCACTGCTCCCTATGTATACAATACTAAAACATTAGTGCCTGTTTCATACTTTGTAACCTTCAACTGGATGAAATGGTACATCATAAAGTAACAATTTTTGAATCAACATACCTCGAATGGGCTAACTAACAGAATGTGTCCAAAACTGGAGATTCATGACTAACGTGGGATTGAAATTTGGAAAAATCCAATGCTGTCATGCCTTCCAAGTACACTTCTCAGAAACCCGAAGGTTCTATGCTGCAAGGAAAGATGAGAGGAGTATCACCATCCTCCGCCCTGCCTCCCACTGAGCCTTGTGCCCAGAAGTGCCAACAGGTGAATGGCCATTGGCTGCTTTGTTACTGAGGTCAAAATTTTGAAATCTCTTAACAACAGTGGCCATTGAGGGAATAATGAAGGCATATCTGACATGCCTTCTGCAAAGATGATTAGAATGGAACACTAAAACAGTCCTGGAAAAAAGCAGTCACAAGCTACTTCTCTACTATTACCAAGAACATAATCTCCATGCGATGACCTGGGATTACATTTGACTCTGAGAAAACTTTTGATTTCCTACATTGTGGTAAAATGCAGACATAACAGCTTTAAGATCACCAATTGTAACTTGGAAGCAGTTCAGCTAGATTTTGTTTCTCTTTTCTTTCAGGATCAGTCTTTCTTGGTCAATAAACAGTAATAGACCATTGAGAACTATGTAGAAAATAAACAAGGGTAGTTCATTAAAAAAATATATGTCATCCAACTCCCAGTGACTCTTTACAAATTGTTCAAAACATTGAAAAACAAGGAACTGCGCAAAGAAACACAGAACAAAGAAACAAAAATGGCAGAGAAAGCAAATCCTGATGCAGACAAAGATCAGGAAGAAAAGAACATAAATCATTACAAGGTTGTGTGAAGTGCCATGTTTTTGGGGTCCTTCAAAATGCTACTAGAATGGGGGCCACTTGAATCTAATGGGGTTCTATTGTAAAGGTTTTAAAACAATAAAACAAAACACAGCACAGCATAATACAATATAACGTTTACTCAAAATAGTACCTCCTCTACCTATTTAGTGGAATAAATACATTCCATAGATTGCTGCTTAAATATTAAGGTTACTCATTTATTAAGTTGATTAAATCACTTCAAAGCCTTTAGGGATAAGATGGTGAAAAGTATACAGGTGAAACTTGAAAAATTAGAATATCATGCAAAAGTTCATTTAATTCAGTAATGCAACTTAAAAGGTGAAACTAATATATGAGATAGACTCATTACATGCAAAGCAAGATAGTTCAAGCTGTGATTTGTCATAATTGTGATGATTATGGCTTACAGCTCATGAAAACCCCGAATCCACAATCTCAGAAACTTATAATATTGTGAAAAGGTTCAATATTCTAGGCTCAAAGTGTCCCACTCTAATCAGCTAATGAAGCCATAACACCTGCAAAGGGTTCCTGAGCCTTGAAATGGTCTCTTAGTCTGGTTCAGTAGGAATCACAATCATGGGACAGACTGATGACCTGACAGTTGTGCAGAAAACCATCATTGACACCCTCCATAAGGAGGAAAAGCCTCAAAAGGTAATTGCAAAAGGTAATCCCAAAGTGCTGTATCAAAGCACATTAATAGAAAGTTATGTGGAAGGGAAAAGTGTGGAAGAAAAAGGTGCACAAGCAGCAGGGCTGACCGCAGCCTGGAGAGAATTGTCAGGAAAAGGCCATTCAAAAGTGTTGGGGACTTTCACAAGGAGTGGACTGAGGCTGGAGTCTGTGCATCAAGAGCCACCACACACAGATGGATCCTGGACATGGGCTTCAAATGTCGTATTCCTCTTGTCAAGCCGCTCCTGAACAACAAACCACGTCAGAAGCGTCTTACCTGGGCTAAAGAAAAACAGAAGTGGTCTGTTGCTCAGTGGTCCAAAGTCCTCTTTTCTGATGAGAGCAACTTTTGCAACTCATTTGGAAACCAAGGACCCAGAGTCTGGAGGAAGAATGGAGAGGCACACACTGCAAGATGCTTGAAGTCCAGTGTGAAGTTTCCACAGTCTGTGTTGATTTGGGGAGCCATGTCATCTGCTGCCGTTGGTCCACTGTGCTTCATTAAGTCCAGGGTCAACGCAGCCATCTATCAGGAGATTTTGGAGCACTTTATGCTTCCTTCCACAGATGGGGATGCTGACTTCATTTTCCAGCAGGACTTGGCACCTGCCCACACTGCCAAAAGCACCAAAACCCGGTTCAATGAGCGTGGGATTACTATGCTTCATTGGCCAGCAAAGTCGCCTGACCTGAACCTCATAGAGAATCTATGGGGCATTGCCAAGAGAAAGATGAGAGACATGAGACCGAACAATGCACAAGAGCTGAAGGCCGCTATTGAAGCATCCTGGTCTTCCATAACACCTCAGCAGTGTCACAGGCTGATAGCTTCCATGTCATGCCGCATTGAAGCAGTAATTGCTGCAAAAGGGGCCCAAACCAAGTACTGAGTACATATGCATGCTTATACTTTTCAGAGGTCTGATATTGTTCTATGTACAATCCTTGTTTTATTGATTGCATGTAATATTCTAATTTTCTGAGATTGTGGATTTGGGGTTTTCATGAGCTGTAAGCCATAATCATCACAATTATGACAAATCCCGGCTTGCACTATCTTGCTTTGCATGTAATGAGTCTCTCACATATTTGTTTACTAATTGCATTACTGAAATAAATGAACTTTTGCACGATATTCTAATTTTTCGAGTTTCACCTGTACATTCTTTAATCTCATGGTCACCTACCATCTTGACATTTTTGAGCCAACATTCCACAAGTTGGCTCCTTTCTCCTATATCCGCATGTGTTTGCATCCCCAGCAGTGTGGAGCTCTGTGTGGTTTTTATAACATTTTCAAATTCTTAAATCTTGTTTTTTCCTTTTAAATCTTCCCTATAAATGTCTCTTCTCAACTTGAAAGTTTCTTTTTTACATGAAGGAATGAACCCTGTTTTCCCTATTTTCTCTGATAAGCCCCTCAATTGAGTTGTTGTTGTAGTAGAAGTAATAGTAGTAGTAGTAGTAGTAGTAGTAGTAGTAGTAGTTCTTCTTCCTCTTCCTCGTCTTCTTCTTCCTTTTCCTTTTCCTCCTCCTCCTCCTCTGCCTTTGTCTTTATCTATCTGCTGCAGGATGAAGGCCTCCTCCACATTTTTCAACCAATACGGTCCTGAACTTTCTTTTGCCAACTGGTACCCCTCTTTACTTATTCATACTCTTTCTTGTTTTCTATATTCTGCTGAAATACAATCCCCCAGGAAGTAGTTGTTTGCAAATCCTTATACATTTGCAGCAGCTTCATTCTTTTCCTCAGCTTTGCTGGAGCATCCTGATCACACATGCTTCAAATACTGTTTTTAGGTTGAATTGGCACTGATTTGACTTGATACCTTTTATGCAGAGGTAGAAGTAAACACAGTTCCTAACTTCAATGAATTTATAAGCCAAGAATTGTAGGCTTACATGATGTTAGCTAAGCAATTACAGACCCTCTGAAGTCTATTTCCTGCAGCTAATTCCACTCTGCTCTTTCCTAATTCACAAGAAAATGCCATATGCTGAGAGCCTATTCGCTCAGCCAGGTAGTGCAAATTGGACTTGAAGGTCAGACTAACACCAACTGAACAAGTGTGTATGGTTTTTTCATTAGAAGGCAAAGCCAAAGCTGTTCCGAGTATTAAGCTTTACTGCTGGAATCTATATCTATACATACAGAGAGAGAGAGACACACATATACATTTGCTGACTTATATATTTATTAATTAAAATATTTGCAATACAACACAAAAACACACTGTAGATCTATCCAACAAACTGATAAAATAAAGAATAGGCAGTTCAAGTCAGAACAATAATTTAATCTCATTTGTATGAGCAGATAATTACCCGCCATTCCATGTCTTGCAAATATAACTTACCATTTCTGAAATAAATACTTCACGATCATTTTTAATACATTAACCAGAAAGTTTTCTAAATGAAAAGATTACAGTAAAAGCCCTGTTGCAAATGATTTTCAAGATGTTCCATTCTTAAATACAGAAATGGCTGTCCCAGCTTACTAATACGTTTTCCAGCATTTTACTGTTCCTTTGCTTGCAGCCAAACTACATTGTTTTGTTTTTCATTTGCTCTCTGTATAGTACAATGGCCTGCCGCTCGGTGAAAATTATCCTTGAATAACAGAAGAGTGTCCATGAATATTCATAGGGAAGTTAATTATCTGTCTTTTCCTTCAATTGTTTGGCGAACTGTGGGAAAGCTTGCACTTGCCAAATAAAATGTGAAAACGTAGGTGGTAGGCAGCATCAGTCCTATGGTTTTTGTGCATAAGGAGTGTCATGTCCTATAAGCGTCGGGGAGAGCAAATATCAAGAAAATGAAAGATTTAGACAAAATAATGATCAGCACAGTGGGTGTCAGAAGCAAACACTAATAGTTTTATATAGAACCTTGAGATCTTTCACACGGCCTGTCGTATGGCTAGCACTCTACACAGAATATTTAAAGGGTCAAGAAGCAGGGCCTTTGTTTGGCAATATGATGAAGGTGACTTACCAAGTGATTGTTATGGCTGTGCTTGAGAATCCGCCTCTCCTCATCCTGTTTAAAGTAACTAAGCAGGAGAGCCAACTTACGTCATGGGTTATTTGCCAGGATTTGTAGCCAAGAGACATAGAATGAAATGGATAGGAAAGAGGCTTACAAAGAGATGTTTAGGCTTACAAAATAGAAGCTGCTATTAAGACATGGGAGAAAAAAAATGGCTAAGAATAAGGAGAAGACTTAGGATTGGGAAGTCCCGCTGAGGCCCTAAAGGGGGAGCTGGCAGTGACAGAAACATTTGAAATATTTGGCAAGTGAGATTTGAGGCTAGATGATAAAAGGTATTTTTTCACAACTTTGTTTTTTCAGAACTGTCTGTTGATTCTAATTTTATTATATATCGCTAAAATATATGGACTTGGATATGGCCTCTGGTAATCTATTGGACGGGAAGTTTGGAGTTTTAAGTTAGGGTAGCAGTGAAAATTTCTGAGCAGAGGAGGTATGAATTAGATGCATCTCTGTAAACATTCAGACTAAATTGATTTATTTTTCTTTCTCATCTCCAATTCCTACACATTAAGCAATCACACTACAGTTAGCAGGGCTGATGACAAAGAAAAACTTATTTTTAGAAATAACTCAAGGCAGCAAACATATCCAGCACTCCTTCCTCCTCCTATTTTCCCCACAACAACCCTATGAGATTAATGTCCTGCATGGCATTGATTGGGTTATTGGTAAGGACTCCCTCTTCCCAATTTCGTATACCTGTCTGACCAGATCCACTAGAATGGGTAAGTTATGGTGTCTGTCATCCAGGGAACAAGATTTGGTGGGCACTTATGGAGTGGACTTTTTCTGCTGTGTTCCCCACAGCAGAAAAATCTTCTCCCCACAGAGATAAGGTTGGCCTTATCACTCCTGAGCTTTTGAACGTCTCCCCAAACCTGCTTATGCTAGCAAGCCTGGGGACACCAGGGGACAGGTGAACTTGTGAAGTGGCTCCATTATTATTAATATCCCATTTGTCTATTATTCTCTTTTTCCTGTTTTAGTTCTGCTTTTATAGTTTTTCATGCTTTTAAAATAATTATTATATAAAGGTTAGGATTGTTTTATTTATTTTAGTGTTTTCGCTGGATTGTTGTACAATGCTCAGAGTTACTTTCCATGAGATGGATAACCATATAAATTTGATTCATAATAAATCAATAAAATGATGGAGTAAGAAACAATACAGTATAGGTAGTCCTTGACTTAAAATGTTGACTTGAATCTAAATTCCCCATTGATTTTGCTGGTCAGAAGTTTGCAAAAGGGGGAATTGCATGACTCTGGGGCACTGCAACCATCAAAAATATAGTTACAGAAAATGCCACAGAAAAAGGACATTAAGTTAAAAATGGATATAACTAAACAAAAAATGGGATTAATGGAAAAAGAAGAATTAGCACAGAAAATCAGAGCTGCGGAGCAGAACTATTTTGAAGATGCAAATAAACCAGGTAGATGGTTAGCATATAAACTGAGAAAGGAGAGAGAATCAAGGAAAATTTTGCAATTAATAGATGATCATGGCCAAGCTTGCTATGGAAGTAAAGAGAAGAAGAAAATCATACGAGATTATTATGGGAAACTATACACACAAGAGAATATTGATGATGAAAGAGTTAAACAGTACTTACAGAATGCTAACCTACCCCAGATATCTAAAGAGATTGAAATAATGTTAGAAAGTAATATAACGATGATGGAGCACTTAAGAAGCAAAATAATGGCACTAGGCCCAGATGGACTTCCAGCAGGATTTTACAAGACATGACAAGAATTGTTGAATCTCCCATTGTCAGAAGTTATGAATGAAGTTATGTCAAAGAAGAGGATATCCAAATCATGGTCAGAAGCTTACATTATACTTGTTCCAAAAGAGGACGCCGACCCATTACAAATTAAGAACGATAGACCTATTTCCCTACTAAACTCAAGATTATAAAATCTTTGCTTCAATATTGGCAGAAAGACTCAAAAAATACTTAAATAACTTTATCCACCCCAATCAAAATGGATTTCTGCCAAAGAGACAAATCAAAGACAATATGAGAGTAATTCTGGACACTTTGGAATATTACAAGGCACACCCTGAAAAACAAATGGCTTTGATATTTTTAGATGCACAGAAGGCCTTTGACAATGTGAATTGGCAATTTATGTTATTACAGCTGGAACAGATGGGCTTTGGTAAAAAATTTATCCATGCAATAGAAGCTATATATCATAAACAAACAGCAAAGGTAATGATAGAGGGAGAATTGATGGATTCTATTGATATAAGAAAAGGAACAAGACAAGGGTGCCCACTGTCACCTCTGTTGTTTGTGTTAACCTTGGAAGTGCTAGATAGAAATATTAGAGAAGAAAAGGATATAAAAGGGATAAAAATTAAGAAGGAAGAATTTAAACTGCAAGCATTTGCAGATAATCTGGTTTTCATTTTAAAAGATCCACTAGAAATAGCATTAAAACTGATAGAAAAGATAGAGGTATATGGAAAGGTGGCTGGTTTGAAAATAAATAAAGATAAAAAAAAAGATTTTGACAAAGAATATGTTATTAAGACAAAAGGAAGAGTTGGCGGATGTATTGAAAATTCAGGTCACGAATAAGATCAAGTACTTGGGGATACATTTGAGAGCAAGATGTAGCACACTTAAAGAGAATAATTATATTAAACTCAAGCAACAGATAGCATTAGATTTGGCGAAATGGGAAAACTTACAATTGTCATTAATAGGGAGAATATCAACAATCAAGGTGAATATATTACTCAGAATTTTATATTTGTTCCAAACAATTCCAATTAGGCTTGGAAAAGATTATTTTGAAGACTTAAAATAAAATTGTGTTTAAATATATATGGCAAGGTAAGAAAGCGAGAATAAAACTAAAACTCTTGCAAGATGCTAGAATAATTGGAGGATTTGGTTTGCCTAATTGGGAGTTGTATTACTAAGCTACAAATCTGATGTGGGTTAAGGAATGGATAACATTAAGAAATGCTAGATTGTTGACTCTAGAAGGACATGATGGTTGGGGTGGCATGCCTTCCTATGGTGTAAAGGAACTAAAACACAGGGATACTTTAGAAGACATTATATACAGGAGTCTCTGTGGTTAAATTGGGAGAAGACTAAAAGACAATGTTATTTGAAAATTCCAGTCTGGCTATTGACTATTGAAGCATTTTCTTATCCTATAATATACAAAAAGGAACAAACAGATATGGTGAAATATTGAATGAAAAGGGTGAACTTAAATCTATGCAAAAGCTAGAGGAACAAGGTATAAAGATGAATTGGTTTTCATATGCGCAAATACATTCAAGGTATGATAAAGATTCTAAAACAGAAGGTTTCTATGATAAATTGGCTGATTTAGATAAGATTTTGACAGGTACTGATGAAAAGGTGATTAAAAAATTGTATGGATATTTATTAGAAATTAAGCTAGAAGAAGAACAAGTCAAAGAAACAATGTCTGCTTGGGGGGGAAATTTTGGATATGGGATTGATTTAGAGAAGTGGCAAAAAATGTGGTCTCAAAATTATAAAATGACAATGTCAACAGCATATAAAGAAAATTTGTATAAGATGTTTTACAGGTGGCATCTTCCCCCAACAAGAATAGCAAGAATGTTCAAGAACAAATCTGAAAAATGTTGGCAATGTCATCAGATACCTGGCTCATATTACCGTATGTGGTGGACGTGCGCAGATGCTAAAAAATATTGCACTAAAATCCACACATGGTTGGAAAAAATGACAAAAATGCATGTAGACTTGAAACCAGAGATATTTTTATTGGGAATTTTACCTGAAATATATAGTAAGGAATTGAAATATTTGATTGTAAATGTATTAACTGCAGCTAGGATTGTATTTGCTAAAAACTGGAAAAATGAGAAAATACCAACGCAGGAGGAAGTTATTCAGAAAATAATGGAATGTGCTGAAATGAGTAGACTGACATTTGAAATTAGAGAACAAGAGGATAAACAATTTTATAAGATTTGGGATTTATTTTATCAATGGTTAGACAATAAAACATGGTAATGAAATACGTAGATTTTCAGAATATAATGAATATATAAAGATGTATTATTTTTTATCATAATCACAATATAATTATAGGGTAGATTTGGGATGATAATATGAATTGTCATAAAATAAATCAAATAAAATATGGATTATCTTGTAAAACATGAATGAATAATAGTATAGTCAAATGATTAACAATGATATTAATGTATTTAGAAATATTTGATTGACAATATGAGAACATATACAATGTAATTCTAAGTGATGACTGGATATGTATGAAGTGGATACACAAAACAATTTGTAAACCAATCAACACACTGTATGTATATATGTGGAAGATGGCTTGATGTTTTATGTTGTGTTTGTCCATGTTTGTCTAAAAAAAAACACCATTTTTTTTCAAAAAAAAAAAAGGAACCAGTTGCCAAGCATCCAAATGTTGGTCACATGACCATGGGGATGCTGCAACAGTCATGTGTGAAAGATGGTGATCGGTACTGTTGTAACTTTGAATAGTTACTAAGCAAATGGTTGTAAGTGGAGAACTACCTGTATAATGTCTGCTAGATAGAGGGTCTGAAAGGACAATCAAATATACCAACATGATGGGTGTAAATGAGTGATTAAACTTACCCTTTTTACATGTGTGTAATGCATGAAGCACATGTTTAAATGGATGGGACCATACTGATGGTGTGATTCAAAATATTTTACTACCGGCTTGCTGGGCGTGGTGTGGCTTGGTGGGTGTGGCAGGGGAAGGATACTGTAAAATCTCCATTCCCTCCCCACCCCACTAACCTGCTTTCCAGCTCCATTCTCCTATGCAGGGCAACAAAAGAAGACAATCAGCTGGGACTTGGGGGGCAGAGAATAGATGGGGGGCAAGGCCAGTCAGAGGTGATATTTGCCGATTCTCTGAACTACTCAAAATTTCTGCTACCGGCTCTCCAGAACTGGTCAGAACCTGCTGAATACCACCTCTGGACCATACTTGTCATTTTCACTTTACAAATACCCCTGGCTACAATTCTATAGTCACATCTCCCTTTAGAAAGATTTATTTTTAATTTGACACAAACAGGATTCTGCTTGTAGGATTTATGTTCTATCTCGTTATCTATTCACATTTTCCTCTCCAGCTTTGCTCCTAGACAAACATTAGCAAAGTTTAGGTCACCAATATATAATGGTTTGCAAGTCCACTGATACACAATCTAGCCCTAGCTATTTAATTTGGAGAATGACTCCTTGTATTATAGTTTCACAAATGTCATGCAGGAAGATGAGCAGGGTAAAATTTCATCTCCTTTGTTAGTATCCTTGTCACCTTTTCAAATTTGCCTACAGCTCAGTTTAATTAAAATTCTATTCATAAACAATTTCCTTCTTCCTTGGACTCTTCTCCTTAGAAAAGGCATGGAAAGTTATGAAACTTTCCTTAGGTGATTTACCTGTATTTGGTTTATATAAAATTGCTTGCTTCCAATATTCATTATTTCTATGTGACATCTTGCTTTTTTAAAATCACAATGAAAGAATAGAGTAAGTATATACCTAGAGTAGTCAGTGTTTCTCACTCGGGCTGAAGAATTCTGGAAGTTAAAATCCACACATCTGAAAGGTATTGAGGTTGACAAACACTGCCCTAAACTTGCATTGTTCCTTTCTCCAAGAATTGAAACGCTTACAACCAACAGAAAATGCTTAATAGAACTATGTAGCCTTCAAAAAGTATCTCTATAAGACTGTTCCATTCAGAAAATCCAGCCATAGGTGTGTTTTCCTTCTATCCCAAATGCAATAATTTTAAGGAGTTGTTAACACAACTCTTGAAGTTGACACGTTGTTGTTGTTTTGCTTATATGAAAGTCTGGAAAATGAATTCATGAAGACCAGAAAGGTGATGTGCTCCTACAAGGTTTAATACAGTTCTGAATCATTTTTTAAAAGACTATTGTTGAATATAATGATAATAATTACAAGAATGGTAATGATAATTAAATTGCTTTCCAATTGAAGCAGCCTGATTCACATATAATACAAGCATATAATATGGCTTGTCAGTTTTTGGTTTATTGGATTATGTAAACCCAATTATTATGCCTTGGCATGATGTTTGAACTTGACTACTTTGCCTGATAAACAAAGTAGGATGAGAAGGAAGGAAGGAAGGAAGGAAGGAAGGAAGGAAGGAAGGAAGGAAGGAAGGAAGGAAGGAAGGAAAAAGAAGGGAAATAGCTATTGCATGGTATTGATAAGGTCTATGGATGTTCAATAAACACACACACACACAAATACTTTTTTTTAGTCCCTCAAAGCCTCTTTTGTACATTTTAATATCTCATACATGAATCTGATTTCTACTGCCCTATAGACAATGTAGAATATACTTTTCAAAGTTTTTAACATTTTAAATCTTCTGTGGATCATTCCTTTGTTGCGACTTGTATTTTTGCTATTTTGTTTCTCAATTATAATGGAATTTATGTGTATAAGTAGATATCATCATCATCATCATCATCATCGTTGTCGTCGTCGTCATTGTCCCAGTCATTGTCTGCAGGAGGAAGACCTCTTCTCTATATTTCCAACCAATGCCATCTTGAGCTTTCTTTTGCCAATTGGTCCTCAATACTTGCTGATGTTGTCACTCCATCTTCTTTTAGGTCTCTTTTGTGGATACTTTTTATCAAGTGGAATCCATTTTATCACTGCTTTGGTCCACCTGCCATCA
This sequence comes from Pseudonaja textilis, assembly GCF_900518735.1. Next base: position 22,303,733 of record NW_020769312.1, on the reverse strand, counting down.
GTTCTTCTTGCTATATAAGCAGAACTATAACAGTGTTGCTTATTTATTGTGACAAGCCTTCTCACCACCCCTGACTTTCAGGACAAACTCAAGGTTAATTGCACCAAACTTGACTTCACCAAATACGACTTCAGCAACAGAGTGGTTAATGTCTGGAATACTCTTCCTGACTCTGTGATTTCTTCCCCAAACCCTAAAAACTTTAACCTTAGACTGTCTACTATTGACCTCACCCCCTTCCTAAGAGCTCTGTAGCGGGCGTGCATAAGCACACTAATGTGCCTACCGTCCCTGTCCTATTGTTTCTTTTATTTTTCTTATATGTATCCATGTATTCATAACTATGTTTTTACTTATACCTATTATCTTGTAAGCAATTGAGAAACCAAATAAAATAAATAAAAAATAAACAAAAGATTGTAGTGTGTAAAAGCTGAATGTTTGGACAGTTTTGTGCTGCCAAAATAATGTAACCACCTTTGGGACATGGAACCAGTTGTGTGTGATATTGGGTTATTGTCTGGGCTTTCATCAAAATGCTAGAATGTCATATCAGGGGTTTTCAATTCAACTGAAGGATGTGTTTATTTTCATAGTCATAATGTACACTGAAGATGGTATTTAATTTCATTGCACGAGGTACAATGACAATAAACTAAACTAAAATAAACTGTAGGACATAAAGGGTGGCTTATGTTTGGGTCTGCAAAGCAGGATCAATGGCATCAAAAAGGTGTGGTCACCAAGGAATTAGAGGCCCATCCTTTCTTAGATCTGAAGTAAATGGCACATATTAAAAAGGGAGGGGTTTTAATAACCTGATCATACCTGCTCTTTTGACATTATTGATCGCCATCCTACTGTCCTGCTGTCCTGCTGCAAAGACTATATATTGACAGCAATTAATATGTATTATCTAAATGTCTTTGCACTATTCAGTTACTTCCAAAAAATGCAACTGATTCCAAATGGTTGACCAAAAAGAAACTTGGTGAGCAATGATGGAATTCAATTTATTTTACTACCGGTTCTGTGGGCGTGGCTTATTTGGTGGGTGTGGCTTGTGGTCATGTGACTGGTGGGTGTGGCTTAGTGGCCATGTGACTGGGTGGGCATGCTTGGTGGTCATGTGACTGGGTGGGCATGGTCAACTGAATGTCACTCACATCAAGGGGTGCCTCACCTGGCCCCTCCCCTCCCAGCCATTCCTTGTCACGCAGCCTCAACTTATCTATAGTTCTGTAAAAATGTTGTTCACCTTTTTTGACTTTATTATCTCCATACTATAGATGTACTTTCAAGGACCTCTGAAAGGAGGAAATGGCTCACATGCTTTACTCAAGAGTGTGATAGGCAACAGGCTTTTAAGGGGCTGTCAGAAAGAAAGTGGGGGAGAATGTATTTTCCAAAGAAGCAGAATGCAAACAAGAAGCAATGGATGGAAAATGAACAAAGAGGAGCAACCTAAAACTAAGAAGAAACTTCCTGTGAGTGAGAACAATTAACCAGTGGAACTGCCTGTCTCCAGAAGTTGTGGGTGCTCAATCACTGGAAGTTTTTCAGAAAAGATTGGACAGCCATTTCTCTGAAATGGTAAGGGTTCCCCCAAGGTCCCTTCTAAGTATTATTCTGAGGCCTTTCCCAGGATTTCTACTCAGTTTGGCATCCTCAGTTTTCTCGCCTGAGCTGGGGGTTGGACTAGAAGACCTCCAAGGTCCCTTTCAACTCTTGTTAAGCACATGTGTATTTTATGCTCTGGACTATTGACATTGAATGCACGAAAACCCTGAAAAATATGTGGTAGCCCTGGGCAAAAGAAAGGCAGAAAAATCACTCTAGGTGTAGGGACAGTGTAAAATATTAACACATGATAAATAATGGAACAACTAAAAATAATAGCACAGAGTTTTATCTCTCTCTCTCTCTTCCTATTATTTTTCTTTCTCTATCTTCCTCTTTCTTTCTTTCTTTCTTTCTTTCTTTCTTTCTTTCTTTCTTTCTTTCTTTCTTTCTTTCTTTCTTTCTCTCTCTCTCTCTCTCTCTCTCTCTCTCTCTCTCTCTCTCACACACACACACACACACAGAGGGAGAGAGAGAGAGAGAGAGAGAGGGGGGGGGGGGGGCACTTAACAGACAAGCATTTTGGAAACAACTCCTTTAAATTTCTCCAAGGCTTGAGTGGATTTCCCCACCCCCTCTGTCAGACCGCAGTCCTTCTCACTCCAGCACTTTAATTCACACGGGGAAAGTGATACTTGCAGTGTCCATGCCTTTCTTCCTTTTCCCCAGGGAGAAAGAGGACGTGGGGAACGGAAAGCTAGGAGAGCGATCGCAAGTGAGCGATTGGTTTGGGGGCATGGCCAGCCAGGGGTTGCCATCGGTTCGGTGACCCATGCCAAATAACTGCTACTGGTTTGCCCGAATAGGTGCGAACCGGTCGAATAGCACCTCTGTTGGCGAGGCTGTAAATTCCTGAAAATTAAGAAGGTGAGGATAGGCTAAAGCTTGTTTAATAAGGCACTCAGTTTCTCATATTTGAATGAGTACAGCCTGACAATAAAGAGTGATGGGGTGTTATACACTGAATTTACCTATAAATTATATGTGGCACAAAGATCAGCATCACCAGTAGTTAAATATATCCCTCCATCCTAGCTTTATTATTTAGCAGTTCTTATTGAGTCATAACCCTTATTTCAGGAGCTTTCCTGCTCGTGATTGGTATAAATATTCTGGGAGCTGGGAAACTGACAAGGTAATAGATCTGCTTGAATCATACAACCAGGAAAGGGTGGTACTCGTTACAAGGGATAAAGATTGCCATTCACTTTACCATCAAAACTTCTCTTTATAGATTCTTCTTTAAGATGGGCACGGTGACTTAAAAGTGGGGTGAACATTAAAACACAAATTATTTGTTGGCTCCTATTTTTGCGTGTGCTGAAGAAAAATTACTTCTTATACTCAAGCCAGCCTCAGAACAATTTCCTAAATAATCCATCATAGAAGTGGCATTGAAATCCCATTTTTTTGGTCTCCCTTCTCAGTTCCATTTATTGATGGCCTCTTTTGAATAAAGTATGGAAGCATACAGACTCTTTGGAGAGAAGGCTAGTAGCCAATACCAATTTTGGGAACTGCACAGAAATGATCCAACATTTCTTTTCCATACATTATGTATACTAGAGTCATATTTTCTCAGAAGCATAAAGTCAGGCTCTTAGAAGTGACAAGAAACTTTTTTTTAAAAAAAAGCGCAGATGACTTCATTCTCTTAGGAGAGAGCCAGTAGAGGTACATTCAAGATGGTGTGATATCACTGGGGTTACAATTTATTTATTTATTTGATTTGTCAATTGCTTACAAGATAATAGGTATAAGTATAAACATAGTTATGAATACATGAAATGGATACATATAAGAAAAATAAAAAGAAACAATAGGACAGGAATGGTAGGCACTTTGGTGTGCTTATGCACGCCCCCTACAGACCTCTTAGGAAAGGGGTGAGGTCAATAGTAGAAGTCATCTGGTCATTAGCACTCTTTCTGAGAGTCGTTGAGGTCACTTGGAAGTTTTTTGTGCCCTCAGCAAGGGTGGGATGCTACTGGTTCGGCCTGGTTCTATAGAGCCAGTAGCTCTGAACAGCAGCAGACACCGGACCAGTTCGATGTCTGCTGCTCTGTTTGGCCCAGCCGTCCACCCAAACTCTTGGCTGTCCTTTATTTACTGCTTTTTCAACCTTAACTGCTTTGCATGGCACAGCTGAGGTTGGAAAATCAGGAAAAAAGAGGATTTTGCAATGCTGCACACCCACGTGCAGCGCTTGTCAGCTGTCCGGGCGGCACAGCTGAGATTTTTTGGAAATGGTCTACACACACATGCAAAATGCACTCTCACCAGGGGTGGGATTCTACCTGCCAGAGAACTAGCAAATCGCACCACTGGCTGGCCCCTCCCCTCCCACTCACTCATTACCTGGCAAACTTGCCTGCTAAGTTGCTGTTTTTCCTTTTTTTCCCCTTGACCATCAGCTGTTCTGCTGTGCCAGGAGATTTAGATTAGCTAGAAATCAGGAAATCATTGGATTTCTTGCTTTTTAGCTAATCTAAAAGCAGAGCTGAACCTTCTAGGACTGAAGCTTCTATTATTCAGTGCAGATTCAGGGAGCAGATGGCAGAAACACAGATCTTTAAGTGAATCTGTGATTCTGTGAGCAACTCAATCCGCCTGCCTGTTCTGCCTGATTTGGGGTAAAAGTTGCTCTTTTTTAAAAATAAAAAATTCAATATTTACATACATAGTGTGCTATGAGTTAATTTCGTGAGTTTGCTTGCAAGCAAATTTTATGTGACAGACTTAGGTAGCCCATGTAAGAAAAATAGATCTCTGAATGAATCTGTGATTCTGATTGGGTGAGCAACTCAATCTGCCTGCCTGCTTTGCCTGATTTTGGCTAAAAGTTGCTCTTTTTAAATAAAAAATACAATATTTACATAAATATTTATAATATTTCCATACAAGCCATGCCCAGCCAGTCACATGATCACCAAGCCACACCCACAAATTAGGCCACACCCACAGAATCAGTTGTTAAGAAATTTGAATCCCACCCCTGGCCCTCAGGGTCACCTGTATTGTGCAAATGGGCATGGAACCTTCTTGGAACTGCTGAAAGGATGATAGGACAGGAGATAGGTTGGTGTCATATCCCTCTCCCTCTGTTGAGAGTGGGCTGTTCAATCTTAATGTAGATGGCCTGTTTGACCAGTTTTGGTCAAAGCACCTTTGGACCACAATGAGCTGGATGACTGAGAATCTTCATAGACATTAGGCTCTAAATATGTGTGTGAAAACATGCCATTTCTCATTCTTTGCTCCCTATTTTTTTTTTTTTTGAAAAGATTACTCTTTGTTACATGCCTGACTGCTTACGAGTTGAGTTCCATGTCTTTCACCCTCTGTTAGCATTTTGCAGTATTTTTGCTTTTTTAGAGACTCCAGCTTCCCAGCACCAGTGGCTGATATCTACTGTGGCTAATAGAGCAAGGAACCTGTCTGCAATTAAGCCAGAAGGATCAAAGAAGTCAAGATTCTCTGCTGGGTATAAATCCAAGCCAGAATTCATTGGCTTATATGCACTAAGGTAATTAACTTCTCACCCACACAAAATAGATCCATGTAAACACATACCTATTGCCATCACCATTTGCTATCACCTCCATTTTTCAACACCACCATCCCCCCCGGCTTACTTCAAAGTGTACCTCCACGGAAGTCTCCTATCCCAGGAAGGAAAAAAGATATAGGGAAGACAAAATAGTCATAAGGAAATAAAAACATAAAATAAGAACAAACAAGAATAATGATATGTCAGCAGCAGGACTCATCAGAAGGTGAATCAGAATGTCACCACCCACGCTGGAGGCATGGATGGTAAAGATGATGGCACTCGGTGAGATGGGTCAATTGATGTCTTCCCTACAACTGCCCTCATCACATCTGATTAATTGAGGGGCTCTCTGATGTAGTAATTATTTGAACTTCATTAATAAAACTTTATTAATTCTAATCATTAATTATTAATGATTGTAGCTATGATTTATGATCTATAGCCTATCCCTTTGTTATTTGTATTACACTGAGGGTTTATGTACCAGAGACAAATTTCTTCTGTGTCTAATCACACTTGACCAATAAAGAATGTTCTTTTCTTTTCTTTTCTTTTCTTTTCTTTTCTTTTCTTTTCTTTT
>NW_020769312.1:22219758-22277865 GCF_900518735.1 Pseudonaja textilis | reverse complement strand
AGAGAGAGAGAGAGAGAGAGAGAGAGAGACGGAGAGAGAGAGAGGAATGATAGACAAAGACAGAAACAGAGACAGACAGACATGACAGACATATCTCTCTCTCTCTCTCTCTCTCTCTCTCTCTCTCTCTCTCACACACACACACACACGCAGTGAGCTATTTTACTGGCTCTTGTTTAAAAATGATCTGTGAAAATTTCTAATTTGCTAAATTCTTGTTTATCATAGATTTGTTAATAAAATAACACAAATGGATTTGCTGAACTAATTTGATGAGTTGAGATACATTGATCTTTGCTTACTTTAGCAATTAAACTTTTAGGATAAATCCTACTTTCTCTCCTGCAGTTCTCAGATAGCATTTTGGTGATAAGTTTGAAGGGATCTTTCCTGCTGAGGCCATTTTCTCAGGAAATGACCTCTTGTTTGTGACAGGTCAGTTCCCAGCTCTAGTGCCTTTAGAATATTGTAAAAACATGCATTTTTATGACAGTCCTTCCCCATGTTAGTTCTCCCCAAGAGTTGACTTTTTAATGGATTTGGGTGTGTCTCAGTCTGTGTGTATTCTTAAATCATAAGGGTTTTTATATTGTGAAATATTTATGTATACATAAATAAATATATTGAGATTGCTTTAATCAAATTTGCAGCAAAAATAGTTGAAAAAAAAAACAATGTTTCCCTGTAACTGACAACAACTGTGAAAGACAGTAATTATGAATTAGGAAACTGTATGGAATAATCAAGCATGATAAAAATATATTTATTTCCCTTAGCACAAATCTGATTTCTAAGCCCTTCAGGGAGATACAGAGAGAGTGAAAAAAAGCAGTCTAAATTGTGAAACCTGAACAAATTAAATGGCAACCTGAAAAATAAATATCTTGCCAGTTTTCTTAAGATTACTTTTTTTCAAGGTAGGCTGCCATTAGTTCCACTCTGCAGGTGTGCAGTGCAGGTGTGCAGTAAAAATGTACAATAGTGGAATACCTGAGGCTACCCAGTGAATGCCAAGCTTTATGAGCAGCAGAAATGTGTGATGCAGCTTTTGATAGATGGGTGCTTTAGGCCACAGAACAGTATATGTTTGAAATGGCACATTCTATAAAAATAAACTGCATGTCCACTGAAACCTCAGCATTGTAGTAGAAAGGATAAGTATGGTTACTTTGAATGGATGACTGTAACTATCAATCTGATACTGAGCATATCATCAGAATGTATTTTTCTTTATCCTGGACTATGTTGAAATAAGGAGATTTTCTAAGATGAGAGGCCTCAATTATGCTCTACCTCCATAATTGTACAATCAACCCCTCCTTCTCCTTCTCCTTCTCCTTCTCCTTTTTCCTTCCTCCTGTACAATCAATCCCTCCTTCTCCTTCTCCTTCTCCTTTTTCCTTCCTCCTTCTTCCTTCCTTCTCCTCCTCCTCCTCTTTCACCATCAACTGCAGCCATAAATCTCCCGATCATCTGTCTATTCTCCACCTCAAACACCCAATTTCAGTTATTACCCTGTCCAATCCATAATACTTTCTGCATTGATTTGCCTACAAATAAATTAAGGAAGTTGGGGTAACAGATTGCTCAGAGAATTGCAAGAAATTCTCTCATAGTGTTTAATTATATATAATCGTTCTGTGTATATATTATCTTCTAAATCTCTCCAATCACTGTTTCCTGGACAGATTACGGTGATTGGAATACAAAGATCTGTAAAGATAAGTTGATTATGGCCCCATTTGGATGTGAATTTAGATTGGAAGCTAAACTTTATACTTCACTTCCAGTTGTGAAGCATAAGATACAATGAATGCTAAAACTTGACCAAAGATCCAGTAATAGTTCACAATGAAGTGCCATTGGAATCCTATTTTTCTTTTTATTAATTTCCTAAATGCTTTACAAACTATCAAAAAATGAATTGCAGTACTCTTTAATAAGCAATGCTATACCCAAAGTGAGTAGATACATTAGTAGCATTTATTGGTATAAAAATGATCGACAGAGGTAAAGGAAAAGTGACTTGCTCATGGCTGCTGAGGCAGAAGACATTTAAGACAGTTTCAGTCCTAACTTGACTTACTAGAACCAAGGCTTTCTTGAACTTAGCAGTGAACAGATCACACAGGTAGTCCTCATTTAGTGCTGTCCTGGGTAGCAATCATCCACAATTATGACAGTGATGAAAAAGTAACTTTGTGATTAATGGCTGTACTTAGGGCAACAAAGGTCTTCAGAGTGAAGCTGGTTAAAGTCCCATCAGTGTCAGGCAGCAGCTGCAGCAGGAGGAAAGGTCCTAATCAATGAATTAAGATCACAGAGCTCAGCTTGTCAACTTGTGGTTAGCTCTTTTTAGGGACACATTGTTTGGTAGAGAAAAGCAGTTCAGGAAGAAATAGCTTACTGATTTCCAGAGAAGAAATAGAGGACTGAAGAAGACTGCAGTGGAAAAAGGAGCCAGTGAATAGACCATCTCCTCAGAATACTCCAGAGCAAGGAGGATGGCACAACTGCCCACACATACTCCATATAGAGCAGATGTATCAAATACAGCCCATGGTGGGCCAAATCAAGCCCATGGTAGGGCCAGAGATGGTGAGGTACCGGCCCGTGCCACCCCAGCCTCGTCCCACCCTGGCTTCCCAAACAAAATCCTGATACAGCCCGCAATGGAATTGAGTTTGACACCCCTGATATACAGGGTCCCATAAGAAGATACAAGGTTGCATTTTCTGGTGGGCTTTGGCCCTCTAGGAGCCAGAGGAAAATAATCTTGCCTAAGCTGCAGTTTTGCACCTGCATCCGGATACTTCCTCTTGTAACCCTCTTAGGAATTGTTTGTTAATGGCTTTTTGGATGTTAAGAATCTTCAGAAAGACAGGTTTCATTACACTGGGTCAGTTTCTTTCTATCCTCATTGAAAGAAATTTTGTACAACTTTAAGAACTTTAAAGGGGAAAATATTTCTGAATAAACAGCAAAAGGGTAACTACAATATTGAAATTATAAACAGATTAAAGGGGTCAGATGGACTTGAAATAATATTTCCTGTGAGTTGTTTAAAATTTTGCAATAAAGAGAATTTTGAAACAAATGGTAAGAAATCATTTGATGGAAAAGTGCTGATTAGGGAAAAAACAAACAAACAAATGATAGGAGAAGACCTGGGTGGATTAGAGGGAAACAGATAGAACTAAAAATTACATTTAAAAGACAAGAGATCCATTAATACAATGGAGTAATATTATTTGTCTGTGGAAGAATTTAAGGATATTTGGGAACAATAAATTCAAAAAGTATTATCTTCTCTATGAAAATGTGAGTTTTAAAAAGTCTATAGAAAAAGAACACATTTTACTGGACAAAACAGAGACTGAGGCTGGTTTGAAGGTGGATTTGAAAGTGCATTTTAAAATGCCAGATCACAAGAATGATATTAAAAATGATGCCACACTGGATTTACCAATGAAACTGCCTGTTGTCTTAATAATTAAAAGGAGACATATAAATAATAAATCAGAAACTTGAATAGTGATTTTGTGACTTGGATAGCTTCACTGCATTTTTAGAGAAAGTGATAATGTTATTTCAAGCAACAAAAAAGTCATGAAAAAAAGAAAAGGAAAGAAATATCAAACTGATTTACTTGATGAGGGTTAAAATAGAAATGTTATTATTTCTGGGAGTTCTTAAAGGACTTTTGTTGATTAGCACTGATTGACAAGATGTTATAATTTGTCTATTGATGAGATATGGAAAGAGCTTTATATTTCATATTTGAATACAGGAAATTTTGAAAATGGAGATAAAGATGAAACCAGAATTTTTCCTTTTGTGCCTAATGGAAAAAGACCTAAAAAAACAATTTGGAACTTTGTTACTATATATGTTGACAGCAGCAAGATTATTACACACACAAAAATGGAAGGACATTTTGATTCCCACCATGGATGAATTGGTGCAGAAGCTGATGGAATTGGCTGAAATGGCAAAATGGACTATTTTGATTAAAGAAAAGAATATAACTACTTTTGTTTCCACATGGAGACCACTTCTGAACTTTGTGCTTGAAGCAGAAAAAAAACCAAAATTTTGATTTTGGGTTTTACTGATTAAATTGATAGATCTTTATAGAAATGGCTTGCTTATATTATTATGAAAAACAAAATGTTGTGTTTTGATGGTAATGCTTTATTTTACTGCAAGAGAGAGAATCGGAGGTCAATGTTCCTTTTTCTTTTTCTTTTCTCAGCATTAGAATAGAATAGAATAACAGAGTTGGAAGTGACCTTAGAGGTCTTCTAGTCCAATCCCCTGCCTAGGCAGGAAACCCTACACCACTTCAGACAAATGGTTATCCAACATCTTTTTTAAAACTTCCAGTGTTGGAATATTCACAGCTTCTGGAGGCAAGTTGTTCCACTGATTAATTGTTCTGTCAGGAAATTTCTCCTTAGTTCTAAGTTGCTTCTCTCCTTGATTAGTTTCCACCCATTGCTTCTTGTCCTGCCCTCTGGTGCTTTGGAGAATAGCTTGACTCCCTCTTTTTTGTGGCAGCCCCTGAGATATTGGAACACTGCTATCATGTCTCCCCTAGTCCTTCTTTTCATTAGACTATACATACCCAATTCCAGCAACCATTCTTTATGTGTTTTAGCCTCCATTCCCATAATCATCTTTGTTGCTCTTCTCTGAACTCTTTCTAGAGTCTCAACATCTTTTTTACATTGTGGTGACTAAAACTGAATGCAGTTTGTGGCCTTACCAAGGCATTATAAAGTAGAATTAACACTTCATGTGATCTTGATTCTATCCCTCTGTTTATACAGCCTAGAACTGTGTTGGCTTTTTTGGCAACTGCTACACACTGCTGGCTCATATTTAAATGGTTGTCCACTAGGACTCCAAGATCCCTCTCTCAGTTACTACTATTGAGCCTTCCTCACTTCTCTTCCCCTCTTCCTCCCCACCATTTTCCTATTTACTTTTGTATTACGTATCTTATTTTATCTTATAACTCAATAAAAAATGTTAAACTATAGAAAAGAAAGAACAGATATTTTACTGAAATATCAAGGAAAGTGATTATTTGTACTTGGCTTTGAGGGAGAGGAAGCGCGCACGCGCGCACACACACACACATAACAAAGGAAAACCCCCCCAAAAAAGTCTGATACAGGACACTGTATGAGAGACTTTTACTTCAGATGAAAACCATAAGTGATGTTTGCATTTCTCTCAGCCATATGGTTCACATAGCAACCATTTCCCTGGACCCAATAGTGGTCACCATATGAAGACTACCTGCAATTTAGTTCACATTTAGTAAGGAGTTACCCCAAAAGAGCAATCTGAACAAAATTAATTAAGAAAACATTCTTTGTGCATGGGCAAATTCCTTTGTCCTATAAGTTGTTGTTCCCAATTCGGGTCTGAGCCTGGTGCCAAAGCCAATGATAAACACCAGACATCAGATGCAGGTTTTCTGATTGCTTTTTATTGGAGTACTCCAAGGAAAAGGGCTCCTGGTCAAAAGAACAAAGGAGCCAAGAACAAAGGAATGAGTAAGTTTTATACATTTTCACAAAAGGAGAAGGTGGGTAAAGTGAGATAATAAGAAATATCATCTAATAAACATTTTAGTAATAATTCTACAATTTGTTCTATTGATCTCTAGCTGTCCCTATTCCCAAATCTTGGCTAATGAATGCCCTAGGAATTATCTAATACACATTTGATTTGCCTAACTTTTAGCTAAGGTCTGCAAGTTGGCTAGCTTGTATTACTTTTATCAGCTTTCCAATTAGCCAGGATTGTTACAAGAGTTACACATGCATATCTCCTCTGGATAAGCATTCTTTCTTCTTGCCAGACAGACTCCACAATTACAAGTTTCCTGGTTTACTTTGAAGTGTGTGCCATGACCTGGCTTCATTTTAGCAGATGGCCCATCAAAGTGTATTATGCAAAGAATGTTTTTCTTTCTTCTGTTCAGTTGTGCCTGATAGTTAGAGACTACTTGAACAAGAGCCTGCAATTTTATTGGCAAGGTTTTTAAAAAGTGGTTTGCCATTGCCTCCTTCCCAGGGCCTAGAGAAAGGGACTGGCCCAAGATCATCTTGCTGGCTTTGTGCCCAAGTTAGGAATAGAACTCAGAGTCTCCCAGTTTCTAGCCTGATGCTTTAACCATACACCAAACTGGGTCTCACAAATCTAATGGAACAACCCTATATTAATGGTATAATTATTTCATAGATAGTATAATATTGTACAAAAGAAAAGCATCATATTGTCTCACGGTTTACAAATAAACTAACCAAATCTGCAACTTTATGCACATTTTCCAGTCCTAGTGAATTCAATTCAATATTTATTTATTTATTAAAAAAAAAAAAAAGCTCAGAAACGAAAACGTAAATGACATTGGTGGCACCCTGATGTTTTTGTATAATGCTATTAGATCACAAAAGCCTGTGGAATGTTATTAATAATAAAATGCTCTGCTAACTTTTGAAATTTAGGCTGCATTACAACAGAAAACCAAACAGTCTCCTGATAAAAACAGAGTTGCACTTCTTTCTGCTTGCCATGACTATGTGCCAAAATGGAATTTAAATGATAAAACTACAGCCGTGCTGTTTTGTAATCGAAAGATAAAAAGATTTTCCAGTGAATGCAGAAAAACACCCACTCTTTGATTTGCTGCAAAATTATTCCTTCATATAAAAGAGAGGAACATGAAGGGAGAGGGATTATTAACAAAATCAACATTTCTGCTTTTTAATCAGCTATATTGAGTATATTTGCTGACTCCAAGTGGATAGACTCATTCATTTTCTTTCTCTGTTTCATACACCATCTTTAAAAACACGAATGTCTCACTGCACTTGAAAACAATACTCTCCTTAAAATCCTTTTGAAGGCAAAAAGCAAAAATGCACCCTCAATCCAAACCATTTTTCCTTCATTGCATTCTAACCAACCTCCAATCACAAGAGCTTTCAGGAGCTTCTCACCACCAGCTGAGTGTGAAAAATGATTTGGGGCCCAGAACATGTGGCAACAGCAAGAAATCTCCCCAATGGGGAAAAATCAAAATACAGAATAAACACTTTAGAACTTAGAACTTGTGTTCCATTCAAGGCAAAGGACCAGAGAGGTTAAAAGGTCTCTGACGGTGGCAGATCAGCTAGAGCTGTTTGCTGCTTGCAACAAACCTCTGCTGGTTTGAAGCCAGAGCTGTGTGATTTTGTTTTCCAATTGCAGATGAAGAGAAAAATCTTGGTGTGGTAAGACACTATATCACCACATATTTCCCAGGAAGGAGATCATGAAAAAGATTCATAGATGTGTCACAGTTCTACATTGTCTTACGCTGTGTTGTTGGAGTTCCTAATAAATCCAAAAGACAGATTTGCTCTAAAATTAACTTTACTGGTCAGCATGACTCAATGCACTAATTTTTAATGAATTCCAATTTACTATTGACTAATGTAAAATAAGCATTTTATTGGGGAGAGGCATGAACACTGCTTTGATGAACCAAATTTAAAAGAGATTCTTGACTGTTTATAAAGGTGGGCTTGATTTATTCGTTTTTGGAAATGAAAAGGAGGGGGGTGGGAAATCTATACAAACCCATGAAAAATTTCCCTATTACCTTGTGATCTGCAGCTATTTTTGGTAGTTGATAGATATTTATGACACATTGCCATAGCAACAAAGAACTATCTGAATATCTGTATTATTTGGCAGGAAGAATAATGTTCCAGGCAGCCTTTTGATACAATAATCATTGCTTAAAGTTATAGATAATGTATTAGGGAGATAGCCTGCGCCTACCTGCATATTTCTGTGCATAAACAAAGCATTTGTTTTGGGGATGGGGATAATCACACAATCTTACCTGTGATGGTTTTCAATACACAGCAGTGAGGCCACTAGATGGTGCATTTATCGTTGCTAAAATTAATAACAAGCAAGCCTATTTTTCACAAACACTGTTTAAGTACAGTTCTCTTCCCTCCCCGCCCCCCCCAAAAGGAAAGGAGGAGGAAGAGGAAAATCATACATATTCCTTCAAGGATTTCTGTACTTCTTGAAAGAGGCTGTTTCCCTTCTTGTGTAGTAGAATATCCTATTTCTTTTCAAGTACAGAGTAAGAGAAAAAGAGGACGGCTTCATTTTTTGTTCATGTTTTGCAGGCCTGCTTTTAAAATCATATGGATTTCTATACCTGTCATTCTTTACACATATTAAAAAGCCCCTGATAGGAACGAGATCTCATTTCTATGGCAAAAGATTAATACCATGTAAGTATGACAAAGAGAAAATAAAAGATAACGAAGTCAGATCAGAACATGGAAGCATTAGAAGGTATATTTATAGATGTAGAGACTATATTATCATATGATCATGAAAATCAGCAAAGATGCCATTGCCTTAGAAAAAAAAAGAATACCAAACATAAGGCTGGGTTAGACCACTTTAAATGTGCTCAGATTATGGCCTTGAATCAGAGGTTCAACAGGTTCTGACTAGTTCTGGAGAACCGGTAGAAGAAATTTTGAGTACTTCGGAGAACCAGCAAATACCACCTCTGACCGGCCCTGCCCCCATCTATTCTCTACCTCTCGAGTCCCAGCTGATCGGCTGGGTCTTCTTTTGTTGCCCTGCACAGGAGAATGGAACTGGAAAGCAGGTTAGTGGGGTGGGGAGGGAATGGAGATTTTACAGTATCCTTCCCCTGCCATACTCATCAAGCCACACCCACCAAGCCACACCATGCCCACCAAGCCATGCCCAAGAACCGGTAGTGATTTTTTAAAAATCCCACCACTGCCTTGAATGCATATAAACTGTGCAACCACAGCATGTCTGCAGGAGCATCTTTGCAGTAGGAATAAACAGATCTGGTTTTCAGTAGACAACCAAACCAGAACGGCTTTCAAGAAACTTGCTTGTGACAAGGTAATGCAGGCATGCTCGGATCAGTGCTTCCAACAAGTCCATCATTTCAAGCCTGCTCAAATGTGCAGCTGTTTTAAAAGAAGCTGGAAATAATTCTGGCATACGATGCCGATGTCAGTTAAAAGCAGAATCGGAGGAAAGTATCAAAGGCGCATGTCTTTAACTTGGTCCTCTTTGGTGCCTAATGGATCAGAGAGACAGGTATGCCGAGTTCACTGCCATGTAGATTTAAAATCAGATCTCTTATCGATTATGCACATATGTGTTTAAGAGCAGAAGCGTTTAAAGGGGAAGAATGAGTCCAATTCTGGCAAAAATCCAGTCGAAGGACTGAATAGACATTTTCAGAAAGGGCAGATTATGTAAGTGCCAAGAGCATGAAAGCTTACAAATAGTAGTTCAGTAGTTCAATAATAGTTAAGGAAGAGAGAAGAGAAGTCCTAACATTCCTGGTCCAGTAATAAATTTCTGTTATGAACAGGAAGAAAAGAAGGAGTAGTAGTACTGTAATAGTACTAGTAATAGTGGCAGTAGTGTACAAGTAGTCCTCAACTTACGATCACAATTGAGCCCAAAATTTCCATTGCTAAGTGAGACAGTTGTTAAGTGAATCACTGCAGTTCTTAAATCAGTAACACAGTTATTAAGTGAATCTGGTTTCCCTATTGACTTTGCTTGTCAGAAGGACACAAAAGGGGATCACATGACTCCAGGACACTGCAACCATCATAAAAAGGAGCCAGTTGCCAAGCATCCAAATTTGGATAACACGACCATGGGAATACTGCAACAGTCGTAAGTGTGAAAAATGGTCATAAGTCACTTTGTTTAGTGGGTCCAAATGACCTGGGTCATGGGCTGTGTGATGACCTTCTGAGTTCTATTGCTGTGATATCCTGGGTCTTGTGCTGTAATCTCCTGGGTCGTTGGCTGTGTTGCAACATCCTGAGGTTTTGTGGTGTAACCTCCTGAGTTCTGTGATGTGATATCCTGAGCGGGTGGTTGTGATGTGACATTCTGGGTTTTGGTTTGGCTCTGAGCTTGAGGCCTGGATATGTGTTCATGGCATGTGCCCATTTGCTTGGTTTGGGGGTCGGAGTGTGTGGCAGCTGGTGATGCAGTGGTGGTCTGGTTTCTGGATGGTGGTTGTCTTTCGTCTATGAGATGGGTTTGGGTATGAGTCTGGTGAGGGAGAATGGTGGTGGTGTCATGTGTTGTTTTGGGTCCGGTGTTGGTTTCTGTGGCTGGGACTCGTTTGTTGATAAGGGCTAGTTTCCAGATGTCTGGTAGGCGGGAGGCATCGTCCCATTTATTCATGTTATGAGGGTGTTTCTCTATTTCGATGTCTTCCCCAATTATTCCCTTGTTGAAGTGTTCAGTATTGGAGATTAATTTGGTTCCCTCAAAATTAATTTCATGTCTTGTGGCTTTAAGGTGCTGGAAAAGGGAGGAAGTATTTTCTTCTTTTCTGACTGTGTTCTTGTGTTCTGCGATGCGTGCATGTTTAATTTTTTATGGCCATCCCCTCCCCCAAAGTGCAGGTTTCTATATCTATTTTTTTGAAATATGTTCACACAAGACACAACATCTCCAGCAGCAATTATTATGACTAGCATAATTAAAACTACCCTATTCACTCTTAAGCCCCAGGTGTGCCAGGTGTTTGTTATTTTGATTGGTGGTTAACCCAAATAGAGACTCTGACTATTAGTAACCATGATTTGTTTTTCCAAAATTAAATCAAGCAGCAATATCTATTCCACTAAAAAAAAATTGGGAAAAAACAGCTGTTTCATATTTAATTTAATTTAAGAAAATGAGACCCTTTTCTGAGGCAAAATTGTTGGAAACAATGGTTGAATAATCTCTATTTCTGATGTTTTGGCTCAGGGGGCTAATTGGAAATAATCAAGAAAGAAGTTTCTATCTTCAGTAATTAGCTGGCATTCTATAACAACCAACCAGAATTTAGTCTATCAGGTTATTTGAAAAAAAAAGAGAGAGAGATTAAATTGGAAAAGTTTATGTTCATTTCAATATGGGAACGGAGTCCCATGTATTCTAATTGGAACTATTGGTCCAGCAGCATCTGTAACAACCATAATAATGGCAAATGATGACAAGTGCACAATATTATCATACAAATGGTGCAATTATGCACTTGCATCATGTCTTCCCAGGTATATAATGGTGATGTCATGATGTACATATCATGATTTGTCCCTTCCCTTTACCACTTATCTCATAGACATCCATGTAAATTGGCATGTAAGTTTTAAATTTCAGCAGGTTTTGTCTGATTGTGATGCTAACCTTGGGTCATCCATGATCGATACTTGTGGTGATTGTTGGAATAGAATGCTAAGTACTCAGTCAACATTCCAATTTATGTTTTATTCTTTTTTCCCCCCAGCATTGGTCAATAAGTACAAAGTCATGGCACAGCTGAGAGGCACCAAGGAATGTTCAATTTACATGAAAACAAACAAACAAGCAAAATACAAACATCTTTGGCTACCCAACTTTGGCTAATCACTGTCAAACATGTGGGAGGCCTTTTTAATACTTTTGAAAAAGAAATATGTAGAAATATGTAGAAAAGTAGGTATTTCCTGCATCATTATAATTTCTTCCTTCTTGTTGTAGATAAAACATGGTTATGGTCTTCTCATCCAACCCTGCTTTGTTCTGCCTATTGGCTTTCAATTTCTCACACTGTTTCATCATGCCCCCAAAGCTGTTAGAAGAGATGACTTGCAATACCTTCCAGTTATGTGAATGAATTATTATTTATTGATTCTTCATCAAATAGTATCACACACAGTCCGACGTTAGATTTAATCCTTTTGCGTTTGAGTGCAAATTAATTAAATCAGTCCAAAGTACGAATCATTCAATCTTCTCACATCACAATAAGCTTTTAGTTGAATTGATAAATGATTAATTCATGTTTCCCTGATCCTTTTTTTTTTTTCAAAAAGATGAGAAAAATCTTCCTGAGGTATGAACTTCAAACTTCTTTCACCAGCTCTGGAAATAACAGCTTTTGTTTTAAGGTTGCCAGAATTTATTGACTATAGGATATCCTTTCTCTTGACAAATATTTCTCATAATATTTCATACATGATGGACATTAAATGTATGAGAAAGTATATTACTATTGTTATCCAGCATAGCAAAAATATATATTTCCCCTGAAGTACTATTTTCAAATGTCCTTACATTTATATATTCCATAAACTACAGCACTTCAAACACTGGAAAAAGAGTTTGGAAGGTAATTAGATCTACATTGGTTGTTATATTAGCATGTTGTAATTAGTATATGACTTGTGCAGCTTACCTCAGAAAGGAATACGGTCTTTGAGACTTCAACGAATGCCTCAACATGGCTCTCAAGTTGTTACATACATCATCTCTGTCCACTCAATTGTTCCTTCCTGATGCAGAATAGTATGCTATCTCCACTTCTATTCTGTTTTGTTATGTGCATATAAGGCATAAGGTTGGAATGATTAAGCTTGAGACCATCCCTGTTATATTGTTTCCAATTGTGCTGAAATTTCTCTTTTGTGATATAGAAATAGATAATAGAGATGGTTGATATTAAGCTCTTTTTATCTCTTGCCTGGGTATTTATTTCTCTGCTTTTGCCTGCTGTTTTGTCCATTGTTTGCAAGCGTTCCAATATTTGCAGTGTTCCAATATTTGAGAGGCTGCCATGAAGAAGAGAAGGCAGGACAACAAACAATGGATGGAAAATAATCAAGGAGAGAAGCAACCTAGAACTAAGGAGAAATTTCTTAACAACGAGGGCAAATTAACCAGTGGAAAAAGCTTGCCTTCAGAACTTATGGGTGCCCCATCGCTGGAGATTTTAAGAAGAGTCTGGATGGCTACTTCTCTGGAATAGTATAGGGTATAGGGTTTCCTGCTTGTGCAGGGAGTTGGACTAGAAGACCACCAAGATCCTTTCCAATTCTGTTATTCCATTAACAGAATTTGTTTAATAAACAAATATATACTTGCTAGTTGAGTAGAGAATTGTGTGTTCTTGCTCTGATCTGGATGTAGGGATTGACCTGGAATGTGCCAGGTGGGAACCAAACTGGAAGTTATCCATAGTAATTTCCCAACACAAACAAACATATCTTGGATTAATACAGTTCTGAGGTTAGGGATTTGAATAGTAAATATTTAATGTATAACTCTCAGGTATAAATATTTGGTTTCTCCGAGACAAGGTCATAGTTATATAGAGAAGAAACATTTTGTTGTCGTTTTTCTCAATAATTCATCTCTTATCTTTTCTTTCCAAATTTGCATTTCATGCTATAATACCTAGCTTTTACTTACCAGTAAGAAATCGGGATTTGAAAAAAAATTGGCTTGAAAGGTCTATGCAGAAAGCAAGGGAATAGACTGGGAATTAAACCACACATTTGGATGTAGTTGTTTGTGGCCTAATCCTAGTGAAAACCAGCACATAAACATAAATAAATAAATAAATACTGGCTGTAGACAAAACAACTTATTGACTGATGAGAGCAAATGAAGCAGGCAACTCCTGCTTCTGAAACTTTGCTCACTGCTGTTATTTGCAAGCTTCAATGCCTTTCCCTGCTCTCAAGCTTGGTCTGTGCATTAGCATTATGGCAAGATGAACACAAGACAAACAAGCAGGTGTCTGGCTGACCTTTAGCTAAAATCTTATTCAGGTTGTTTCCCTTTCTTCTGGTAATGCCATAGTGATGGCCATGTGGAAGGGGAAAAAAGATGCCAAATTTGTAACAGCATTTGTAATAAAGAAGATTCAATGCTCTTTATTAAAAGGAAAGAATGACACTACAGTTCATATTTTATATCGGACGCTGGAACTTTAAAGTCTTGCTTATAGTGGCTGGAAAAATGTTTGTTGGTTAACGAGGAGTCCTGTACAAAAGCTCTCCCTGCTGGTTTCTTTCCTTTCCACTAATTAGGAACTGGTTTCTTTCCTTTCCACCAATTAGGAGCTTCCTAAGCATCCATACAAAAATACTTGAAAAAGTTTCCTGAGGATTTGGAGTGCATTGTTTTGAACAGGCATTGTTTTGAATATGGTGTAGGAGCCTGCTATGGCAGTGGAATGATTAACGGACTGAGGTTTATTTCAGATAAGTTCTTTAGCAAGAACTTCTCTTAAAAGATCAAGTTTTTAGCTTGGGTATCTTCAGTCCCAAAAGGACTACCTCTCCAAATAAACAAAGAAACAAATAAATAAGTGTGGGAAATAAATGTATTTCTAGTATCCTTTGTGCTTATACAGCACTCCCAGCTGTTGTTATGCCTACTGGCTTTTTATATCTACTGGCTATATTTTCAGAGTTAGCTGCAGCTCCACTGTTTCATCTAACGTTTCCCTCCGTTAGTATCAACATTTTGCAGAGAATATTAATTCTATTATTCCTAATAATGTGCATGTGCGTTTTTACCAATGTTTAGTTAAAGCTCATAATAAAAACTGCACACGGGCTACAATGCTTGATGTGCAAATTCCCCCTGAAGATGCATTTGTACTAGACAGGAATACACAAGTGTTGTTTCACTCTGCTGGAAAATTGCAGGAAATAATTTTTTATTATTTATAAAAGCTCTCTGTTAATTCCCTCTTCGTATCGCTATGTGCTTTTATTTGCTACTGCTGTGATTCTTGGTTCTTCTCTCCCCAGCATTGTTCAAATGCCCCCACCCCCATGGCACTCTACTACAGATGTCCACATCTGCCCAATAGTGGTTTTCCCTGTATGGCCAGTACGGTGAATGTCTTTGCATTCATTTTTGGGAGGAGAAAATTTGAAAAGACCTGTTAAATTTTTTAACATTTTTGGCTTGAAGCCACTTACTAGCCAATGAAAAGTTAGGGGACAAGTAGAAAAGATGCAAACTTTTTTTTTTATTGTAGACTTTTTAAAACAAAAAATATTTGGAAGCCACTGCAAGTTTTCTATGTCTGTTTGAAATACTTCCCTCTCCTATGACACACATACACACATATAAATATATTTCAACCCATCCTTATTTTCTGAGACTTCTCCCATACAGGTTTAAAGAACTGAATTTCAAAGCACCCATATTCATGATTTTATTAGTTTTATTTACATTTATATTTACATTTATATACATTTTATTAGTACATACATAAGACATGCAGTATACATAACTGAAACCCTAAAAATCAATGTGTCATATAATTAACTCCTTCCTCCAAGTAGCAGTAACATTGTCATTCAAATTTCATAGCAATCTCAATAGCAATGATTAGGAGACCATTAAAGAATCAGTTAACTATAATTATCTTGGAATAAAAACATATTAGTGTGGCACCTGGTTCTTTCCTTAATGATATTCAATCTGATCGCCTAAATTAGAAGATTTTATAACCTCAGCATCATGACTGGGAAATCTGTTTCTTAGCTATTATTCTCACGGAGAAATAAGGCCAATCTTGGTTTTAAAACTATTGCAGAGTTGTTGAGAGAGGAGCTCAAATGATTCCGAAGATATCATCGCTATTTCTTAAAGTATTATTTCATGTGAACTAAGTGGCATGAGAGTAAGGCGATTCCTCTTGTTCTTTTGCTAGGCTAGTTTGGCATCAATAAGAAATAAAATGAGATGTGATGCATTCACTTTTTTCAGGATTTTTAAATTGTAGACTGCAATCCCAAGGAAATTATGAAGCAGGTCATGATCTGAGGAAGGGATGGAGGGTGGGGAATAGGTAGACACAAGCAGATATGAAACACTTGTATTAGGGTTGTCCCAAAGATCCTTTTTTCATGAGGCAACTGGACTTTCTGGTTTTTCTTTGAGGATATTTCGCTTCTCATCCAAGAAGCTTCTTCAGCTCTGACTGGATGGTGGGGGAAGTGGTGGGGGAACCATCCAGTCAGAGCTGAAGAAGCTTCTTGGATGAGAAGCAAAATGTCCTCAAAGAAAAACCAGAAAGTCCAATTGCCTCTTGAAAAAAAAGCATCTTTGAGATAACCATGACCTGGATGACAGAGAATCTCCATAGACATGTGTTAGGGTTGTAGCTTGCTTCCGCCCCAATGCTAACCTCTTTAAAACTAAGTATTTGTTGGCTAGTGGTGATAATTGGGGACCATCACAGAAAATTATCAAATATCATTGCAATTTTAGAGAATCCCTGATTCAGTGTCAGGATGGCCTTAGAGATTAGATCCCATTGTACAAGGCAGGGTGGGGATATCTATTGAGGTAGTGAGTTATATATATTAAAAATAATAATTTTGGAGATACTATCTGAATTAATTAGATTCCTATCACTCAGATTTTCTCATTCTTACTTGTTTTCTCATATGTGGGTTTTTTTTTAATGCTTTTTTTAAAAACCCTGGACTTTATTAAGAGGTATATCAGTAAGCTGCTTGCCTTTTTACAGGTGTTTCTCAATTCTTCCACCAATAATATAATTAAGTAATTTATTACTAAATTATGATAGACAGTTCAATCATAAACCAACTATTTCACACATTCTGCACCTGGGTCCTAAGTTTCAGGGGGCCAGGACAAAAAAAAAAATTCTGTAAGGCTGGTCTTCCATCATTTAGAGCAGGGGTCTCAAAACTTGACAACTTTAAGACTTGTGGACTTCAACTCCCAGAATCCCTCAGCCAGCATAGCTTGGAGACCCCTGATATAGAGGTAAGCAAAAGGGGACCCCAGAAATAAGTCCAGAATCTGGAGTCTCTCGCTGATGAGCACATTAGTCATTAAAGCGATGCATCTTCAATCTAAAATAGAAGAATATTCAGCAGGAATATTATTTTCATTTTTTAAAAAATCATTCACTCGTTCATTTATTTGGTATTAGTCTTGATAATGGGAAGCCAGCTACAGTTTAAATTATTTAAGCAGTTTCGGGAATGGCAGTGAAAGACAGAGCAAAACATATTTTATGGTTTGTTCAAGGCTAGGCATTTACCCTGCATTTAATCTATCTTTCACTTATGACTTCACCTTTCCTTCTTTCTTTTCCTTGCTAATTACACAGAGGACCTCATTGAACTTATGCCTCCTAGGAGGAGTGTAAGCACATCCTCTCTGGACCCCATGACATCTTATTTAGTGCTACATTTATATATTCTCTGACATACTGCATATTAATCTCTTTCCCATCATTTATCCATCTCATTTTGTTATTTCTCCTTACTATTTAAAACGTTCTACATAGTATTTCATGCTACTCACCCTATATTGGCTTGCCTGCATTTTTTTCACTTTCACAACTTAATTGTCCTAAGCCACTGAAATCCACCCAAACCAAAGCAACTAAGATATAGAAGAGATGATGACTGCAGTAGCCATAACCAGGTTTAGAAACTGTACTATTCTTGGACAAAATCAGTCATGTTGCTTAAAAGTTATGTTACCATAACATGCTCATCCCAAACGGCCACTAACAGCCTTATTGAAACTCTTTATAAATAGTTTTGGCAAGAAGCCATTCCTCTAACTGGGTCAAACTTCATCTTCTAGTAATACAAAGTCCAGGAAATTCCTGATTTCCCATGAACTCTTGAACAAGTAGATGTTAGTTTCATTCAGCAGGTAATTAGGGAAACTCTAAAAAAAAATCCTAAAACTAGTGATAAGTAACTTTATTGAAGGCAGCTTTAATAAAGCCATATGAAAGCATTCTAGCAATTACTGTGCTTACAAGTGTGGGAAGCGCTGCCCCCTTGTAGAGAATGAAATATTCTGGGGAATATTAAAAGAGGTGGAATATTATATTTCCCCAAAGGAGAAATGGAGAAAATGTTTTTTTTCCCATCAAGCTAATTTGTCAGCTGTCCCAGAACCACATGCTGTTTCTGCTCATCAATAAATGGAATCCTTCTTTCCAATCAGCCTCCATTTTATTTCCCGTGCCTTTCTCCCAGCTTGGAACTGAACCAGATAGAATTTTCTTCCTACACAAGCAACCCCTGTGAATCTTTCTGGTCTCTTCTCTCCCATGTAACGGATCACCTGGCCCTCTCTTTTATATGAGTGGGTGGTTTTCATTAGAAATGCTTCCTTTTACAACTGTGAGATTTGCTATTGTGCTGGTTTTAATTGACAGGAAAGGTAGACAGGATGCAGTGAGCATTGCAAGTGATGGAAGGAAAAACAAACAAACAAGAAAAACCACAACAAAACCAGAATACCCGTGCTCCTAATACTAATGCACAAGATTATTTGACAGCTTTTCAATGGTGTCCTTTTTGGAAAACATTCTTCCCTTGAGAATGAGCTTTATCAATCCTAGTTAAGTATCACTTTCCCCACCAATATGGCCTGTGCTAGGATAGTGATACTAGATTCGTTCAATTAAACAATGCCATCTATTGGGATCCCAGAATTGTCCTCATCTGTTGCAGTGCTTCCCTTCTGGAATGAGATTCTTGTTGACATCTGAGTTGCTCCCACCCTACTGGCAATCTGGAAAGCCATAAAAATCTGATTGTTCAGCCTGGCCTTGGGTTAGCAGAGAGGCCCTACCTGGATTGCATGTAGATATGGTTGACTAGATTTAACACTGGTTCTTTTATTATTTTGCAATTATTGTATTATGTTCTTATGCTGTCACTTTTACAGCATTCTATCCAGAGTTGGTTGTAATCAGATGATGCCTAAATTGAATAAATTAATAGCTGTGGACCCTAACAGATGCAATAATCTGGAATCCACCCAGAAGTGAAAATGACTCAATTCAGCAGGACTGTGTTGCAGATTTCCCAAGAGAAATCAGGATCTTTGCAGGATAATGTTGAAGATTTGCAGAATATCAGTGTGTTTCTTTTCATCACAAGGATAAGGAAAGAGAATGGAAAAGATAGAGGCATGGTGTAATGAGAAGGAGGCAGGATGGTGTACTACGAGAATCTTTGCAGAAACATGGAGAGACTTAGCCTTAGAAAATTGAGGAGGAATGACAGTGAGGAGCAGGTACTATTGCAAAGAGTGTGTGGAGAAGAAGCCAGAAGCATCAACAGTATGAGGGAGAAATGTTGAGGTGTGGGCCTTGCTGAAGTTTGAATATCATGCCACCCTGAAAACACCATGTCTCTTATATCATCAGCAACATTATTATCTTCCACTCATCACCATCTAGAGAGATATTCCAACCTGGTATACATAATTTGCTATCATTCTTGTGGGTACAAATGGAATGATGTATTCTTATTTTTCTAATGCTAGCTAATAATAGTCAGGCAAGATATCCAAACAGAAAATATATCTATCCACCAGATCCCCATTTCTTCTGGCATACTACTGTTTTGTGAGGGAACTTGTTTACTTCTATCCAGTGAGTGAGGAACAGACATTATGCAGTAGAATTATGAACAAAGTAATATTATTTTCTGCTATGAACCAAAGTGAAACCAACAAGATTATTATATGGTATTCACCTGCACCACACCCTCTTCTCAATGAAAACAACAATAACAACTTTTTGTCATTGTCCAGCTATGAACAATGAATCAAGAGTTCCATAGGATCAGGTTGCACTGGAAGGGTTGAAAAGTTATAAATTCTATAAAAACTATAAATTCCAAGAAACAATGTGAAATAAATAGAAGGAGAGAATTGGTGGTATCCATCAGCATGATTACCTTGTTTTGGCAGGTGAGAAGAATTTGGTGGTATGAGTCTATGAGAATGGATGACCAACGAATTGATCTTCCCTTTGTCTTGAATGCCATTGTTGTCATCATCATCATCATCGTCATCATCATCATTCTAGTCATTGTTTCTCCACTGCAGGATGAAGGCCTCTCCCAAATGTTTCCAATCAATACGGTCTTGAGCTTTCATTTGCCAATTGGGCCTGCAATGCTTGCTGATGTCTTTGATCTGTCTTCTTTTAGGTCTCTCTCTCTTTTTTAGATTAACAAAAGTAATTGTACTCCAAAGATACATATTTTTCTCCATAGACATCCATCATACACTGTAACAAAAAAAAAATGAAATAAAAAGAAAAAAGGAAGAAAGAAAGAAAGAAAGAAAGAAAGAAAGAAAGAAAGAAAGAAAGAAAGAGAAGGAAGGAAGGAAGGAAGGAAGGAAGGAAGGAAGGAAGGAAGGAAGGAAGGAAGAAAGGGGAGGCAGGTTGGGGAAGGGGAGAAGAGGAAGAGGAAGGGGAAGCTGTGTACATGAAAATAAGAAAATAAATTAAATCCAACGCAGAAAGAAAGAGGCCATTTGTGTGTGTGTGTGTGTGTGTGTGTGTGTGTGTGTGTGTGTGCTTTTTAGAACTTCAGCAGAAGAAGCTTCTGATCTGAAGAGAGGAGAAATTTCAAGTTTTCATTTTAGATGAATGTGGGTTTGTATGTATGTGTGTGTTTTTTCATTCTCCCTCCCCTTCCCCACATTTAATAAGAGTGAGGGGGAAGCCTATTGCCAGCCAGTGAGGGTCAGAGGGAGGCTGCTCATGATGAGAAGTTTATAAGAAGCCCACCCAAGGGTGATTGGAGCGGCTCTTCCAAAGGATGCTTTTTATCAAGTGGAATCATTCTATGGAATCCATTATATACATTCTATAAATGTATTGGTGTGCTTCCTGTTTATGTGTGTTCGTTGCAAAGCATGACTGGGAGAGAAGGTAAAAGCCATTTTCCACCAAGCAAAGATGTAATTCACCATTGAGAGGCATGTTGCTGCATTGACTGGTTCATGATATAAACATGGTCCCTAACTGGCCCGCAGGACTGGCCAAATGCTCAAGAAAATCTATGTCCTAAATAGAATATTACTCTTGAAGACACAGCCAGACTTTTTGGTTACTTCATTGCTACAGACTAATATGATTCTTTCAACCTTGCAAGCCTAATGATACATCTGAGTAATGTTACCCAGAGCATAAATCTGTATCATAAAATATGCGTTGTGAAGCTGATAGGGGATACGCAAATGGTCAGTTACGTCCTGTCCCATTGATTTTTTTTCTTGCACAAGAATTTGCTAAATGTGTCATATTCCATTATGTGCATGTGAAAACTGTAAAGCAATTGATTTAAATATATTCTGTTTTATGGTACTCTGTCTTCTATAAAAAGGCAGATGCAGGGAATAAGAATGTACATATCTTCAAAAATCCACTTTGTTCTACTATCCACTTTTTGGTAGTTGAACTAAATCTAACATTCTTTTGAAAGGATTTTTTTTAAGATTCAAAACAATATTTGCAAACTAGAAAAAGAGAACTGTAGTGTATAAAGTGGCTACAGGATTTCCTTCAGCTTTACTTAGCTTTTTGAAAGCAAAGGCATCACAATCTTTGCATTGACTTTACTCTTTCACTGGAACTTTTTTTTGTGTAATTGTGAAACGCCATCTCATTGGTGTTTGCCACAAACATATACCAATGTTGTTTGTGCTCTGGCTTTGGATGTTCTTGAAAACAAAATTGTGATAAAATTATTTTGCAGTCCTAATTAGGAGTAAAAAGCACATACATCATGACTCTCCTTTAGCATATCTAATTTAGCAAATGAATTTTTCTCCTTCCATAACTGAAATATGCCCTATTTAGTCTATATGTGCTCTTTTTATGAATGCAATGTGTCAGTTCATCTCTACTTTCTCATTATTGCAAAAACAAACAAACAAAAACAATAAAAAGCAACAACAAGCAAAAGCAACAACAAATACACAACTTATAATCACAATGGAGCCTACAATTTATATTACTAAGTGAGTTTTGCCCCATTTTACATTTTTTTTGCCACATTTATTAAATGAACCAATGCATTTGTTTAATTAGTAACACAGTTGTTAAGTGAATCTGAGTTAGTTAATTAGAGTTAGAATTCTTTATTGGCCAAGTGTGATTGAATACACAAGGAATTTGTCTTGGTGCAAATGCTCTCAGTGTACATAAAAGAAAAGATGCATTCACCGAGAGTCAAGAATCATAAGATACAATAGTTAGACACTCTGACTTCCTTATTGACTTGGTTTGTCAGAAGGTCCCAAAAGATTATCCTGTGGCCACAAGACACTGCAACTGTCATAAATGTGAATCAGTTATCAAGCATCCGAATGTAAATGATGTGATCATGGGAATGCTGCAATGGTCATAAGCAGTGGTGTGATTCAGCCAGTGTAACAACTGGTTCGGTGAGCGGGTGCTTCATGTGCTTTGCTGCTCTACATTTTAAAAAAGCCCTTTTCAACTCAGTTACTTACCTTCTACCAAAGCCCCTGGGACTAAAACAGCTGAGGCATGGCAAACCGCTCTGCCACGTGAATCAGCTGTGCTAAAAAACCAGGAAATAAAGCACAGGAAAGGGCAGGGGCAAATGGGCGGGGCCAAATGCTCACCTGAACTACCAGTTCACCCAAACTGGTCTGAACTGGTAGAATCCCACCCCTGGTCATAAGTGTGAAAAATGGTCATAAGTCACTTTTTTTCAGTGCAATTGTAACTTCAAATGGTCGCTAAACAAACTGTTGTAAGTTGAGGACTGCCTATAACACATTCTCCTGAACTCTTGGCTCCTGCTCAAAGACCAGATGGTATTTGTGGTTAGGAGAGCTTTCGCTCAACTTTATGATGTGTTCCTATAATGTCTCTTCTTCAATAGGGAGGCTCCTCACTTACTCATGCTCTGATAATCTCCCATCTGGACTATGGCAATGTGGTCTATGTAGAGATATTGTTGAAAAGCATCCAGAAGTTTCCACTGGTGCAGAATGCAGCTTCACAAGCAATCTGAAAGGGAGATGGGCAGTTTCTAAATATGATGTATAAATATTGAACAAATAAACAAAAAACAGGGAATTCCAAATCACATTATGTCTCTTCCAAAACGGAGGTGGCTCCGTATTGGTCTTTTTTTTTTAATGACAGATACAACCAGAATAGGGACATAGATGGCAAAAACCTGCCTGAGAATTGTCAACAACTACATTTTCTAGACTATATCTTCAAATATAGAATTATTTTGAATCTTCCAAAGATCTTGTTAAATTACCTCAGCTACTGTTACTATGATTCTTCTTGAATTCTCCTTGAGACTGGATAGAATTATCCCAAGGTTAGACAATTTGTGATAGTCCACATGTTGGTGAAGTACAACTGCCAGAAGCCCTTGCTGTTGGCATTTCTAACAATGCTGGGAGCTATAATACAGGAACATCTGGAGTGCCACAAATTGCTTGCCTCTGGGCCAGTGCATATATGTCTCCCTTTGTTGCTTTTCAAGCAAAGAATAGAGATAACAATGCAGAAAGCAGCAGAAAAGAACAAGAGAAATGTATTTATTTAAAAGATGTATATGGATCGCTCTTAACTCCTCCTCCTCCTCCTTCTCCTCCTCCTCCTCCTCCTCCTCCTCCTCCTCCTCCTCCTCCTCCTCCTCCTTCTTTTTTCACTTCTGTCAGCCTCAACTACTATTAATTGATGCAAGAACAAACATAAAACACTGATGATGTTACCCCCATTTGTAATGAAACATCTGCAAGAAAACCACAAAGTTCATAGAGCACCAAGGACCCCACAATCATAAAATAGGAAATCCGAAAAACAATAAAACAAAAACTCTGTACCTTAATCATGCTTTTGGGATGGCCCACAGCAGATCAGCTGCCCTCCTTCCATGCTATCTATGGATGCAATCTAATCCCAGCTCTTTAGTAGAAAAACAGGTTTGAACAGCCTTCCAAAAGGCTAGAAGAGTGGAGGGCCTGTCAAATCACCTGTGGAGGGATGATCCAGAAAGTAGGGGCGGCCACAGAAAATGGCACAATTTCCCACTAGATGCAACAAAATGGAACATACCCAAGCCTATATGATCTAGTGGGATGTGCAGATATTCTTAGGGAAGGAAAGTCCCACAAATAACCAGATCCTGTGCCACATAGGGCTTCTACCATCTTTATGCTTTTTAAAAATAAAGCACAATTGAGATGTATGTTAGAAGGTAAGGTATGTATATATTTATGCATGCATGTATATATCTATATCCAGTGGTGGGATTCAATTGTTTTTACTACCGGTTCTGTGGGCATGGCTAGGTGGGCGTAGCAGAGGAAGGATACTGTAAAATCTCCATTCTCTCCCCACCCCACCAACCTACTTTCCAGCTCTGTTTTCCTGTGCAGGGCAGACCAATCAACTGGGACTCGGAAGGCAGAGAATAGATGGGGGCGGGGGTAGTCAGAGGTGATATTTGCTGGTTCTCCAAACTACTCAAAATTTCCTCTACCGGTTCTCCAGAACTGGTCAGAACCTGCTGAATACCACCTCTGTCTATACCGCATATTTCTGAACCATCCATCTCCCTCACCCATGTTGGCAGGAAAAGGATAAAGACTTTTTATCTAGATTCCAGTGTAACTTTTTTATAAACTATTATTGCAAGCTTTTGTAAAAATCAGGGAAAATGTACATCTTTGAGACACAGGAAACTCTTTCCAGTCTAGCGGCCTATGCCATCATTCCTTCTTGTAATGCAAGGTTTTTTATGTATTTTTGACTACATGCTTAAAATGGAATAACGAAAGACGGAAAGAATAAAGAAAAAAAAATGACTCTAATTAAAATCTACCATTCTATACTATTTTTAGTACTTGCAATCTCTTATGCATCTATTCAGAACTAAGTCTACTTATACACACCTAGTAGCCCGAAAATAATTTTGATTCTTTATTAAGCACTGCGGAGTATAACTGAACCCTGGCATATAATACCGATAAGCATTTCAAGCTCTTAAAGCAGATCAACCAAGTATTTTTGGTCAAAAACATACCCTCCCCACTGCTCCCTCCTCCCCCCAAAAGCTTTTAGCCCTCCTTCCATACTATCTCTTTTCTTCTTTTTAAATGTAACCATCGGAATGTGATCCTCACACCAGGTCATTGCTTTTTCCCCCTTCTTGTCCATGTGCTGAAAATCCTCTTTTATGGCAGCACTATGACATGTATTACAGTCGATTGGACTTCTCATTGTCATGAGCAGAAAGCTTGAAAGGGAATGTCTGAACTTGCTGAACTCTGCTGGGATACCACTTACAATGCCCCTTAGAGGAAAATAACAGCTCTTCAGTCTGTGACATAATATCTTAATTTGAAAAGGCACATTGGGTGACATTTTTTTTTTTGACAGTCTGGCACATGTATCATATCTATAGTTGAGTGCTTTCGGGGACTCTTTCTCTCTCTGAGGATTTGCTCACCCCACGAGAGTCTCTATTTATAGCCCTTTGTCCGAATAGTATCCATCAAGTTTGCAAGATGACATCATTAGCGCTCCTTAGACTCAGCTGAATGCTTGCAATATCACCTTAAAAAAAAAAAAAAAATTATTAGGGCATTTTTTCCCCTCTCCAGCACCGAGTTAGATTATTCACCCCCCACAAGGATGTGTCAAAAAACAGTGTTAAAGAGTGAAACACTTGAAAGCAATACATAATGAGTGAAAAACCCGAGTCAATAGTACTCTAGCAAATGAACAGGATCGAGTTGTGTGGGGTTGAGGAAATGTTGCATAAACTGAACAGAAAGCTGTTTAGGATGGTAGTTTAGGAGAGGGGGCATGCTGCTATCAGCATGAGCACGACAAAAGGAGCACGACAAAAGGAGGAAGTTGTTTCTAGGATGTCCATCCAGTGGTGGGATTCAAATTTTTTTACTACCAGTTCTGTGGGCGTGGTTTGATGGGCGTGGCAGGAGAAAGGTACTGTAAAATCTCCAGTCAGAGGTGGTATTTGCCCTGTTTTCTGAACTACTCAAAATTTCCACTACCGGTTCTCCATAACTGGTTAGAACCTGCTGAATACCACCTCTGTATCCATCCCATCCAGAGAGCTAGAGAGCAATTATTAAGGGTCCTTATCCGGAGATGAAACAGAAAAGGAGCTGGGCATTCTGGGTAATCTATTTGGCCACTCCCCTCCTGTGAAAGGTGAGAAATGATTGCCACTTTGAGGAGTCCTTGGTGCTCTCTGAGCTTGTTTGTTTTCTGTCAGACATTTCATTACCCAATCTAGGTAACATTATCAGGGCTGATGATGAGCACTGATGATGTTGCCTACTTTTGGTAATGAAACACCTGCAAGAAAAAAACCAAAATCAGACAGCAATAAGATCCCTCATTTTATCCCTGAACTGTAAATATTCTCGTTTATTGATTAGCATTCTTACAGCTTTCCAGAGATGGATGAACATCTGGCTTTTCCAGAAGGCCTTTGGGGACTGGAACCACTAGCATCTTAACTGATTTTACCACATAGGAAGCCTTACAAAGAGAGTATTTATTACTCTCTTGAATATTTAGGAGCCTCCCACCTTCCAAAATTATCAAGCACAGTGGCTTAAAAGATGCTGGAGTAGGTCTATGCTCTGGCAGTTTGACTCCCACCATCATGTAATGGAGTAAGCTCCCATCACTTGTCTCAGCTCCTGCCAACCTAGCAATTTGAAATCATGCAAATGCAAGTAGATAAATAGTTACCTCTTCAGTTGGAAGGTAATAGTGTTCTGTATTTTGTCCTACACTCTGCACTGCGGCATGAGGTCATGCTGGACACATGACTGCATAAACATCTTCAGACAGTGCTGGCTCATTGGCTTACAGAAATGGAGGTGAGCACTGCCCCTAAAGTTGACTATGACTAGTGGAGTAAAATCTGCAGAGACTCCTTTACCTTTTTTTCCTTAACAAAGCACCACTAGTAAAAAAAAATGTGGAGCTGACTAGGGTTTGTTTGTTTGTTTTTAGCTCCATATTGTCCAAGGGCAGCAGCAATCCATTTGTGTTATTTTTCTGATTTTTTTTAAAAACCTTGTTATCTTCCAGAGGAGACCTACGCAGGATTTCAGATCACACTGCCTGCAGCCATGCACATGGCATACGTTCTTTGCATAGGCCAGGGAACATTATATAGTCTGAAATGCTTCAACACCATCACCACCCCAAACAAAAAATTACAATATAAAGAGAAACAGTTTGTATTCAGTGTGGACATGGCACCAAGACATTGCCTGGACAGGCCCCTGCTGTTGTGAAACAGTTGCTAGATTGGAACTGTTAAAAGCAAGTGAAGAAATTGCAGGGCAGTTGTAGCCTGGGGATGTAGTTTTAGCTAGGTAGAGTCATAAATGTATTGTAGCTTTTGTGTCTTGTTTAGGACAAGACAATAAAACCTTGTCTCACTTCTTGGCTAGTATGTCTTCTAACCTTGTCATGACATATCTTCTTTTTTTATTAAGGAGTAGATACCTTAATTACTTCTTAAATAAACTCAACTGGCAGTCCATACAAACTGCTCTGGAAAAGCATTCCACATCATTGTCTGCTTTTAGTGAGAGCTTGGAGAAAAATTGGAAGAGTTCTTTAAAGTAACAACTGGGGTTTCTCGGACCAGAGATTGCTATTATTATTTTACCTCTTTTGGAAGGAATAGTACACTTCCTAGCTGCTTTGTAGTGATTCATTTGTAAGGGCAGCAGCTTAGGCTGTTTTATGAGTCATCTAGCTATCTAGCTATCTATCATATGTCAACAGACAATAGATATGCTGTTATTCTTTTTCTCCAAATGTATATTCTACTTTCATAATAAGTGCCTTCATAAATTGGATTAGAGTTTACTTTTTCTTCTTTTTCACAAAATATATCATAGCCCTTATAACTGTGGGAAGACAGTTGTATTAACTTTAATCACAAATTTACTTAATAGTTGTATTGCAGTTGTTTATTTCCCCCTTTTTAGGATCACAACCCTTCCAAAGTGGGTTACAAAAAACATGAACAATTGTATTTAAGAATGTGCCATACCTTTTAACAAAACCCCAAGCTTTTAATATCTTTTCTCCAAGCTGTTTGACCGTAATGAAACAGGGAGGAGAAAAAAGAATTCAACCAACAAGTGGCATTCCTCTTTTCTCTTTGGAGATCTTAATTTTGAGTAGCATGATTGGGTTTTCCAACCTATATTTCTCCTCAGGAGAACTTTATAAGTTTTCATGAAAAATAAGGCCAAAAAGTTACAAGATTTCTAAGGTATAGCAGAATGTCAGTTATCATTCAGAGACTCAAATGGCAGATAGAATAGAGTAGAATAGAATACTTTATTGGCCAAGTGTGATTGGACACACAAGGAATTTGTCTTGGTGCAGATACTCTCAGTATACATAAAAGAAAAGATACATTAATCAAGAGTCAAGAATCATAAGGTACAACACTTAATAATAGTTATAGGGTACAATAAGCAATCAAATCATACTAGGAAACAGTCAATATAAATCATAAGGATACAAGTGACAAAGTTATAGTCATACAGTCACAAGTGGGAGGGGATGGGTGATAAGGAGTGATGAGAAGATTAACAGTAATATTAGAGCAAACTTTCTGATAGTTGAACAGTGTTGAGGGAATTATTTGTTTAGCCGAGTGATGGCTTTTGGGAAAAAAACTGTTCTTGTGTCTAGTTGTTCTGGTGTGCAGTGCTCTATAGCCTCCTTTTGAGGGAAGGAGTTGAAACAGTTCATGTCCGGGATGTGAGGGGTCTGTAAATATTTTCACACCCCTCTTTTTGACTCGTGCAGTATACAGGTCCTCAACTGAAGGCAGGTTGGTAGTAATTGTTTTTTCTGCAGTCCTAATTATCCTCTGAAGTCTGTGTCTGTCCTGTTGGGTTGCAGAACCAAATCAGACAGTTATAGAGGTGCAGATGATAGACTCAATAATTCCTCTGTAGAACTGTAGCAGAAGCTCCTTGGGCAGTTTGAGCTTTCTGAGTTGGTGCAGAAAGAACATTATTTGTTGTGCTTTTTTGATGGCGTTTTTGATGTAAGGTGTCCATTTTAAGTCATGTGATATAGTAGAACCTAGAAATTTGAAAGTGTCTACTGTTAATTCTGTGTTGTCTGGTATTGTAAGAGGTAGTAGTATGGGAGGGTTTCTTCTAAAGTCTACCACCATTTCTATGTTTTTGAGTGTGTTCAGTTCCAGATTGTTCCGGTTACACCCCGAGGCAAGTTGTACAATCTCCTGTCTGTATGCGGATTTGTCGTTGTGTCGAATGAGACCAATCACTGTTGTGTCATCATCAAACTTCAGTATTTTAACAGATGGATCATTTGAGATGCAGTCATTGATATATAGGGAGAAGAGAAGTGGAGAAAGTACACAGCCTTGGGGGCAGAGGTGGTATTCAGCAGGTTCTGACCAGTTCTGGAGAACCAGTAGCAGAAATTTTGAGTAGTTCAGAGAACTGGCAAATACCACCTCTGACTGGAGATTTTACACTATCCTTCCCCTGCCACTCCCACCAAGCCATGTCCACAGAACCGGTAGTTAAAAAAATTGAATCCCACCACTGCTTGGGGGGGGGGGGGGCTGTACTAATTATACAGGTATCAGATGTGATTCCGCCTAGCTTCACCTGCTGCTTCCTGTCTGTTAGGAAGCTTATGAACCACTTACAAGTGTGTTCAGGTACCACTAGTTTGTTTAATTTACTTAGAAGAGTGTCTGGAATGATGGTATTGAATGCTAAACTGAAGTCTACAAAGAGGACCCTTGCCTAGGTATTTGGAGATTCAAGGTGTTGTAGGATGTAATGCACAGCCAAGTTAACAGCATCATCTGTCGATCTATTTGCTTGGTATGCAAACTGCATGGGATCTAAAAGCGGATCCGTGATGGTTTTCAGGTGGGACAGCACAAGCCTTTCAAAGATTTTCATAACTACAGATGTTAGAACAACTGGTCTGTAGTCATTCAGTTCCTTGATGGAGGGCTTCTTTGGCACTGGGATGATAGTAGAGCGTTTGAAGCAGGAAGGAGCATAGCACATTTCTAAAGATCTATTGAAGATTTGGGTGAAGATGGGGGCCAATTGGTCAGCACAGACTGTTAAGCAAGAAGGAGTTATCTTGTCCGGCCCTGGTGCTTTTCCTGTCTTTTATCTGTGAAATAGATCTTGCACTTCTTTTTCTGTGATCACCAGAGCTTCTGAACCCAATGGGTTGGGGCCAGTTGTAGGAGGCTTGGCTGTTGTTGGTGTGTTTGAGATGGGGGTTGTGGAGATAGATGGCTGTAGTTTCCTTTCAAATCTGCAGTAAAACACATTCAGGTCATCTGCTAGTTGTTGATTTCCTTCTGCCTGGGAAGGAGGCTTGCTGTAGCCAGTGATGTTTTTAAGTTTTCCACATGTTTGCTGGTTCATTTGAAGAGAACTGATTCCTTAACTTTTCAGAGTAGCTTCTTTTTGCTGCTCTCATCTGTCTTGTTAATATGTTTCTGGCCTAATTGTATAGCATTCTGTCACCTTTTCTGTAGGCTTCCTCTTTGGAATGACATAGCTGCTTAAGTTTAGCTGTGAACCAAGGTTTATTGTTACTATATATTTGCAGGTTCCTTGTTGGTACACATAAGTCTTCGCAGAAGCTAACATATGATGTTTACAGTATCTGTGAGCTCATCTAGGTATGCAGAGGTATCTTCAAAAACATTCCAATCAGTGCAATCAGGGAAAGCCTGGAGCTTCAGCTTTGCCTCATCAGACCAAGTCCTCACAGATTTAATAGTTGTTTTTTTGTGATCATGAGACATAAAACAATTCTTAAAAAAAAAAAGAATTTCAAATGCATTCTAAAACCAAATTTGCTTCCAAAGGCAATTCTCTATTTTTAAAAATGGAAGGCAGATAGACTGCCAAAGATAACTGAAAGTTATAAGAATTGCTAATTGTTAGAATTGGAAGTCATCATGTGTAAGTCTTACGTGGGCATATAGTCTTCTCCTATGTGGTGGTGTGGTAAGATGTTGGTGATGACAGTTATGCAAAACCTATAGCTATATTTCTGCCAATTGATTTATTATAGTCATGGTGATGTAGTGGTTAGAATGCAATATTGCAGGCCAACTCTTCTCACAGCCAGGAGTTTGACCCTGGTGGGGCTCAAGGTTGACTCAGCCTTCCATCCTTCCGAGGTCAGTAAAATGAAGACCCAGATTGTTGGGGGCAACATTTTGACTCTGTGAACTGCTTAGAGAGGGCTGTAAAGCACTATGGTGTGGCATATAAGTCTAAGTGCTATTGCTATTGTTATATTTAGATGCCACCTGTCACTCAAAACCATTTATATCCAGCTTTTGTACACCAAACTGGAAAATGTATAAAAATAAGCCTTTCTGCCTTTTTTTTTTTTGGTGCATTGTAATTTCTCAGTGACTTAAGAAAAATGTTTCAGTGACCTTGACCATTTATATATTGTGAGCTCCTCAATTTTAAAGTCTACATGTAAACTCTGAAAATGGTTTCAATTTGGACTTTCATTTGCAGTTACTTTGATTCTTGGGGTTTATATTTATATTGTATTCAAATTGTCTTATTTACTGTAAGTCATACAGTCCATTTTAAATCAAGGGGTGGCATAAAAATGGATGAAAGATAGACAAATTCTTTCCTGGTCTATATTAATACATCAACTTATAATGATGAAGATAACTGCTGCTCTCTTCCTTTGATACGGACACTGCTGGGTCAAGTATTTTACAAGGTTTTTTTAAGTGGTTGGTGGTTAATTTAGTATGTTCCACCAAGGACTTTTCACTTCCAAGACTACCTTATTGTTTATCTATTAATCATGATGATAGAGCAGTAGAAAACACATCTCTGTTGAGTATTTACCAGATCCATTTAATTAGGCCAGTGCCTGCCTACCTAATAATTCTCCATAAAATCTTATACTCCCTCTTGGAGATTAGTGCTTGTTTATTTTTCTTTCTTTTTCCTTTTCTATCGTAAACAAGAATTGAGAAAATAATCATGGATTGAGGGTTTTTTTAATAGTGTGAAGCACCAATAATATATTTCCTTCTTAAAATACTGTGGGAAGTGAGCATTTTCTAGTGTTTCTAACAGCCAGTGACTTTTATTGACTTATTATGCCTGGAAGAAAATTTAGCAGAACGTTTCTCTCAAAGTGTAACATTGCCAATGTTGTTTTCTTTTATTAGTGTTTTTCTTCTATATTTGGCGACGATGGATATCATTGCCTTTCACTTCGTATCAGTGAAGAATTAAGTCCTATTTTCCCTCTAGATATCTGGGGCTATAATCTCTTTCAATGAGTATCTATGAAGTCCCCTTACCACAGGCTAGGTCAAAAAATAAGCAATTCTCTTTTTCTAACCATTTTATGTTGCTTTGGTCATAAACAGAACTTTGCTAGTGTCGCTCCTTTAGTGGAGACAGTTTAAAGAAAATAAGGTCCTTTTTTTTGACAGAGATGCATATTTTAGGACATCCCTTTTTTGGATGCCCCTATTCATTTAACACCTAAGAGAGTGGCAGTCTCTAATGGCTGTTCAATAATGCTACCGTTAAATTTCTGGCCTTGAAACGACTCTCTATGGCTTGATTGGACAGTAAAAACAGTGTGGTGGCTCAGTAGCTTAATGATGCTGGAGATTGTCTCTGTTCAATCCCCAGCACTGTGTTGCAGGGTGAACTCCTGTCACTTGCCTCAGATTCTGTCCACCTAGCAGTTTGAAAGCTTGTTCTAAGTGAGTAGAGAGATAGGTACCACTCTGGTGGGAAGATGAGCTGGTGCTTGGTGCAGGCAGTCAGATTCCTGGAGGCTTTGAACTTTCCCAGTTGTGACACCCGTTTGTGAGGCAGCTCCAGAAAGGGAGGGGGGCTTTTGATGACACTTGTCTATCTCTCTAGTGCAAAGCCAGCTCGCCCTTCTGTGACACACCTTAGGAAGTATGCAAGTGTGTCTTATAACAGGGCTGGTACTTTGCAAGCCAAACTGCAATAGCTGCTGTAACAATTTCATACGCTAATAACAATACTGGACAGTAATCCTCATCTTTTCTTCTTTTAAAAAGCTAGCAGAAATGTGGTTTCTGCCTGCACTGTGCTCTTTGACATGTCATCACTGCTATCTGGGAACTCAGCTTCACTTCTAAGATCATGTATTAATGAGGAGGTAATGATGCAAGAAGTGAACTACCTGTATCTATTAAGATAGCACAGACTCAGCACTGAGCAGCAACCAAAAAGAGCGAACATCTTGCAAAGAATATATCATTATTTTCCATAATAGGAGGTAGATTCAATTTTTGGTTAAAAAAAAAATCTTTCTCATAGATAATGCAGATTATCCAAATCTATATCTATCAGGCTTTGGGCATGATAATTGAGATTTTATTTTGCTCAATTTTTAGTCCACTTAGTGGACAATCTAGGCTGGGACCTACTGCTATGTTGAAGGTTTGTTCCCAAGCTCAGTATCACGGAAAACATTAATTGCTATTTCCATTTTCCACTGAAACTGAAGGAAGCTAATCACACCTTAAATCAGTGTCTGGAATTAGCAATGGTTTGGAATGAGAGGGGAATTTGAAGCTTAGTTCAGAAGCCTTTCTGATCATGTACTAGGTGGATCTAGAAAATGGTGTCCATCTTTTTATTTTTACTTTATTTATTTTTCACATTTTTGAACCACCCTTCTCCCTCACTGGTCAGTGTACTATTAAATGTTAAAAAAATGAAAACAGTATGTACAAATTAAAAATTTAGGAGACAAGGATGATTAAACAGTGTTAAAATTAGTTACAGGGTAAAGAATGGGTTTCAGAGCACCAGCCAGTCCCAAAGCTATGTGGTCCTCTGGGCTCCCTAGGTGAGGCCACAAAGCTATGCTTTGATTCCTTTTCTTCATATAGTAGTCCTACACTTGCAATCATTCATTTAGTCACCATTCAAGGTTACAATAGCACTGGAAAAAAAAGGGACTTATGACTTTTGCACACTTACGACTTTTGCAGCACCCCCATGGTCACATAATCAAAATCTGAACACTTGGCAAATGTATTTATGATGGTTGCAGTGTAACTGGATCATGTGATCCCCTTTTGTGATTTTCTGATGAGCAAAGTCAATGGAGATGACAGAATCTCTTAACAGCCATTATTACTAACTTAAAGAAAACTAGAAAGCTTGTAAAATGGTGCAAAACTCACTTAACAACTGTTTTGATTAGCTACAGAGCTAAATTGTGGTCGGTAGTTGAGGACAACCTGTATGTTGGTTTCTCCTAAAGATTCAAAATTACAATTCCCAGGCTTTCTACACAGGGAATCAACATTTTATCTTAGATATGCTTCCATTCCTCTGGGGAAGAATAGCAAGAGCAGGAGCACATACTTATACACTGCTTCATAATGCTTAATTCTCTAAGTGGTTTACAGAGTCAGCACATAATTCCTAACAATCTGGGTCCTCACTTTATTTGCCTTGGATGGATGGAAAGAAGAATCAACCTCGAGTGGTCAGGATTGAACTCTGGCTGTGGGCAGAATTAGCCTGCATTCTAACCACTCTGAGAATAAGAACATGTCTTATTTTCTTCTTGAACATCTTTAAAAGCTTATGTCCTATGGAAACCAGGAAAGATCTATAGAAGTGGAACAAGCAACAAGACAGAGTCAAGAGAAGGGAAGAAATGTCTGGGGAGCACTATATTGAAAATATTATTTTAGTTTCTGTATACTTATGACTGCTTTATTGACACTGATGCCCATTGTCACTATGCAAGCACATCCTATAAAAAAAATTGGGGATCACTGTTAGCATTTCCCCAGATTTTGTATATATTCAGACCACATTGTGATTTGTCCAGGATACCATTATGGGTAACTCTCTATTTAGTGCATCTGTGGAGTAGTTCCCTTTAACAGTTCCTTTGCCATTAACTGTTTTAGTCAGGTGATCACCTGAGCTTAAAACGTAAAGTGTTGCATTTTCCTCCTCCTTATTCTTTTTGATAACTACTATACTATAAATTGTTCAAATTATCCAGCTTCCAAGAGTTGCTTTGTAAGTGAATGGGTGGTCTCTAAATTTGATAAATAAATAAAATATATAAATAAAATACATGTTCATTTTACTAGTCACATGCTCTAAAAGCTACAGGTCTAGGATCTACCTCTACAGAAATGATCATTTTCCATTATTCTTATACTTATAAAGCTGCTAAGTAAAGGAACTTCTGTAGCTCTCCTATCAAATTCACATCCTGGAATAAAGAGGTGGATGACTTGTTAAAGACATCTCTGAAGAAGGTAAATATTGGCAACACATCTACCAAGAAGTTACACATAGTTGGGGAAATGTCAAGGAGTTTTAGTCCTCCACGTACATTTTTCATCTTATGGGTTCATGCTTGCCATTACACACATATTTATGGAATCAGTTCTACACTTTCTACACTAACACTGCCCATTTCTCACAATGTCAGATCTGGCAATGCAAATTCCTGAGGGAAACAAAGTTTCTTGAGAAAGAGAATAAAGATGCTGAGTTGGGGGTAATTACTACCTGCTTTTATTATTCTTAATTAGGTTTGATTAATTTTAACTGATCCCTTTAAATTGTTTACTGTCCTGAACACTGTTTGTAAAAACTGGATCAGAGATGTTTAATCCTGTATCAGAGATGTTTAATTTTAATAAATAAATAAAAATATTCTGTTCAGACGGAATCACATCCTTTTCTAATCACAGATCTGTCATTGCTTCTTTATCTTCACAAACTGAAAAGTTATTTTGATTTGCAGAAGAGTAGAAGTGATCATTGTATTCTGTGCAAGCAGTTGAGTGCTATGACTTAACTCATGTTGCTCATTCAATATACCTCATATGCAAATTATCTATATGAACATGGTTTGAATTTCCTTTTTTCAGCATTGTGAAAAATATGTTCTGGCACTAAACATGGTTGTCATAGCTGCATTTTCAAAGTAATAGTAATAGTAAATGATGATGATGATGTGATGATGATGATGATGTGAACCAAAGTACAGAAAAATTGCTGCAGGCTGTGAAAACAGATAACTTTATAAAAATAACAGAAGCAAAGGCAGAATACAAGAAATTAAAACAGCTGGATGACAGATTAAATGGATGGAAAACCAAAGCTTTGTATGGACAGCAATTGAAAAACATTGAAGGAAAATGTGATAACAACTTGACATGGATAAGATGGGAACAATCAAGAAAGAAACAGAAGGTTTAATACTGGCTGCTCAAAAACAAGCACTACAAACTAATGCCATGAAAGAGAAGATACAAAAATCCACTGGCAGTCCAAACTGTCGACTTTGCAGTGACAAACTTGAAACTGTTTCACACTTAATATGTGAGTGCAGTAAAACCACACAAACTGATTACAAAGACATGACCGAGTTGCTAGATTAATCTCCACTGGTCGTTATGTAAAAAATACAATTTATCTGTATCTGAAAATACATGGAAATATAAAGTGGAAAAAATTGTCAAAAATGAGAAGGTGAAGATTTTGAATACAGATGGATCATCGTTTGGAACACAACATGCCAGATATTACAGTTGTCAACCGAAGTGTACAATTTATTGATATCATTGTATTAGGAGATGCCAGAGTAGAAGAAAAAGAACTGGAAAAAATCATGAAATATTGCAACTTGGCCATCAAAGCTTATGGATGAAGCATGAAACAGTGATACCCATTGTCATCAGGGCACTTGGTACCATGTCCAAGAATTTTATAAAATACATCAAGAAATTGCAACTTCTTGCAATAAGACCAGCAGAACTGCAAAAACTGCACTACTTGGAACATGATACATCTTAAGAAAATACTTGGTTGATACCTAGGATGCTGGCAGCAAACCCATATCAACCATTAGCACCAGTCAATTATATTTTTGATACATTTTTAAATGTTCAGTTGACTGAGTTTCATGTTTAATGAATAAAAGAGATAATAATAGATAATGATAACTGGAGCACCACTTGAACATCATAGGGTATTGACAAATTTGCCATCAGTCAACCGCAGAAGGCAGCTTTACTCAGAACTGCTTCCATCCTGTGACAATACTTGTAACACCATCAAACATCTAGATTTGCTTATCCCAGGTCCTTGGTAAGGACTCAATAGGTGGACAAAAATGCCAAATCCCAGTCTGAACATCTGGTTGACTATGCAATGATTAATAATGATGGTAATGATAATAGCGTTAATAATATAATGTGCTTTTGGTACAAATAGGCACTAGCTTCTCATCTGCATACTGTAGCATGATGTTGTCAATAAGTTATAAATTAATGTTCTTATGTTCAGAGCATTTTTAATCACAGCAGCAAAAGCTGACTTGACTAGGAGCTTGAAGAGGAAATGTGAAAAAATTGGCAGCCATTGGGTCATTAACTATTCAATTTAACATGTTTAACTACCTCAGTTACAGAAGGATGTTATTCTTTTATGCAACTATACAAGGTAAAATATAAAAGGAAATGTTTCTGCAAGAAGTCAATGGGGGGAAGCATCATTTAATGGTTAATGTTGATGCATTTATTATTTACTTATTTGATTTTTTTATCTCATCTTTATTACTTTTATGTAACTCAAGCTGGCGAACATACCTAATTCTTCTTCCTCCTCCTCTTTTTTCTCGAGTGGCCAGTGGCTTGAGAAAAAGTGGCTAGCCCAAAAATTACCCAGCTGGCTTTCACGCCTAAGCCAAGACTAGAATTCCTTAACTTTGACAATGTGAATTGGCGATTTATGTTATTACAGCTGGAACAGATGGGTTTTGGTAAAAAATTCATCCAAGCAATAGAAGCTATATATCATAAACAAACAGCAAAGGTAATGATAGAGGGAGAATTAAATTAATTATTGTTATATGAAAAGGAACAAGACAAGGGTGCCCACTGTCACCTCTGTTGTTTGTATTAACCTTGGAAGTACTAAACAGAAATATTAGAGAAGAAAAGGATATAAAAGAGATGAAAATTAAGAAGGAAGAATTTAAACTGCAAGTATTTGTAGATGATCTGGTTTTCATCTTAGAAGACTCACTAGAAACAGCATTAAAATTGATAGAAAAGATAGTGGTATATGGGAAAGTGGCTGGTTTGAAAATAAACAAAGACAAAACAAAGATTTTGACAAAGAATATGTTATCAAGACAAAAGGAAGAACTGCTGTATGTATTAAAAATCCAGGTCACAAATAAGATCAAGTACTTGGGGATACATTTGACAGCAAGATGTAGTACACTAAAAGAGAATAACTATATTAAACTTAAGCAGAAGATAGCGCTAGATTTGGCGAAATGGGAAAATTTACAACTGTCATTAATAGGGAGAATATCAACAATCAAGATGAATATATTACCCAGAATTTTACATTTGTTTCTAACAATCCCAATTAGGCTTGGAAAAGATTATTTTGAAGATTTAAATAAAATTGTGTTGAAATATATATGGCAAGGTAAGAAAGCGAGAATAAAATTAAAACTTGCAAGATGCTAGAATAAGAGGAGGATTTGTTTTGCTTAACTGGGAGTTGTACTACCAAGCTACAAATCTGATGTGGGTTAAAAAATGGATAACATTAAGAAATGCTAGATTGTTGACACTAGAAGGACATGATCTGTTGTTGGGTGGCATGCTTTTTTATTATGGTATATAGGAACTAAAACACAGGGGTACTTTAGAAGACATTATGTATGGGAGTCTCTGTGGTTAAACTGGGAGAAGACTAAAAGGCAATGTTATTTGAAAATTCCAGTCTGGCTATCGACTATTGAAGCTTTTTCTTATCCTATAATATACAAAAAGGAACAAACAGTTAGATATGGTAAAAT
The DNA here is from genome assembly GCF_900518735.1 of Pseudonaja textilis. The sequence goes on along the minus strand of NW_020769312.1, from coordinate 22,239,191 downwards.
ACTGAATGAAAAGGGTGAACTTAAATCTATGCAAAAATTAGAAGAACAAGGTATAAAGAAGAATTGTTTTCATATGCACAAATACATTCAAGGTATGATAAAGATGCTAAAAGAGAAGGTTTTTATGATAAATTGACTGATTTAGATAAGATTTTGACAGGTACTGATGAAAAGGTGATTAAAATGAATTTCTATTAGTATGGATATCTATTAGAAATTAAACTAGAAGGAGAACAAGTCAAAGAAACAATGATTGCTTGGGGGAAGAATTTTGGATATGGGATTATTCTAGAGAAATGGCAAAAATTGCGGTCTCAAAATTATAAAATGACATTGTCAACAGCATATAAAGAAAATTTGTATAAGATGTTTTACAGGTGGCATTTTCCCCCAAACAAGAATACCAAGAATAAATCTGAAAAATGTTGGAAATGTCATCAAGTACCTGGCTCATATTACCATATGTGGTGGACTTGTGCAGATGGCAAAAAATATTGGACTAAAATCTACACATGGTTGGGAAAAAAGACAAAAAAGCGTATAGACTTGAAACCAGAGATATTTTTTACTGGGAATTTTACCTGAAACATATAGTAAAGAATTGAAATACCTGATTGTAAATGTATTACAGTGTCTAGGATTGTATTTGCCAAAAAATGAGAAAGTACCATTAAGAAAATATTGGAATGTGCTGAAATGAGTAGACTGACATTTGGAATCAGAGAACAAGATGATAAACAATTTTATAAAATTGGGGATCTATTCTATCAATGATTAGACAATAAAACATGGTAATGAAATAAGTAGATTTTTAGAACATAATGAATATAAAAAAATGTATTTTAAAAAAAATCATATCGACAAAATGATTGTAGGATAGATCTGAGATTATAATATGAACTGTCACAAAACAAATTAAATAAAATATGGATTATCTTGTAAAACATGAATAGTATAGTCAAATGACTGATTAATAATGATATTAATGTATTTAGGAATATTTGATTGACAATATGAGAATATATACAGTGTAATTGTAATTGAAGACTATGAAGTGGAAGCACAAAACAATTTGTAAACTAACTGACACACTGTATGTATATATATGGAAGATGGCTTGATGTTTTTATGTTTTGTTTGTCTATGCCTGTCTTTAAAAACAGTAAAACTAAAAAAATAGAATTCCCTAACTTCTGGTTTCTAGCCTGAGCCTCAACCAGCCTCAACCAGCTAAACTGGCTAATTTATAAAACGAATAAGGAAGCAGTTAGTATGTGCTGGTTCTATATTAATAAGCTTTGATTTGATTTGATTTGGAGATTCAAGATAGGGTGAGGCCATGATTCAGTATATGTTTGTGATTCAAGAGGGGTGTGCTTCGAGTTGCTTTGAGAATCCATTTCAGATTTCTCCAAAATGACCAAAATGAGTAAGCATCAACATCCATGTGGTTTCTTTTCATCTTTTTTTTTTTAGCAGAGCTTGAAAACTGCAGACCCCCTAGAAAATATTAAATTTGTCCAGTTTCAGCTGGATACCTTCACTGCAATAAATGTTTCAAATTATTCCCCCTGTATCTGTAAGACAGGTAGCAATAACAGAGATGAGGAAAGGATAACTCAGCAACTCCCAAAGTATCCATTAAAGACCTTGAGTTGTGTTGAACCAATGCAGGAAGTATCCTACTCGAACTTAGCAAATAAATAGTGGCTTTTTTTCCCCCTCAAAAAATATATATGCTATTTTCGACTTGCTTCTCTGAGATGCCATCCTTGATTTGACACTAAAGAATGCCCAATGGCTTGTCCTTGGGGTGCTCTGATTGCAGCCGTGTTTTGTGGGTTGACAGCATTGGCATAGCTGATTGGCAAGCTTGACCCCTCCTGGGAAGAACCCCTCATCAGTACCAGAAGTTGATTGTGTCCAGGTGGTGATTTGCTTGCAGCACTTAATGTTACAGTACTTTTTTTTAGTTTGCAGCAGAAGAAGAATGACACAGTGAAATAAAATAAAATACCAAAATATAGACCGGCTAAAAAAGAAAAAAAAAAGAATCTGACACAAAACAAGTGGCATTAGTAGTTTTTGTGGATATTTGCAAAATTGATGCAAAATTGGTGCCAGATAAAGGTCAACAGAATTCAGGAGGGGTTGACTTGGAGTACTTGTGTGAGCGCAATGCCTCTAAACTGATGACATCAGTTAATTCCACCTCCCAGCTCTGCCTGCTCTTCTCTTACAATATTTTTAGGATTCCAGCAGTGCGTTGTTTTGTTCTGTCTTTAATTCTCATTTCTAAATCTTATCATCTTTAGAGTATTGTATTATAGTGTTTTTCATGATGACTCTACAGTCATGGGTAAAAGGGGCTGGAGTCAGATGACAAACTCTGGACATGTTATTTCTTGGGACATAAGTGATAGGAAGGTCACCCCTATTGTCAGGATGAAATACAAAATTTTATATTATGTTTATGTTAGGATGAAACAAAGAAAAATACAGATGTTTATGTCCAGCTGAAACTATAGCACTAAATGTTCTAAAGGTGCTTTTCATAAGGCAATTGGACTTCCTCTGTTTTTTTCCTTGAAGACATTTTACTTCTCATCCAAGAAGCTTCTTCATTGTATGTCATCTCTAAAAATTCTCAAAAGCAATAGAAAACCTATAGAATTTATGATGCTTTTTGAAAGCTGTAATGCATTTTAAAGTCACCAACTTTGATTTGCTGCTTCAAATCTGCTTTAGTGGAATCATTAATTTATATAATAAAAACATTTAATAAATGAATAAATAATAGTTTTACAAAAATCTAGTCTTTCCTTTGAGTACACTTTCTTGGAAAATGAAGGGCCCATGGGTTCCGATATGATATATTCTAGTTTGTAATGTTTGTGTGTGTATACTCTTATGGAAAAATTAAAATATAATCCTGCAATGGGATTGTAAAATATATGCAGGTATCAAAATAAGATATGTTTCTAATTTTTTTTCATTCTTAGAAGTTTTGTGCATTCCAACCTAATTAAAATTAATAACTGAGTTTGCCTTTAAATTAAAAAAAAACACATTCAGGATTTCTGATTGTAATAATTGGCTACACATCGTTCTTGATTAAACCTTTCTTCTAATGCTCCTAACATATTTGAAAGCACTCTCTCTCCCCTCCTCTCTCTCCTTAAGAACTAGATATATCTCATAGGTGTATATACAGTACTATTACAGATACATTTTTTGAATTAATCTTATATCTAAGTCTAAAAGAGGATGGAAGCATTTTACCTACAATAAAATAATTTGTTAATATAGACAAATTATCCCGTTAAATGTAAGGATTTGGGATGTAATCATAGAAAACCAAAAAGAGTGATTAAAAGACAGATATAAAAGCAATGCAAATCTGAGGCCAATTGTTCGCGCACACTGACAATTATTATGCATAACTATTGTATGTTATATATAATATAACTTACAAGAAATCAGCCCAAAATTTTACAAGCCAACCTGGAGAATACGACAGAGAAAAGATGAAACTGCTTTATGATGTTGTCATAAAACAAACAATATAACTGTATGTGAAGGATGGGTTTGACTGAACTGTCAGATGAAGACAAGTTCAGTTAGCTAGAGTAATTTTTCTACATTTTTCATACAGAAGTACAAGGTAAGGCTGTTGAATCTGGACCTTAAAAAAATCCTTAGTTTTGATGGGGAGATTAATAAATTTATATAATTAACTAGTTTCCACCTTGCCTTGTTAAATCATGCTGAGATAGTTTTCAGAATAAAATTACTCTCCCTTTGATAATCAATGTCCAGGAGTCATACCATAATTACTCTCTTAGCTTGAGTAAGCTCAAAAAATTAGAAGAAGAACTCTTGTTGTTTTAAGTACTTATGACCATGAAGACTGCAATTTATTAGATGGGATGGACAGAAAAATTCCAACTGGACTATAGGAGGTTGTTAAGATAACCCTTCAGTTCCTTTCCTGGGATCTCTTTGTAGCAGAATGTATGCATATAAGAAGAAAAAAAGCCTACTGAAGTATCTAAAGATAGATGCCTCTACAGAGGGCAGCAAGGGTCTCATGTGACATCCTAATGGAAACAGAAAACAACTGAACTTGCATCATGATGTCACTATGCATGCTTCATCATTTTGTCATCAATGTGCTTAGACACCGATTCCTATGGCTTAACACCAGAAAGGATAAATAAAGGGCAAGGAAGTCACAATGCTGTGATTTAAAAAAAAGTGCATCCTGAAATTTCTATTCTCATGGTGAGAGAATGAAGACAGAAAGGAGATGAAAACCTTTATTCTTCTTTCAGGAACTAGGTTGAAAGAGAAAACTGGTTTAAAAATACCAGTCTTTCAACCTGAGGAAACAGGGTGAGGGTGAAGAGAAGGAAAAGTCCTTTGCTTGATAACTCTGTTCCTATGTTCCATCTATAATGTTTGTGCAGCTCCAACTTCATCGCTGATCACACCAGGAAACCTCATCCTTTCCTAACCTCTAATTTCAGCAAACATTGCAAACTTTCTTCCATTGTGTGGAGATCACAGAACGCAGAATAAAGAATAACAGAGTTGGAAGGGACCTCAGAGGTCATCTAGTACAACCCCCTATTCAAGCAGGAGGAGACCCTATATCATTTCAGACAAATGGCTGTCCAGTCTCTTTTTGAAAGCCTTCAGTGATGGAGCACCCACAACTTCTGAAAGTAAGCTGTTTCACTGGTTAATTGTTCTCACCGTAAGGAAATCTCTCCTTAGTTCTAGGTTGCTTCTCTCTTTGGTTAGTTTTCATCCATTGTTTCTTGTCTTGCCTTTGGTGCTTTGGAAAATAGTTTGACTCCCTCAAATATTGGAATACTGTTATCATGTTCCCCCTGGTCCTTCTTTTCATTAGACTATGCATACCCAATGATGTAGGTTTTTCTCTCTCACACTTTTTTTTAAACAAAACCAAGATGGAAAAAGAAGTCCTTGAAATGTGGAGGAGATTGAATTTTGTCTTCATTTTTGTAGTAATTATATCTTCACAGTAGAAATTCATCCAAATCCTTATCATTTATAACCAAGTTAGTATTTTGTGATCACATTCAATGCACAACTGTCATTATTCTTTATTTTCTGATCTCGAATTCTTTAACAGAAGGTCAATAATTCCCACTTAATAATTGAAAAATCCATAATGGTTATCATAGCTGTTCCAGTTAATAAGCAAACAATAAATGGATAAACATCAAGGGATAAACATCAAGGGAACTAGTGCAGAATGCACTAATGCCCTAATTCATTTTTGACAGTCTGATTTTGTTCCAGTTGTTTATTTATTATTACTATTTATTATGATAAATCACAGCTGCCATAAGAAGAGCAATAGTGAAATGGTATCTTTTCAATGTGTTGATAGGCACCAGAGTTGCCTGCCTTCCTTCCTTCCTTCCTTCCTTCCTTCCTTCCTTCCTTCCTTCCTTCCTTCCTTCCTTCCTTTCTTTCTTTCTTTCTTTCTTTCTTTCTTTCTTTCTTTCTTTCTTTCTTTTTCTTTATATTTCATTTTTATTTATTTAATCATTGCTTTATAAGTAACTCAAGGTGGCAAGCATACCTAATGTTCCTTCCCCCTCCTATTTTCCCCAGAATAACAACCCTGTGAGATTAGGTTGAGAGAGAGAGTGACTGACCCAAAGTAATAAATAAGTGACCATATACATTGATTTAGAAAGACAAATTAGATAGATAGATAGATAGATAGATAGATAGATAGATAGATAGAGGACAGATGGATGATAGACAGACAGGCGAAATATATATAAGGATGAATGGATCTAACTTATTTTTGCCATGTAGTGTTGGACAGATTTTGCAGTCCAGATCTGGTATTCTTAAGTATGTATTTGAGCAAACCTATTGCTAAATATTGTTAACAATTCTTTCTTAATTAATAAATGATATAAAATATTTGGTTGATGCAGTTATTGAAATGTAAGTTTGAGAAATAAAAGAGAGGCCCCTGCCAACATTTGAATGTACCATGAAACCAATGAAAAGCAATTGGTTTTTCAAATGGCCAGACTTCAGTGGATGGTGTCATTAACAATTTTGTTTATGCTCAGAGCCAATTGGAATGGAAAGGCCTGAAAACGCAAAAGTGGAAGGAAATACCAGACCAAACAAACAAAGCCCCAACTCATCAGAAGTGTTTTTATGATTTGGCTTTCCTATTTGGAATGTGGCTTAAAATTGCTCTTGAAATTTCATTTAAAGAGCCTTTTTAATTTCTGGGATGCCTCTTCAGGCAAAGTAGGCAGAGAATTAGAGAGAGAAAGATTTAGTTAGAACACCAGAAAAATGGCTATGTTCCCAACTGTTTCCATTTCCCCCCATAACTTGCTGAAATTAGAAGAAAGTCAACTAGTCATGCTAGCAAAATACCATATCCTTGGTGGGATATGCACACCATATGAAGTAGTAAATATAGGGAGTTGACCTGGAAAACCAAGGCATATATGAAGTCCCATGTGCATCATGCCCTGCCACATACATTGGACAGACCAATAGAAGAATAAGTACCCACCTGGATGAACACAAAAATGCAGTAAAAAAACTGGAACCCACTTCCTCACTAGTCCAACACATGAAAGCCACAGGTCATAGCATCAACTTCAACGGAATCAAAACCCTAGCCGCTATAGAAAACCCCAGCTACAGAATTATCAGAGAAGCCATAGAGATTGAAAAAAGACCTGAAACCATGAGTAGAAGAGATGATTCTTCCAGAGTGTCAATTATTTGGAAGCCTGCACTCACAAACAAAAAAATCTCCACACCACAAGCCAGGCAAACACCTGGGCACAAACAGTATCCCCCCTGGTATTTCCAGCTCAAACACACCCCAAACAGGCACCCAGATGAAACCTAGCTTTCTAATAAATGATAGCCATCCATTTACTCGGAGCCAAGCTGCACTAAAAGCCTCCAATACAGGAACACAATGTTGCCAGCCAATCAAGACAATTTCAATCACATGAACGTGAGTTGCACATGTGAAGTGGTTGCCAAGCACCCAAATTGGGATCACATGACCACAGGGAGGTTGTGATAGTTGTAAAGGTGTGTACAAGTCATAAAGTGTTTTTTCCAAAACCATCATACCTTAAGATGTAAGTGGATTAAACACTGCAAAAATATATATTCACATATTCACATATTCACATATTCACAATATTCACATATTCATTTTCAATCCTTTTATTAATCCAAAGCATCCAGTGCATAATTGTATGCTCTATAAAAGAAAATGACTTGGGAGGAGCCTGGAATTTCAGATAATTTTGTTTTGTTTCATATGTGTGATATAATATAAAATATTGAATAGGATCTGTGGTGGTGTAGTGGTTAGAATGCAGCATTGCAGGCTAACTCTGCCAAGTGCCAGCAGTTCAGTCCTGACTGGTTGAAGGTTGACTCACCCTTCGGTAAAATAAGAACCCAGATTGTTGGGGGCAATATGCTGATTTTATAAACCACCTAGAGAAGACTATAAAGCATTGTGAAGCAGTATACAAGTCTAACTGGTATTATTATTGTTATAATAAGTCTACCATGGCAAACATTACTAAAAACATTTCTCCAAATCACAGACTTAATTCAGAAATGAAAGTATTTGAACAGAAAACTCAAGTTTGAAACTGGTATCCTTGGCACTTATATTGGATTTTCTTGAGAGACTATATAAATGCATTCAATTTTGAAATATTCCGAAAGTTAGTCTTAGTAAAGTATTTCTCTCTACTTTTTAAGAGAATGTCATTAGATGGCAAATAGATATTTGCCAGCAATTTATGGACTGAAATGCCTGATTGCTTTCAATCTGACGGTTCGCCTTTTACCCTACTTTTCTTTTTCATTTTCCTAATGCTGTGATGCACGCAGAGCATTAGCTGAGGAGGCGGAAAAAAGCAAAAAAAAAATAAATTACTGAAATGCTACAGCTGAAAACAGTTCATTTCTAAGCTGTACATGGATTTATAGCTTTCGTTCTAGAATTATACATAATATCTACAGTTGCGATAGGGGAGTAAATAAAAATTATTTAACACATGACTATATAGATTGAGGATTAAGATAACATCCTTCAAATAAAGTCATTCCTAGCAACTCTGTGGAGGGTTTCCTTGGTAACAATAACAAAATGGTTTTTCATTTCCTTCAGGGATTTTCTTTCTTTCTTTCTTTCTTTCTTTCTTTCTTTCTTTCTTTCTTTCTTTCTTTCTTTCTTTCTTTCTTTCTTTCTTTCTTATGTTTTTTGCTTTGCTTCCTAGTTTTATATGTAGATCTAAGAAACCTGGTGGTTTCTAACGCAGTCAAATCTGACCCTGCTTAGTTTTTCAGGGTCAGTTAAATGCTGCCCCTTGTTGGACCTATGAAATATGAAAACATGTAGAAGACAAAACTATTCTTCCCTGTTTCACACATTTATTCCCCCACCAATATATGATTCCTATTTGCTCTATTTTTATTTATTTAATAGAGGAAATGTCCACTCTTTGAGGAGTCCTCTAGAACAGGGGCCCTCAATCCCCAGGCTATAGCCCAGTACCGAGGACACAGCCCGTTTAGAACCAAGCTGCAGAAGTGGTGGGCGAACATGTGTGCATGCAAAACTGCATTTGTGAAAGCAGCATGCACATGTGAAAACAACCCCTCTCCCCCACAGCTGCTCCCGCCACTGCTTCTGCTGATTCAGTAAGCCAAAAACGTTGGAAACCACTGCTGTATAATTCTTGTACCATTTCAGACATATATGAGATATTTTTTTTATTGTGGAGGCACGTTTTCTATATACATAACAGAATCAGCATTCTATACTCTGCAAGGTCCCATTACTGTCTCTGCTCAAGAGCTTTCAGGTATTTTCTTTCTTGGAGATTTTACTGCAAATGAAAATAAATAGACATCAAGCTTTTTATTCTAGAGAATGGGTAGAACCTGAGAACAAAAAGGACACCAACCTTTCCTGTTTCTTTTCCTTGTTATTCTTTCCAACCCAGTGGAAAATGCTGGAAAGAAACTATGTGAAGAAAATTGGAAAAGGTGTCACTCTGTCAGCATGGTAGTTCCAAAAACTGGACAGAACAGAACCAAATCTGTCTTAGAGGAACAAACAGTCTTTGATTAAACAATTATGAATTTATGATCCAGTTAAAACTGAATTTCCTCAGTGGAGTTTTTTCAGTAGAAGCAAGCTATGTGGTTAAGAAATTCTTCTACAGGTAGTCATCCACAACCAGTGGTGGGATTCAATTTTTTTTACTACTGGTTCTGTGGCATGGCTTGGTGGGTGTGGCAGGGGAAGGATACTGTAAAATCCAGTCAGCGTAGTATTTGCTGGGTCTCTGAAGTACTCAAAATTTCTGCTACCGGTTCTCCAGAACTGGTCAGAACCTACTGAATACCAACCCTGATCCACAACCATTCTTTTAATGAACATTCAAATCCACAAGAACACTCATGACGTATTTCACACTTTTCACATAGACATCCCCATAGACATCCATTTCCAGGTCATGTGATTGAAAATCAGATGCTTGGCAACTGGCATGCATTTATGACAGTTGCACTGTCCTGGGATCATGTGAGTACCATTTGTAACCTACCCAGCCAGCTTCCAGCAAACAAAGCCAATGAGAGAAGCCAGATTTGTTAATGACTGCATGGTTTACTTAACAATTGTAGTGATTCACTTAACAATAGTGGCCAGAAAAGTGTTAAATGGGGCAAAGCTTACTTAAAACTGCCTTTCTTAGCAATCAAAATTTTGGGCTCAGTTGTCTTCATAAGTCAAGGACCATTGTATTAAAACTTACACAATTCAAAAACAATGAACATAAAAATTGAAATATCTTTGAAATGCTGTATGGCTAAGTTATATTAGAAAGCTCTATTTGCAGAAATATTCAAGATGTTATGTTTTGTATGGGGACAAACACAGCAACTCAAGATTATCAGCAAAACTCTCCTCTGCTCTCTTTTTTTCTTCCTTTCCTATTTTGAAAACTAAGAATGTCTTATATCACAGAATTTGACTATTTCTATAGCTTAATCTTTTTACAGTTCCTGTTGTCAATAACACTTTTAAGTATTTACTTGAATGCATTTTAAGTTTAAATTACAGGGCCATTAATATTCAAGGCAGACTTAATAGAAAAAGATGCTTATAAACTCCAGACATCTTTGTCACTGATATAAGAGACAATTTTCTTTATAAGTGCAGGGAGATAGTTGTGACTGTTCCATGTTGTCTCATTTATCTCTGTTACACTGATGAATTCATTTCATTGACAATGCTTTGTCTGAATAATGAAGAGTAGGATGAGATGGCCTGATGGTTAAGATGGAATATTTAAATTTTATTTCAATTACAGTGCAGTTTAGGTTTAAGATTTACTTTCAGAAGATCCATCACAGACAGATTTTCTGTTGTAATTTGTATTTTCTGCATTTTTTTTAGCTGTGTTCAGAACCTGATTATCATAATACTTTCTTTTTTCCACAGCACTTAGTTTATAACATGATGAAGCAATCCCTCAGTGACATATCCATTTTATACCTCACACCATTAATTCTTATAATGTAACTAAAATATATAATTAATGCTTTTAAAGCCAAACCAAAGGAATAGTTAAAGTGTGAATTTTTCAAGTAGCACATAAACTGCTAGTCATTGAGTTATGAATGTAATGGAGCCTGCCAATTACATTTGTAACCCAAGGATTCATAGGAAAGAATCATATAACTTGAACATGATCACTCCCTGCTTCCCCCATGCATTTGCTAATTGAATGTGTGGGTCATTAAATGGACAAGGTATCTCAGATACCCACTGAGATATTTCATGCTCCCCCCCCATCCTTCCCAACTGAGTCACTTATCTTACATAGATCTCAATGATCAGGACAGCTTTCTTCTCTCCAGCCTCTCTGCTGAGGTTTTGCCTTGATCAAGGCTTGCTGAGGCCTGCATGGATGAAAGATTGTGGTCGTCTTTGCAAAAAGCCTTTGCCACCAAGAACAGAGGCCAGGAGGGGCACATGCTTTCCTCTGAGCTTCCGTTTATGGTGGCAAAGGTCTTTCCTCAGAAAATATATTCAAGAAGTAACATGTCAGTTTAAGGTGAAGCTTGTGAAAAAAGCAATTGAAGAAAACAAAGGGATTAATAGAGCAAAATGCAAGCTTATAAATACAAGAAAGGTTTTATATTAAAACATGAAAATGGCTTTGTGTGTTTAAAAAAACAAGACAGGAAAGGTTAGAAATAATTGGAAAATTCTATTCAGAGCTATACAAAGATCAAGATCACTCAAAAGTAACAACACCCACAAAAGGGGAAATCAGATATCCTACTGGAGGAAGTATTATGCCATAAAATCAATGAAAATGGCCAAGCTTCAATTGACTGTTGAAATGCTGAAAGCTGGTGGTAACAGCTTACACAAGATTCTAGGATTCTTTTTTAGTTTTGGGAGTGTGACTCGAGGCTCATGATTTAATTGGACTAACTGCCAGAATCCTGACACTATACTCGAGATGCCTCAGAGAAGAAAAAAATACATGGTAAAATGCTGAAGTGATTCTTATACATAAGGAAGGGGGCAAAGATAATTTAAAAGACTATCAGCCAAAAAGTCTTCTTTCAGTCATTTACAAAGTTTTCAATATAATATATATATATAATATAATATATATAAAGAATATTAAATGATGTACAACCAGAGGAGAAAGCAGGGTTCAGAAAGCAGGGTTCAGCACAATGGATCACATCCCAGTTGTTCAGCAAGTCACTGAAGGGCACAAAAAGTACACCATGCCTCTGTGCATTGCTTTTATCAACTACAAAAAGGTGTTTGATCTAGTATTCCAGCAAGCAATAATTAATCCATTGTTCAAGCAAGATGTAGACACTGTTTACATAAACTTATACAATCAATATGTGAAAAAACAATGGCTTTAATAATCTTAAAGTGAAAATCACCCTAGAATGAGGCATACAACAAGGTGATACAATATCACTTATCCTTTTCTTAGCCTGCTTTGAAGAAGTATTTCACAAACTTGACTGGGCAAAAGATGGAATAAAAATCAGTGGGGCCTATTTAAATCACTTAAGATTTGCAGATGATATTGTTCTCTTCTCACAAGACCCAGAAGAGTTATAAAGACACATACAAGATCTGCATAAAGTTACTTCTTAGTGCCTACACTGTTAGGAAACTCCAACATGATTGAGACAGAGCCAGTTTGGTGTAATAGTTAAGGTGCTGATATAGAAACCAGGAAATTGTGAGTTATAGTTCCATCTTAGTTATCAAAGTTGGCTGGGTGACCTTGGTATGGTCAATTTTTCTCAGCCCAAATCACCTCACAGGGTTGTTGCTGTGGGAAAAATATGAGGAGGAAGGAGTGAGTGGGCTTTAATGCATAAGGCAAGACTGGAACTCACATTCTCCCAGTTTTCTACCCTGGTGTTTTATTCACTAGACCATGAAGCCTAGAATGTTTGCATAAAAGGTTTTATTAAATGTTCTAATAGAAAATACAACTTTCTTTCCAGATTACTTGAGATGTAATGCAATGACGGTATACAGGGGTGGGATTCAAATTTTTTAACAACCAGTTCTGTTCCACCAACCAGGCTTAGTTGGTGGGCATGACTTGGTGGTCAAGTTACTGGCTGGGCATGGCCAACTCAACATCACTCACATTGAGGCACGCATCTCCTCGCCTGGCCTCTTGTGACTGTGGGGATGCTGCAACAGTCGTAAATGTGAAAAATGGTCATGTCACTTTTTTCAATGGTCACTCCACACAAGCAAAGTATCTGCAAAGGAGGGGGAAAAAGAACTCCAGAGAAGTTCCAGAGACAGGAAGTCTAGTCCTGCCAAGAATGTAATAAGGGTTAATGGAGAGGCAGTTTTTGTAAGCAACACCAGAATGTTTCCTTCCTGCTTTCCTTACAGGATTAGGCCAGTAATTTTTTCTAACAACGTGTTGTCTGAACTGCTTAGAATGTTAACAACCGGTTCTAGCGAATAGGTGTGAACTGGTAGAATCCCACCCCTGAGGGTATGTAGATGAATCCTGTTTGTAAAAGTTTCCTAGTATTTAGACAAAATCTATTTGCTCCATGTTTCCTTTCTTTAAAAAAAATGACAATTTTTTCCACCATCCACATAACAGATAGTGTTATTTCTATCACTTCTAGATTTTTCTTCATGATAAATACACCCATGACTTTTAACTCTTCCATCACACTTTTGCAGCTTTTCTGTATATATAAAAAATCTTCATGAAAAATGAGCTCATATTTTCATATGCAGAAAATTGTATTTGAATTTCTGTAAGAAGTCTCACCACCAATATGTATCACTAAATGCTATTTTCTGTGGTGTATATATTTTATCTTCTGTTTCCCCAAATGTATATTTCTGAGGGCATTTTTATCAGGTTACTCTAGTGTGGAATTATCAGATTTGGGCTATAAAAATCAGGGCAACAGAGATAGCAGCAAAGAAATTCTAAGAGAGGTTCAAAAACCAAAGCATAATTGTGAAAATGTGAAGCAGGTTGAATCACATTTAAATTCACTCTAAGCTAATGCAAAATATAAATGGTTTCTCTTTGTTTCCTGTTATTGTTGCTTGTATTTTACTCCAAGCAGCAGAGTTGTGTTTTCCTGAATTTTAATTATTTAGGGCTTATTAAAAAAAGCTATATTTTGAACTGAGGATTTGTTTAAAGAGCAGAGTAAATAAATAGGATAATAATTAAAACAACACCTAATGACTAATTAATTCTGGCTACCCGAATACAACATACTTTCTAATCAGAATTCTAATCAGAATGGTGAATTCTGACTATGCTGATTCTGAGCAGGTCAGCATCTGACTTTTCTTTTCTTTTTTTGCAGTGCTCTCTAATTAGTAACTAACTTTATTGTTAGTAACCATCAGCCTTCCCCAGATAGACTAGAAAGGAAACATAATCAGATGAACTAATTCTACTTTATTGTAAAGGGACATTAATAGAATCTTGCAGGTCTAAAAGTACAACTCTCCCACCATCTCTTTTACAGTCTGAGAAGCTAGGGAAGGTCCCTTCTAAGTTTCTTTCTTCACCCATTGTGCAGCTTTGGGCTATGCCTGTGGTTGTTAAACTTTTTGGGCTCCTGTGCCAAAAATTGTGCGTGTGCTTGCCCTTGCGTGCTGGAATGCTAGAACCCAGACGGCCCTGTGCATGTGCGCACAATCCCCCAACACACTGCCCCTTTACTTGCACTGCACCTCACAGCTGCTTTTCGGCCAGTTTGAGGCCTTTTTCAGCCTCCCAGGCTATATAATAGTCCTGTTTCATCACTTCTGGTATTACTGGGAAGCCGAAAATGGCCTCAAACTGGCTGAAAATCAGCTGTGAGGTGTGCGCACGTGCAGTGAGGTAAGTTTACCTGTGGCTCACATGCTGGCATAGGTTCGCCATCATGGAGCTATGCTCTCTCTTATCAGACCATTCCCTGGACATCATTTCTTTGCCCTATAACTCAAGGTCTTTCTCAGATACCATTACATCTTTATTGTTATATTTTGTGACTAGCAAAATAGAAATTTACAGCATCAGTAGAGAACAGACATAAATAAAATAATAATAATTTTGAGAACCAATTGGGTGTGGTTAAGGCATCAGGTTACAAACTGGGAGAGTGTGAGTTTTAGTTCTGCTTTAGGCACAAAATCTGCTGGGTAATCTTGAACCAGTCAGTCTCTCTCAACCTTAGGGAGAAGGCAAAGGCAAAGCATTTCTAAAATCTCATCAAGAAAACTGCAGAGACTAGGTCAGACAGTTTCCAGGAGACAAGACTGGCTCAAAGGCAAAATTAATCATGTTTAGAACAAGCACATAAAAAGATAGGGAGCATGCACTGAATAAATCCTGACAAATGGACAAATCGTTCTGGAGAATGTGGCAATCAAATCAAAATTGAGATCTAATTAGCCCAACAGTAGATTATTTTAGTTTCCTTTGCCATTCTCAAGACACAATACCTCCTTCTCTAAAATCTCCCAAAGGGCTATTCCTGATGGCATCTAAACATAGCACAAAGATGTCTCCCTGTTCTTATGAGTCAGAGAAGTAGGAAGAGGAACCAAGGAAGAGATATGAGAGAGGGGGCAGTTCCCCCTGTCAAGCTACAAGACTCCCTCCATGAAATAACCATGTAGTACCCTTGGATGTGGACTAGCGAGTACAAGCTTCCCCTATCTCCATCTTCCCAGGGCAGATTTGAATAAACTGAACATGTTTGAAAGATCAGGTCAAGTAGAGATACAAAATTTTCAAAACAAAGATGTTTAAAGACAAATCAGCCAAATCACTTGGAAGTGCGGTCAGACATCTGGCTCATACTACCATATGTGGTGGACATGCGCAGAAGCTAAAAGATACTAAACAAAAGTTCACACATGGTTGTGTGATAAAGAATGATAAAGCAACATATAGATTTGAAACCTGAAATATTCTTTTTAGGGATGGTACCTGAAAGCTATAGCAAAGAAAAAGTATATTTAATTATTCGTATATTAACTGCAGATAGAATTGTATGTGTTCAGAATTGGAAAAGCGAAAAAATTCTTCTAGAGGAAAATGTGATCAAGAAAATATTAGAATGTGCAGAGATGAATAGATTAGCATTGGCAATTAAGAAAAAGAAGAAACTGAATACTATATGGTATGGGAGCTATTTTATCAAGGGTTGGAAAATAAAGAAATTAGTTAAAATTGAGTAGGTGGATATATAGAGAAATAAGTTAAGACGGTTATAGAGGTAAAATATGTAAGCGACAATGGTTCATAAAGAAAATGTAATTACTGATATTTTGGCAAGGAAAATATGTTAATTATAATTGCTAGCATAAGGCATAAGTACCCAGTCGACACACTGTTTAAATGAAAGATGGATTTGTTGTAAATATAAAATAAAAAACTTAATATTTTTTTTTTCAAAACAAATGACAGCTATCTTACATTTTGGTCCACTTTCAAATTAAAATACATTAGAATGTTAATTATTAATATTTTACTACTGCAAAATCCAATCAGCCATTATGTTGTCCTGCTTTGATTGGTATTAAGGTAGCCCTTAACTTACAACTGTTTGTTTAGTGATTGTTCAAAGTTATAGCAACACTGAAAAAAGTGACTTACGACTGGGTTTTTTTTACACTTATGACTGCATCCCCATGGTCACGTGATCAAAATTTGGGCCCTTGACAACTCGTTTGCATTTGTGATGGTTGCAGTGTCCCGAAGGCATGTGATCACCTTTTGCAAGCAAAGGCCAATATCCAGATATACACATCAAAGCTCAAGGCAGGATCTCCATATCTGAACATCAAAGCCTCTTGTCATTTATAAATATCTACTTGTATATCCCTAATGGGGCAGGCTACCATTTTTGAAAGCTGATCTGTATGCTGTGTCATCAGGAATAAATCTATTCTTTTCCTCTTCAACCGGCAGTCCAATTGATTTCTAGGGCATTTTCTGGCCCAGGAACTGGAGTCCTTTGATTTTTCCAACAAAATGAATGAAGCAAGCCCAGATGGTGAAATGGATTGCCTTGATTAGAGACAATCATCTGATTATATTTCTTGCCACTTAGAGACCATGATCAGATTTCTTATAAGACAAGGAGAACATTCAGTTTTTGATTTTGGGTTTTGAGGATTAGATTTGATTTGAGTAGAGAAATATTTTGGATTTTCAGTTAAATGGTTATTCATATTTGACAATATATTATGGCTTAGATTTAAATTAAAAGAAGAATATATTATGAATATTGTCCTTTCAGAAGGTTGATGATTGGCATCTTAAGTTTTTAGCTCTGCATTGGAAAATGTTGGAGATAATGTTAGTTATATATTTGTCTGATGTATTTGATTTTTGCTCAATTTTTAATAGGCCCTGTTTTTCCCTTTCCCCCTTTTATTTTAGTTTGTATTTGGGGTGATGGTGTTGAAATTTAATAAAGACATTAAAAAAAAAACAAGGACATTGAAATGAGTATATGAAGAATCTCTTCCTGGGAGGATTGAAACTGGACAAAGTAACTCATTTTTTTATGAAAAGGTTTGAAATGAAGCTATTTCTCCCCATCCCCTCTCATGGATGATGTAGGAAGGGATATAGCTGAAAACATATAGAATCCAGACAGTCATAGGATTCAGGCAAGTACTCAACTCGAATGCTACCAATTCCAATCCCTTAGAGTGTCACAGAAAACCAGATAGGAAGCTGGATGATCTTGGGCCAGCCCCTTCTCTCTCAGCCCTAGGAATGACGCAATGTCAAACCACATTTGAAAACACTGCCAAGAAAACTGCAGGGAACTATCCAAGCAATCACCAGGACTCAAAGGCACACACGTGCACATAAAAAAGAGTCTTATATATAGTCTACCACTACTGCCAACCATGCAAGTCTGCATAGCTAGCCATACTTTCTAATTCAAGTGCCAGTAGGGTTTCTCTCAATCCATCACCACTTGGATTGCATAAGCTGCATCAATACCTGCATCCAAGAACCCAGATTTTGTATGGCTAATGGCTACCAAACTGAAAATGGCTCAAAGTCTCCCACCAATCCTTCTTCATTTTACTGCTGCTGCTCCATACCTGATCTCTCATCCAACAACATTTCACCATCATCACCACTCCTTTTGGATATTCTGTAGGCCAGCATGGGAAACAACCATTCAACCTCTATCCATTCACTGGTTTATGCCATTTAACCCCGTGAAAGCATGGATAGAGGAATGACCAAGGCACCTTCTTGTGGCCTGAGCATTAGTGATTCTTCCACCAAAGCACCTGATTTTAATCTGCCTCATTCTATCTGGTTGAAATTGAACAGAATTAGAAGTTCCTCTGTCCTGTATCAATGAGGCGCGAAATATTCTCCTTATTGTGACTATGGTACTAATATGTAAACTATTAAACATATTTTGCAAGTCTGTTGATGACATGCATTATCTGGTTCCTTAAAAGATCTACATGAAGTAACACCAGAGACGATTGCCTGGATAACTGATCTGGACATCTGATTATGAGGCCATTGCCATACCCCCATAGAAGTTTTCTATATAATTATGGGAATTGTGTGTATATGTTTACTTCTCTTTGTCATGTTCTCATCATATGCTAAATAAATAAGCACATCTTTTTCGACCACCAAAAATATGTTGAAAGAACAATCCAGCTTCCAGGAGCTCATTACATCTACCTATATTTATCACATATAGGTTTTATGTACACTGACAACTTATGCACTGAAGAAAAGTTCCTTGTGTGTCCAATCACACTTGGCCAATAAAGAATTCTAGTCTAGGCTAACTTCCACAAATCTATTCTCCCCACTGTCCCTACCAAAAAGTTGTTTCCTTTTTGCTGGCATCCTATTTTTTTAAATTACTTTTGTTTTTACAGATGAGAATTCCATTACAGCTAATAAATACATTGACAGGAATACTAATGGGCTAGATAACCTGCCAAAGGAGCAATTTATTTGAGTAAACCATCCTTCAGAACTGGAGGCACATATAGATAGGATCATGCTTCTTTCAAATAATTTTCTTCTTAACTGTATTTGAACTAAACGATATCTTATTCCTATGTCTCAGAAGATAGAGTGCATTATTATCCACTTGCCAATTAACCAAAAAGAGAAAATACACTAGTACAACATAAATTTTATCGAAATTATTTGCATTTCTCTGTAGAGATTGTCTTAGCAAACAAAACTATCAGCTTCCTGGCATCTTCTCCTTGATAAACATATTTTAAATCATTTTATGATATGCCTCATCAAGCTTCCGCTTCATTTCTTAGAGCTGTGTTTGGATTTACTACTGAATCCAATTACATTGTATTATCATAAAAAGCATCAAAGTGAAAATTATTGACGGTGCTTGTTTAGCGAGCATGCAACTGTTAATTCTAAATATAAATATTTTAATGGTACAATTTTTCACCATTACTGATGAGGAAAGAGTCATAAGGCTTGTAACATGGCATGAAAAACCACTCCTTTCAGCTAACCTTTGTTGTCTACAAAAGTACAGCGTGTTTCATGAAATGAGTGAATTATAAATGTACACATTGTTTATTATCAGTGATTACCTCTGACTTCAGACTTCATAAATAACAATGTGTAAATATAAAGAGCTCAAATATATCCATACACAAAAAATTCAGCATCTGAAAATAAGCTAAGATCCAATTGTCTTCAGGATTGTGAAAGGAAAGGAAAGAAAAGGAGAGGAGAGGAGAGGAAAGGAAAGGAAAGGAAAGGAAAGGAAAGGAAAGGAAAGGAAAG
>NW_020769312.1:22206559-22219748 GCF_900518735.1 Pseudonaja textilis | reverse complement strand
GGAAAGGAAAGGAAAGGAAAGGAAAGGAAAGGAAAGGAAAGGAAAGGGGAAGACAATTATAAACACGGATGCTATACACATTTTGACCTCCCTGGCAGGAGAAAGTTTGCAAAGAAATTTTAAGCACAATTTTGTCATTTCAGTTGCAGTGTTTAAAGCAAGGCAGAAACTGACTCAGTACCTATCCCAATTTTCAGTTAGAGATTCATCTTTCTAACTCTCTCTTTCTCTTCTCTCTTCTCTCTCTCTCTGTCTGTCTCTCTGTCTCTTTTTCTGTCTGTCTGTCTGTCTGTCTCTTTCTCTCTGTCACACACATATTTACACACGAGTTTATTTTTTATTCAGTCTAAAGTAAAAGAGCCTTTGAAAATGTTATCTTAGATATCTTTGAGGAGAAACCCCCTCTTTTTTTAAAAAAATTCCAGTCTCACTCAGGAGGAGCAGTGTTAACCATAAAAGTAAGTAACAGTTAAAAAACAGATTCTGGAGTGATTGTTAACTACTTCTTTGGCTTTTGCTTACAGAGCAGTGTTTACTGAACACACACAAAATTATAATTGAGGAATTCACTGACAGTGGTATATTCAGGGGAACAAACTATCAGTTCAGGTTGAGGTTATTAACATTTTTGTAAAAAACATCTTCCTCAGAGAAATAAATAATCAATGCACATCGATTAGGTTTACAATGACATGACATGTTTGATTTGTTTATCATTAAGTATGAATCTACTTATGTGGTCCATCTCACAGTCATCCAGATGTTTAAACTTGGCATTTATATTGGCTTGGCTTCTTTATATGGCTATTGAGAAGAATGTTAAAAATTGAATTCAATGGGACTCTGGGGTTTTAATGCACAGTCTATTTTGAATAAAGGGGAGAGTAATGTGCTATTAATCCTTTTTCCTGTAATCATTGTTTTATCTACAGTTTTATCTGTAGATCAGCAATTTGTCTGATGATCTGATCTATTCAAATAAAACATGGTGGCCAAGGTAATCAACAACAATAACAATAAATCTCAGGTTCCCCTAAATTCTCAGTACCAATTCCTGAGAAAACGAACAGGTCTAAAGGACTTCCCCCCCACCCTCCCAAAAAGCCAAGCAGATCAGAGCCAAGCTAATCTCAGGAAAAATGGTGCTCCAAAGGGCATCTGTCAATAGACCAAACCTGGAGCATGCCCCTCCTGTCACACCTGTTGAGGCAGGTAAAGAAAATTTTGAAAAATATCCTGACCCTTTACCATGAGAATCAGCAACATCAATTATTCCTGGAAGCTTATTATGAACCAGTACAGATTGTGAAGCAACAGCATAACACGCAGATGGCAAGACATAATACGGTAGCTGGAACCACCACATTCTGGGCCAGGTTTTGGATCTGCCCAAACATTACAGTAACTTAGTTGTAGAGAAGAATCTGGTTAGAATCTGAGTCTGTGAGGAAAGAGTAGAAGAGACAATGAGACAGTTTCAAAACATTTTATTTTATTTTTCTTTCTTTTTCTTTTTTAAAAAAGTAGGCAGCATATCTTTGTTATATTGGATTATGATTCATCCAGTTGACCTTAGTAAACCACTGTTTTCAGACTAATGAAATCTACAGCAACATTACCCATTTATGTAAGACTTAAGTGTGTGTGTTGTTGCAGGCAAGGAAATCTTTATCTTAAGAATCCTCCTGATTTAATTATTGCCAGAGTAGAAGTTTCTAATATGAAATATTTGCATGAATACACAAAGGAGAGAGTTTGTGTTAGTCCAGAATACTGAATGTCAGTATGATTAATGTTTTTGTAGGGAAAGTAGAGGGAAGGGGTATTAGATATGTTCACCACCTTTAACTGTTTTTAGCAAAGTCAGGACCACTTGAACACTATCGGCATTGACAAATTCACCACCACCCAGTTGCAAAAGGCTACATTATTAGGAACCAATTACATCCTGTTGACAATATTATCAAACATCAAGATCTTCCTATCCCAGGTCCTTGGGAAGGTCTTGATAGATGGATAAATCTGTTATGTCCCTGGAACTTGCCAAAGTCCCCACCCAGGTCCGTTCATGCTGCGGGGGCGTTTGCTGCCCCTCATTGGCTGGCCTCCCTCGACAGCCGGCTATAAAAGCCAGCTGCAGGGTCCGGCCAGCCGCTGATCGCTGGGAGCCTGCTCCAGGCAGGGCTAACACGTTCAGTCCTTTATTGTTCCAATAAAGTCTTGTTGCACCAAGCTCTGGTCTAGCCTCTCATTGCTCAACTACAACACTGGCGACGAGGATGGGATGGCTACCAGAGGCAATTCGCAACAGCTGAAATCACTAAAAAACCGCTGAGCCGCAGCCGCGCCGCCGGAGAGCTCGGTCAGCAAGAGCGAAAGTAATAGCGTCTGTAGCCGCTTGTTAGCAAGCTACAGAGGAAAGTGAAGCGCTGCGAGCCGCAGCCGCTCAGCACAAAAAGAGCGTGAAATTCAAACGGCTGTCGTTTGGATTTCTAACCGGGATACAGCGCGGTGCTGTTATTCCGAGCTACTGACACTCACACGGGCGCAAACTCCAAAGCGCTATCAGAGGCGGCAAGCCAGCACCGCCTACGCTCTCCAGGAGTGCGAATTTCAAAACGCTGCCAACAGTCGTTGCAGCTTAGCCAATTGTAGCCCAGAGAGAGAGCAGAGAGGTCTATGAAGCCTCTCCAGAGCTGAAGTCATGAGCCTGACAAGAGCCCAAGTGCCATTTGTGTCCCAGAGAGATTTTTCAACAGCATATCACGCAGGAGTCCTCATCATGAACTCCAATCCAGCCTTCCCACCGTTCAAACCGGAAGAAGAAAAATGGGAGTCATACAAGAATCGTTTTAACCACTACATCGACGCTATCGGTCTGGCTGATGCTGGGGAGCACAGAAAAAAGTCATTCTTCCTCAGCTATTGCGGGGCCATCGTTTTTGATACTGCCACAGCACTCGTCGCTCCACGTGAGTTAAAGAATATCCCCTGGGCAGAATTGTTAGAAATTCTCACCAACCATTACTCCCCCAGGCCCTCACAAATCGCGAGGCGCTTCACCTTCCGGATGAGGAAGCAAGCAGAAAAGGAAACCGTCAATCAATATATGGCCGCCTTGAGGACTGCAGCCCTCCACTGCGGGTTCGGGAACTATCTTGATGACATGCTCCTCGACCAGCTCGTCTGCGGGGTCAAAGACCTTCACCTCCAGAGACGACTACTCGCCAGGAAGGACCTCAACTTATCCCAGGCCGTCGAGGAAGCCTTGGCAGCAGAGCTGGCAACCCAGTCCTCCACTGAAATTCAAGGCCCCGTTCCCAGACAAAGCTGTGCCACCGTTCATTCAGAAGAGGTAGTCAACGAAGACGACCCTAACGAGCAAACAGACATCCACCGCCTCACCCATGCCAAACAACCGCAGGCAGGAGCCAGGCTAGAAACCAACAGCGCACCCAAGCACATCATCCTATGCCTATCCTGTGGCGGACCTCACTCGAGAGCTACGTGCAAATTCAAGGGTGCCATCTGTAACCAGTGCCACAAAAAAGGCCACATCGCTAGAGTCTGCCAGGCCGCGCACAACTCAGCACAAAAGGTTCCTTCCTTTTCCCATTCTGGGCCTCAAAGGCAAGTACTCAATTGTCACACTTGCTACCATGCTAACCACACCTGTCACTCTATTAGTAAAATAACACTTTCCGTTCTGTTAGAAGGTAAACCTTGTCGTATGGAGGTTGACACGGGGTCAGCGCTCTCAATCATCTCGTGGAGCACCCTTAAGAAAATCCAGCCCAGACTATCCAGAAACCAGCTCCAGAAGTGCCAGATCTCCTTGAGGGATTACCAGGGAAAAGACATTCCAGTGCTCAGCAAAGGCAAGTTCCTGGTTAATTTTAAAGCTTTTAAAGGCCACCTGCCTCTAGTGGTAGTTAACGGCAACCTCCCCAGTCTTCTGGGGCTTGATTGGTTCCCCTACCTCGGCCTAGGGTTAACAGGAGTCCATGCTGTCTCAGCTTCTGACACTGACTCCTTATTCACTGACTACTCAGACGTATTCAGCAATGAGTTGGGGTGTTATAATGGTACCCCCATCTCATTTGCAGTTGACCCCCAAGCGGTTCCAGTCCGGCTGAAACTGCGTAGAGTCCCATTCGCCATTCGGCCTAAACTGGACGCAGAGCTCGATAAATTATTAAAGCAAGGGGTCATTGAGCTGACAGACTTCGCCAAATGGGAGACGCCAATTGTCACACCCCTTAAAAAAGATGGCAGCCTGATAATTTGTTCTGATTACAAAACAACAATCAACCGCTTTCTACAAGTTAGCGCATACCCTGTCCCGGTCATTCAACATTTACTGCATACCTTTGAGCCTGGCAACATTTTTGCCAAATTGGACATGTCACAAGCGTATCAGCAGTTTCCCGTTGACAACCAAACGGCCGAACTGCAGACCATTGTGACCCACAGGGGTGCCTTCCGGTGCAAGCGTCTCCAGTTTGGCGTAAGTGTTGCCCCGGGCATCTTCCAATCCCTCATGGAGCGTATACTACAGGGCCTCCCTGGCGTAGTACCATACTTCGATGACATATTGGTCTCCACCAGGGACAGACCCCAACTTTTCCAGAGAGTCAGAGCAGTGTTAGACAGGTTCAGACAGCATGGCCTCAAATTAAAAAAGGAAAAATGTGCCATTGCCACTAGACAGGTGGACTTTCTGGGCTATAAGATTGACGCCTCAGGCATCCACCCCCTAGAGTCCAAGGTCAAGGCAATTCATGAGGCACCCACGCCAACCACTAAAGCCGAGCTACAAGCCTTTTTGGGATTATTGAACTTTTATGCATCATTTCTACCTCACAAAGCATCAGTAGCAGAGCCTCTACACAGGCTCTTAGATAAAAAAGCACCTTGGCACTGGGGACACAAGGAAGACACCGCTTTTCGCGCAGTCAAAACACTGCTCACATCTGACGCGGTCCTTATTCAATTTGACCCACACCTTCCACTGGTACTAGCCGCGGATGCTTCCCCTTTTGGGATTGGCGCCGTATTAAGCCATAGACTATCCAACGGCTCTGAGGCACCTATTGCCTTCTTTTCCAGAACGCTCTCAGCAACAGAGCGTAACTATAGTCAGATCGACAAAGAGGCTTTAGCCGCAGTGGCCGCGGTTAAGAAATTTCATGAATTCCTGTTTGGCCACAACTTTGAGCTAATCACGGACCACAAGCCTCTCCTGGGTCTTCTTTCCGGGGACAAGCAGATGCCCCAAGTGTTGTCCCCCAGAATGATGAGGTGGACCTTGTTCCTGGCGGCCTATTCGTACAAGCTCATCCACCAGCCAGGAAAAACGTTAAGTCACGCAGACGCCCTCAGCCGCTGCCCCCTGCCAGCTCCAGCAGAAGACCCGGCCCCGGTCCACGCCATCTTCGATGTCACCGAGCTCGACCTTCCTGTCACCGCTCTCGACATTGCCACCAAATCCAAGACAGACAAAACCATCGCCCAGGTACTGGACTGGGTGAGGAGGGGGTGGCCGGGCTCAAACCTTTCAGCCGAATTCACACCTTTTAAGACCCATCAACAGGAGCTGTCTAGCATACAGGGCTGCCTGCTGTGGGGCACCCGGGTGGTTATTCCGGCCTCACTTCACACTCCAGTCTTAGAGGCACTACACGAGGGTCACCCGGGCATCGTCCGGATGAAGGCGTTGGCACGAAGCTACGTCTGGTGGCCTGGCCTGGACGACGACATCGTCAAGTGGGTAAGCTCATGCCAACCCTGCCAGGAATCCAGACTATCCCCTCCAGTCACCACCCCCACAAAGTGGGAGAGCGGCAACGCACCTTGGTCAAGGCTACACATTGACTTAGCGGGTCCAATTCACGGCAAGACCTTCTTGGTGGTCATAGATTCATACTCAAAATGGATCGATGTGGCCCAACTATCCACAACCACCACGCTAGCAGTTACCAAGGCTCTAACTCGCCTATTCGTAACACATGGGTTACCAGACACCATTGTTTCAGATAACGGCCCCCAGTTCGCCTCAACAGAATTTAGCCGTTTTGCCACAAACCTTGGCATCCGACATATCTTCACGGCTCCCTTCCATCCTGCCAGCAACGGATTGGCAGAACGAGCCGTTAGATCCACAAAAGAAGCACTAGCCAGATTCAGCAAAGAAGATTGGCATCACAGGCTCTCCCGTTTCTTGCTGAGCCAACACTCAACCCCTTGCATGGTCACCAACAAATCCCCTGCAGAACTTCTAATGGGTAGGCGCCTAAGAACTGTGTTGGATAGGCTCCACCCTCACTATTGTCCTGACACCCCCCTCGCTTCAATGACGGGGGTCAGAGATTTTGTCTTGCAGGAACATGTATTTGCGAGGAACTATGCCGGAGACCCGCTGTGGATTCCAGGAGTGATAGTAGCCATCACCGGCCCCCGGTCGTACCGAGTCCAGCTGGAAGACGGCCGCATCTGGAGAAGACACCTGGATCAGCTAAAGAAGCGACAGGGTACCTTCGCCAGTGTCGGATCGTGGGCTCAGGTCGACCCCCAGGTGCCATACCAAGCTCCCATCGGAGACCATGCCAGGGCCACAGCACCACCTCCACCCGGACCAGGAGAGTTGGCAGTAGACTGGGACTGCCCGATGGGTCCGCCACCGGCACCAGTAGACGGGACCACAACATCGCCTTCCAGAAGTGCCACACCGGTGCCAGTGCATACCCCAGAACGAGGCTGCACCCCATCGCCAACCCTACCGGGTTCCTTGGACTCTGAGACACTTGGTAACTCACTGGAGTTACGACGCTCGGGGCGCCAGCACAGACGCTTATTTAAGTGACTATGCGTGTTCGCATCTGGGGGGAAGGGGTGTTATGTCCCTGGAACTTGCCAAAGTCCCCACCCAGGTCCGTTCATGCTGCGGGGGCGTTTGCTGCCCCTCATTGGCTGGCCTCCCTCGACAGCCGGCTATAAAAGCCAGCTGCAGGGTCCGGCCAGCCGCTGATCGCTGGGAGCCTGCTCCAGGCAGGGCTAACACGTTCAGTCCTTTATTGTTCCAATAAAGTCTTGTTGCACCAAGCCCTGGTCTAGCCTCTCATTGCTCAACTACAACAAAATCCAAATCCAGTCTAAATATCTGGTTGACTATGCAATGTGTCATAATAAAATAATAAGTGGCTCAGAAGGAAATCTTATGAGGAATAGTTTGAAGCATTGGTTATATTTAACCTGAAGACCTGAAGACTACAGGAGACACAATCGCTGTTTTTAAGTATCTGGAGGAGTATCTAGTGAAAAATAAACGCAGAAGAAAGAAGATGTAACAAAGGAATTAAATTAAATTAAATTAAAATCAATTAAATTAAAATGAAGAAGATTCTGATTGGACATCAAGAAAAGAATTCTAAGAAAAGTTTAATAGTGGAACAGATTATCTTGAAAGAAAGTAGATTTTCCTTCTCAAAAGAAAGAATGGCCAGGATGTCAGAATTATAGTAGATTCCTGTCCTTGGCAAGAGGTTGACTTCCAAGGTTTCCTCCAACCTTTATATTCTACGATTCTCATTTTATCTTCATGTTCAGAGCCTTTACTACAGGTACGATCACAATTGAGCTCAAAATTTCTGTTGCTAAGTGAGGCAGTTGTTAAGGGAGTTTTGACCCATTTTATGAACTTTTTTTTTTTGCTACAGTGAATCATTGCAGTTATTAAGTTAGTAACACAATTGTTAAGTGACTTTGACCTTGCTCGTGAGAAGGTCACAAAAGGTAATCACATGACCCCAGGACACTACAACTGTCATAAATATGAACTAGTTACCAAGCATCCAAATTTTGATCACGTGACCATGAGGATACTGTAATGGTCCTAAGTGTAAAAAAACAGTCATAATTTAATCTTCTCAGTGCTGTTTTAACTTTGAACGGTCACTAAACAATGGTTGTAATTTGAGGACTACTTGCACTCATTTAATGGCAACCTATCCAAGTCCACTAAAATAGCATGAAAAGTGCCACTAGAGTTCAGAGTCTCTCAAACTGAGTTAGTCTTAATTGAGCTGAGGGAATAATCTGATCCATATAAATTAATTACCACTTTTGGCATTGTAAATGTCACTTAGATCAATTTAGATACAATCACTTCATCGGAATATTTATATTACTTGATAACCTTGTCTTTTCCTTCTCAATTTTAATGTGGCATCTAACACATTTGTATGTCAAAATAATAAAAAAGATGAGAAAATTTAAGATACTCAAATAAATTAGACAGCATAGCACAACTCTTAACATTAATGAATCTGATATATGAGTCAAATTGCAATGCTAAGCAAGTCAATTACTTAAAAGTAAATGACCCTGAAATCTATATGGGTTAAGCATGTTTTATTTATGTATCACGTTCAAGAAGCAGCACTTTTTTACGAGCAAGATTTCATGGGGAATATTAAAATATAAAATCTACCTGCAGTGGGGAGTAAAGGAAAAGTATAGATACTTGACTCATATAGTAGTATGTATACATTATTATGGGATAACTTTTCCTTCCAGATAACATTTGTGTAGTGGAAATGACACACTCTGGAAAAAAAATGGGAGAGAACTTCCAAAAGACTGGCCACCATTGCCCCAATCTTAATTACGTTACACAGAGACATAGGCTCCCATCCCTGTCCTGGCCAAAAAAATCACCACACAGTGATTTCACATAAAAGAAAAAATTACGTTTCTTGTACAACACTAGAACTATTCTTCCATAAAAGTAGTCTTGCCTGTGGTTTTCCAAATGGGAAACAAAATGATAGTGTCAGAGTATATTCATGAACTGGAATAGAGTATGGTAACAAGGTCAGCCAATGAAGAGGCATAGCAATCAAGTCAGCCAATGCGGACTATTTGGAAACTGAAACTAGAAGTAGCCTAGGCATGGCTCTATATTAAGCTCTGCAGCTCTGAAGCTGTTAAGCTTCATGTTAAGCTCTGAGTCTGTCTATTGAAGATGAAACTGCTTCTCTCCTCTGTTGTGTGCTGAACTAAAGAGAAACTAACTTGCTTGCTTGTCTGCTGAAGTTGAGTTGCTTGTAACATGTCTGCTTCTGTTTGAATTTACTCCATGTTGGAGAAATCTACAACTGGCTTGTAAAATTTATTTTATGTGTTTAAATGAAGCCTCAGTCATCTGTGCTTATTTTTCTGGCACTGAATTTATGCTGCAAAACTCTGAACAGATAGACCAAATCACAAAATAGAAAATGAAATTATTACCAAAATATGCCTCCTCAAAACTTTATTCCCAGTAAGGTAGAATTTGAAAATAATAAAATCTGAAAATAATTGCCAACTTCATTGCACAGCTTATTGATACACAAAGACATCTTATTTCCCTCAAGGAGGGCTAGATTTCATTTCTTGTTTTTAAGCCCCCTTCCTGTCTATATTCAATCTTCCATGTTGTAAGCAATGGGATCATGAAAAAGTGGGCATTTTGTTCCTGTGTTCCTCTCTCTTAAGAATGATGACTTACTTTTTTCTTAGCTGTTTTTTTGCCTAAGGAGATGCAGCTGCTAATATTTACCATTTTCTTCTCTCTCTTCTGCATCAATGAAAACAGCCAAGCTCGAGATCCTTGTTTTCAGCCATCTGGTCTCTCATTATATATCAAGGAAGTATTGATGTCCTTTTATTTATTTATTTATTTATTTATTTATTTTTGAGGACTTAATTGTTAAAAATGTTGCATTTGTTTGCTTTGCCTTTAAAATAAGGGCAGAGATATCAATTAAGCATCTCTGAAAGTCATAATATTCCAAATTAAGGAACATCATAGAACTGAGATCAATGCTGGGTAGTACAATGATGAAGGCAGAAAGGCATTACATTTTGTCCTAAAATTTGTGATTTATTGAAAATATTCTCAACATTGGTAGATGAGGCCATTGTAATAGAAATCCCATTCCCCTGATCCATCTGTAAAGCAAAGTTGCAAAGTCTCCTCAAGTCATTTTGAGTTGGATAGGTTTATGCATCTGTAGATAAAGAAAGAAATGTACAGTTCAAGAAATCTTTATACATATACTGGGAAATTTCTAAGCAAGGGAATTTCTAGTAGTGCAGTAGGACATTATGTTGTACTTCCTCCCCCACCAGTAATCCCTACTAGAGCTGCCAAATCTTCTCAGAAATATCCCCAATCCTCAATTCAGTTTTGGAGGGTGCATGGAGAAGGAGAGGAGGAATATTTTCTGTAAATGGACACCATTCCATTAGTGACTGGGCAGTACTGGACTCCACCTCCTTGTTTGTAGCTCTCAGCTGAAGGAAGAAAGCCTTCCTAGAAAATAATCTTCAGCTCATGTAAGAAAAGATATGCAAAAACAGAACAACTGTGCATCAAGATAGTCAGCTCCTCTAATCTTTTACACACATCATGTTTTGTCTTGATGAAGTGGTGCAGTGGCCTAGAGGTGGAGCTCTCATCTCACAATCAGGAGGCTGTGAGTTTGATCCTAGGTAGTGGCAGATATTCCTTTCTCTGGGCACATTGAGTACTTATCTGTTGTGGAAGGGCATCTGGCCAGTAAACATTCAGCTCCATTCAGTTGCTCTGACTCTACCCTGATGTAAAGGATTATAGGGTCATTAAAAGACAAAAAAATGTTTTCTCTTGATGGTTTGATTTTGGAAATTTGCTCTAATATTTTTTTTAAGGAAGATCTGATTAAATGGCTACTCTGGTTTATGCAAAGCAAGATGTATACTCTGGCAGAGCCACAACTATCAAGAATGGATCACACATCCTGTAATTGACTTGCATGTTCAATTAACACTGGGAGGAGTGGTGGCTTCAAAAAGCTAGCTCTTCCTATTTGCTTTCTGGAGCGTCATATCTGCTCGCTTACCAAGTGTGAGCCAGAAACTAGCCAGTTGCCTCTGACTTTAATAAGTTAATTGCTGACTGCTTTTACCACCAGCATGGCTTACATCATGCTGCTATAGGCATAACAAGGTACTGTGTAACATTCTTAAGTGGAGGCGCCCCATTATTTGTCTATGTATGGTTTTCCTCTTCTTTGCTTGCAGAGTCTTAAAAAATAGTCTCATTTTATTTTGATTAAGTCCATCCAAACTCAGGTGAGGAGTCCAAGGAGATATGGGAAGGGAGTGGCTATAAATCTGGCCTAAAAAGGTAACCCACTTGTAAGTGGATACTATAACATTCCTTTTTTTTGCTGCTACTTGGGCTCACTGAGCTAATTGGGAGGGAGTCTCTCCATTTCAGTAAGTGCTCCATCCAGTTCATGTTGGTAGCACCTAAAAGGCTTCTGGGTTGAAAGGATTAACTAGTGACATCACCGTTGCCTAAGGAACACCAGGTTCATGTCTCTGTTAATGGGCTCAATGAAGTGGTACCTATTTACTTATGATTGCTTACTTTCAAATTGTTCCACCTGCAGGACTGGGATTAAAAGACAAGAGCTCACCACACCATGCAGCAGCATTCAGTTCTCAAACATGGGCTTGATAACCATCAACTCAGCATCCTAACCACATGAGCCACTGAGCTCCCTATTTTAGTATCTAGACTTTATTAATAAACGTCTATTAATTTTAACTTTCTGCTGTATATTCCTTTTTCGGTTTTCAACTCACAAATAATTAAAACCAGTAATAACAATGCAGGACAGCTTGGAGTTTCTTTCTTAAATTATTTTCCATCCCCCCTTCCCAATTTTATCTAAGAGCACACATTGGCAAGTTAAAATACTGTAAATGTAAATTAATGAATGTAATCCCAAAGTGCACAGCTAAATATCTATGGAGATTCTCAATCATCCAGGTCATGGTTGTCCCAAAGGTGTTTTTTCAAGAGGCAACTGGACTGTCTTGTAAAAGAAAAAACCAAGAAAGTCCATTTTGCTCTTAAAAAAAAAAAAGACCTTTGGGATAATGAAATTAAACGAATGTAATATGAAAAGGCAATAAACATTGTCAAAACAACAGCAACAACCAGTAATACCTATATCAAGGAAAGAGTAAAAAAAGTAATTCAATCAGAAGTTACAGAGGGTAGAAACCAGAATCCCGTATGAAGATTGCAGAAAATAGGACTTCAGCAACAGAGTGGTCAATGCCTGGAATTCATTACCTGACTCTGTTGTTACATCTTCAAACCCCCGAAACTTTAACCATAAACTGTGTACCATAGACCTCACTCCATTCCCAAGAGGTCTGCAAGGGGATGTGCATAAGCACACCAGCGTGCTACCATCAGCGTGCTACCATCTCTGTCCTACTGTTCCCATTTATTCACACTTATTTATTATGCAAATACTTATACCTATTTATACTTATATGTTTATGTGTTACATTCATACATATACTTTTTTCTTACACATGCTTGACAAACTAAAAAACTAAAATAAAAAAAATAAAATAAAGATTCACATTTAAAAATGTAAGCGAAGTTGCATTTCTTCACACATTAGGAGAACCCTACAAGCTGCTTGAAAGACTATTGTCTTTAACTCAAGGCAAATTGACAACAGGACCAGAAGTGTGTGAACTACACAGCAAGGAGTATAAATGACTTCTGGCATCTTTGAGAAAACTCTGCTTTTGGAAATCTTCTCTAAGATGATATTTAATCCTGGAACCTGGAGAGAGCTTCAGAGGGGTATTGTTAGAGAGGAGAATCCTTCAGGGAGACTATATGGAGAGATGATAATTCTCCTAACTCACTGAAAAACATCCTTTGTTAACTGTAGAAAACTGACATTAAGAAGCTTCCTTATGTATGAATAATACCTTAATCAGGCAGTCATATAAAGGAAACACATTATAACTGAATATTTCTATCTTGAGGCTTTATCTCTTTATGTCTCTCTTGGGCTGGATCTTGAGAAAAGCAGGCTTGAGTGACAAAAAGCAATATAACTTTTCAGGAGACTGTCCATTCTGCATACCACTGTCAAAATTTGAAAATGTGATGACAATGAAATGGACTGCACCATCATGATGAAGATCACCAGTTACAGGTACTTCTTGCTTAATGGCAAGTTGCAACAAACAAAAATTAAGTAACTAAATGGACAATAGTAGTAATATGTTATATCTATCTATCTATCTATCTATCTATCTATCTATCTATCTATCTATCTATCTATCT
>NW_020769312.1:22119034-22193621 GCF_900518735.1 Pseudonaja textilis | reverse complement strand
ATCTATCTATCTATCTATCTATCTATCTATCTATCTATCTATCTATCTATCTATCATCTATCTATCGCAGTTGTATTTTGTACTGCTATTTGTTTTGCTCTCCCATTTGTACTCCTGTTGTAGGTATGAAGAGCCATGATGGTGCAGTGGTTAGAATGCAGTATTGCAGGATAACTCTGCTGACTGCCAGCAGTTTGATTCTGATTGGCT
Source organism: Pseudonaja textilis (assembly GCF_900518735.1). The sequence continues at coordinate 22,193,411 of NW_020769312.1, read as the reverse complement.
CAAAGTTGACTCGGCCTTCCACCCTTATGATGTTGGTAAAATGAGGACCCCAATTGTTAGGGACAATATGCTGGCTCTGTAAACCACCCAGAGAGTGCTGTAAAGCACCATGGAGTGCTACACACGTCTAAGTGTTATTGCTATTGCTATGTGATGATATTTGAATTTACTCGCTTCTTAATATAGGGTATTTTGGGAAAGACAACAGCAGATGGACCCAGCAATTATGATTTTTTTTTTTACAATTTGTATTCATTTAATTATTGACTTGTAATTGCCTGCCCCTTAAGAATATGGTACATATGTAAATAAACAAAAATGACTTTTAAAATATTTCTTAAGATGAAATTTCTTATATTTATCAAAATCCTATAATTAACATTTTCTATGGTATCATGGTTTGTTTTAGTAAATTTTGTTGTGTGACACTAAATTAGAATGAGTGCTAGTTTGCAATAATTATCTTGTTTTTTTCCCATTCCACCTCTCTCTTTATTGAAGAAAAAGTAGAGTTATTTTCTGCGTGATATAGCAATGTTAATTTCAGGATACTAAAATTCTGGGCCAGAATCTATGCTTGACTTGGGGGGAAAATAAATACAATTTATTCAGAAAGCCAGCTTTCTGGACTGTGGTAGAGTCTGGTGCTGACTTGCAGGAGAAAGGAATAAAGAGGCAAATCACTATTGAGTCATTGATATGCAGAAAGTAGTCCATAAGAGATCATCTCTAAACCTTCACAGTATTTATCTGATAGTTATGCAGAATGTGCTTTAATCTGGCAAGATTCTGTCTATAAATGAACAGCAATAAAGAAACAACTGTTCACTGTGTCATTCTTGGTTACCTGTGCCTGACACAACTTAGGGCTAGCTTCTACAACCCCTTTACCACCACTTCTGCCTGGATTATCATCTTTTGTGTGATCAGACTATCCTGTAACACTTATTACATCATATCATTGAAGCAGGATTATTTTTAATTAGAACAGCAGTTATAGAGATATTAAATCCCAACCATCTAAAAATCTTAGAGCTGAGGTTCAGATTGCTATGCATGACTATAAAATTACGACTATGGTTGCCTCTGCTAGACAAAAGGTTCATTTTTCAAAATGTGTTATAGTATTTTTAGGCTAATTTTTGGAAGATGGGTTTTTGGGTAAGGAAATGAAGAAATAATTCCTGGAAAAATGCCATTAAAAGTAAGCCCATGATACAGGTTTTGATGGCAATTGTGCTTGAGGTTATCTGGAAACCAACTAACCCAACTTTTTCTGACCAAACTGAGTGGAAATCAGATGTATACTGGCTCTGTCACTGATGTTTTATCCATTAGCCAAAATGCTGAAGAAATAGAGACCAGAGGGAAGGCTCCATTTGAAGAAGAAATTATTGCTTTTGCTACAGTATATATAAATTTTGAAACTAATTCATGCAAGAAGTGGTAGCGGTGATAACAATAACCTTTTTTTTTCTAGGAGACATCCAAAATCCCATGTTAATCCAGATCGATCAATTTAGTTTTAAGAGCAATGAAGAGTATCATTGCTATCGAAGGGTCCAAGGTAGCTTTGAAATCAGCCCAATATGTTTTGATAAGCATTTAAAAGATGCTTAGAACCAGAGTGGATCATTGACTTGGGACTTAAGATCACACCATAGATGCTCGCTATGATCCCATTACTGATTGTTATCTCCCATTCAGAACCTAACAAGTGGAAACAACTAATAATAGAGAATCCTCCAAGTGCATATGATGGCTTTTTACTGCTGAGCTATAGCATCAATTTCTGAAATGTCAGGAGTTTCTGGCTACTGTGTTGATTATCCGGTCCTGTACATGAAAAGCTGCTTAACGGCTGACTTAATAGCAGAATTAGAGTTGTATGCAATTCTTCATTTAACTTCAGCATAGCTACATTTGGAGAGGCTATGGGTAAATATTCTATAACCCTAGAAACATGTAGTCATTATTTTAAAATAGAGTTTGTTCCACTTTCAGGAAGCTGATTTTGGGACACCCCTAAGGACCAGGATGGATCTTTTTAGCTTCTTTGCAATTTATTTTAAGCAAGCCTGGGGTTATGTCCTTGGGAGGAACCAGAGTATTCAAGGGCTGATTTCCTCCTCCCTTTTGAAACAGCCAATAAAACCTCCAACACTCTAAAATGTGAACTACCAAGACTAGCATTACTACCTGCAATACAGAAACAGCATAAGTGTACAAACAACATCACACAAGTACAAGAATTCCTTGAGAAACAATACTGTTGCATTAGCTGTTGAACTAATAGGTTGAATGGCATTTGCTCTTGCGAAGTTGCTTTCTGCCGGCTTGCAGCTAAGCATTCCCCTTTTTCTCCCTCTCATGTACACTGATTTAGCTGTCTTCTTAAAAATGCAGTACTTTTTAAAAGTGTCATTCATATTGAAACAAACCAATATGGTTTCTCCCCTCCCTTTCTTTCCAAATGCCACAGGGTGTCCATAGCAGTTTTCCCCACACACACAAGCACACTCTCCTCCATCTGCCTTTGGGTTAGATCTCTTTGTCCTTTTCATCTAGTCTCCTTTTCTCTTTTCTGCAGTGTCTCTTATCTGTTACAAGTCTCTTCAAATTAATCCTGGGTGAATCCCGTCTCTCTGCTGCTCATGTTTTGCCAACACAGACTCGGTATTGCTTTGCGCACATGCATACAACTCCCAGTTCCCTGCACTGTTAAGTGCAGGGAGTGGAAGTCTGGTTGGGAGAGAAAAATGTTATGCTTTCACCCTTCTACCATATGTTAAGAGTTGTCCGGGGATCTCTCATTGTGTCACAAGTACAAAGTATATACTGCTTTTGTCTAGAGCAGTGGTTCCCAACCTTTTTTTCACCCCGCACCCCTAAAGAAATTTCACTCGAACCTCGCACCCCCTGAAATTTAGACTTTAGGAACTACTGAACGCGTTAAATATATGGTAGGATTGAATCTTTTCAGCTATGTATCTGACGGTCACTAAATAATGATACTTAACTCTAAAATGAAAACAAAGTTAATCCATTGCATAATAAATAAAAATGCCAACATATAGCCAATATCCTATTATTTACCTGGACTTTTCTCACACCCCCTGGAATATTGTCTCGCACCCCCAGGGGGTGCAAGCACCCCAGGTTGGGAACCCCTGGTCTAGAGCAACTCCTCTTAAACCCTTTCCATCATTTGTTCTCTCCAGAAATCCCTGTCCCAATGATTCTGACAACTTAGTAACTGATCCAGTTCTTTGCAAACAAGCTATAACTTCCTCCCTTCTGGCAAACTTCTACTATTTTACATAAACCTCTAATGGTGTCTTAACTCTAACCTAACCATTATGGTGGTGGAAATGCTGGACAAGTTAGCAAAGCAAAGTAAAGACTGAATGGCTAAATTTTTTCTAACCAGAAATGATGACTTTTTTTTTTTGAGGTTAACTGAGAGCTATTAACAGATTATGAATTTATCTTGGAAATATCCAGCTTTCTGTGGACAAGTGAAAGGCTCACTAGCATGTAGCCAAACTTCTACCCATTAATTTTGAGAAAACTTTTGAGTATGGATAAAGTGCCATGTGAATAAAGGACGTCAAGTTGTCCATATTTTTTGAAAGTGAAAATTAGAAATGAGGGAATTAACATCAGTCAGTCTGGCATTAATACATTAGATTTCTTGAGCAGATCATTAGTCTATAAGCACTTTGAACGTAAGTGCTTACATTTGTCAAGAAGATGTCTTGTCAGAGTCATTGTATCTCTCTTATTAATGCCTAACTTCCTTAAGAGATTCTGGGTATAATGTAGACATAATATATCTTGATCTCAACAAAGTACCCCATTATATTATGATTAAGAAGCTAATTATGCGGGAATAATTTGAATTATAACACAGAATTCTCATTAGATTAGCAGATGACACAAAGTGCTGCAGAATAGCTCGAAGACTAAAAAAATATCAAAATGACCTTGACAATTTAGAGAAATAGATTAAAACATGAACTATTCTCTTACATCATCAAATGTTGCTTAGCCAAGTTTTAGATTCTGAAAATGTTCTGTACCAATTTGCCTTTTTCCTTAATGGCAGGAACAAAAGAGGTTTTCTATTTCATTTTTTTTTTTCAAATAAAAGACTAGTCTTTTCAGTATAATTGATTCATCCATTCCAAGAACATCAGACGCGACAGCTTTTTAATGACTGATTCATTTGCTTTCTAAATAAATCAAGTCATAGAATAGCTCCCAGAAATGAATATGCATATTAAACATTGTTGAAGTGTTCACATCTAACACATAACAAGAGTGAATTCTGAATTCCCTTTCAATAACAGAAATATACTATTGGCAGAATCTGGCTTAAAAAAGATGTGCCATTGGCAAAATGGAATGATTGAGTCTTTTCCATTTTCCTTTGAAAGCATAGGATCATCTGGAAAAAATAAAGAGTCCTGCAACATTTTAAGGGCCATCAATGAACATTGCTCCCTGTACCTATTACTTACAGATTCTTTTATAGGACTGAAAAGTTTAAAAGAAACTTTGCTGTACAAAGCAGAGTTATTTCCATTCCCAACAAAGAGTATTGAAGAAAAAGTAAGGAAGAATCCGTAAAAGTAGAACATTTTAATTCTTTGATACATTTTTAAATGATTAAAGGGGAGGGGAGGAGAGGAGAGGAAAAGAAAAGGAAAGGAAAGGAGAAAAAATACTCATATGTACAATATGACCTTCATGGAACAAGTTTTTAAAACTTCTCCTGCACTTGTCTAATTATTAAGCAGTCCCAATGGAACCACTGACCACTATTACAAATTGACATTTTGTGTTTTCAAAAGTCTGACAGTTCCATTGATAGAAAAAATATAGATTATAACAGTAGATATTTTCCATATATCCATTATTGATTTCTATTGAAATTATGACAACCTTAGCAATAGTGAGCTAGAATAAAATAAAATAATAGCAATAACAACAACAAAAATTCAAAAATTAATGTTTACTTATTTATTGCCTCTCTTTTGTTTTGGATTTGTCTCTACCTTAAACTGTCTTTATTTACGTACTATTTCCTCATACTTAAATATTCAGTTCCTATATCTGATTTAGACCAGGCAGAATTGGATTACTGGACCACAAAATGTAAGTCATAAATGATCTTCTAACTTTCAATAGCTTAACAAGTAAGTAGTAGTTAGAAGCATATTCATTCAAACATTATAAACTTATATATGTGCTAGAAGTCCGCTAAAATATTCCACCCTCAAGAAATAATACAACTGTTTTTGTATAAAATCTGGATTTAAAGTAATCCTTAAACAAGTTCGGTCCTGCTAATTTCAAAATTATGTCCATTTTCTTGGTATCCATATGAAAGCAATTTGCCATTTATCTTCTCACTGTAGCCAAGTGTTTCTCAACTTCATCAACTTTAAAATGTTTGAAATTCAATTCCCAGAATTCCCAGCCACCATGGCTGGCTGGGGAATTCTGGGAGTTGAAATCCACACATTTTAAACTTGGGAAGTACTGATATAGGAAAATACTGATGTAACCTATAACCCCTGGTCCCAGAGGTGTTTTTCAAAAGGCTTGCTTTGTTTTTCCTTGAAGATGTTTCACTTCTCATCCAAGAAGATTCTTCAGTTCTGGCTAAATGCTGGGAAATGGAAGGATTTTGGCTGCAAAGAATATAAATCCTTCTATTCTCTACCATTTAGCCAGGTTTGCATTATTTTAGCAGGCTGTTAAGGTCACCTGGAGGTTTATCTGTGTCACCAGCATCACCTGGGTCAGTTGAGTGGTGCAAATTGGTGTGGAGCCTTTTTGGAACTGTTGAAAGGACTGTGTTGTAGTCTACAACACAGTCCTTTCAACAGTTTCAAGAAGGCTCCACACCAATTTGCACCACTCAGGTGACCCTGATGACACAGGTAAACCTTCAGGTGACCTTAACAATTCTCTAAAAGAATGCAAATGACCAGCTGTCTGCAAGAAGTATCAATCCTTCCATTTCTCACCATCCAGTCAGAGCTGAAGAAGCTTCTTGGATGAGAAGTGAAATGTCTTCAAATTAAAACCAAAAAGTCTGGCTGCCTCTTGAAAAAGCACCTTTGGAAATAAAACTAGCAGTGGCAACTCTTCCTTTTTGATGTGGCACTGACCAGTTAAAAAAATGGAGACTCTCATATCAATTGGGTTGATTCCCCTTGGGCATCTGAGACCTGAGGCCCGTTCTTTTTGCCAAAATATGAGTATACATTTAATGCGGTTAGTTGAAATAATGAAATGAAAATGTGCAGCGGCTTGAATGAGCTATCACATGGACAGTGCTAAAGACTGATTCATCTGAATGATGAGCTGATTGTGCCTGAGGAATATGACATTCTTCCAGTGACTGCCTGGAAGAATGCAGACGTGCAGATTAAAAACAGGGCTGATGTGATGAAAGGGAAAAAGGAAATTAGTTAAGGAGGAGATGTTAATGCCTGACTGTACGAACAACAAAGTAGGCCATAATAGCCTGCAAATTCTCAATGGCTGTTAGGGCCAATTAATTATTAATACATTCATTATTATTAATGGTTCAGCATATTACCTGCAGGAACAATAGTAACAGGATGCCTTTTAAAAACAAGAACATTTACAGGTCACAGCCTACAGAAGGATGAGATGCTTTGGGAAAGCATTGTACATCCATCTTATAAGCTTTCTGTTCTTCCTTTCCTTTCAAATAGGTTGGATTGCAAAAATAAATGAAGCAGCTGCATGATTGGAGGCACTCACAGTTTTAGGTAGGTTGGCAGCTCTCTGCTGCAAAGCTGCACAAACCCAAATGAAGCTTTATATGCATTCAGTAACCACATTTTAACATAAGTGGCTAACCTAGATGTCCCAAAGGTGCATTTTCAAAAGGTTCCACACCCATTTGTAGTAGAAGACACAGATAAACCTCCAAGTGGCCTCAATGACTCTCAGAATGAATACTAATGACCAGAGGACTGCAGGGAACATAAATCCTTCCATCCTCCACCATTCAGTCAGAACTGAAGAAGCTTCTTGGATGAGAAGTAAAATGTCTTCAAGGAAAAAACAAAAAAGACCTTTGGGGCAACCATGACTTAGTTGATTGAGAATCTCCACATTTAGCTAACTCAGTTGCATAGGGGAAGCACAGATAGCCAATATTCAATCCTCAAATAAATGTTGAAAAACTCAGGCGTCATCTTTTGTGGATTGTCATAAATTTGAAACTTTCTCTTTGCCAGACCAAATTTCTCCTTACATTTGTCCTGGAATTGAAACTAAAAGCAGTTTCCCCATATTTCATGGCTTCCTTTTTCCAGCTGTCTTTTTTATTATAGTTGGATGATACTGTTAATCATTTGTACTATATTTACCTTCTTTCCTCTCTATGCTCTGTATTTAGCATGTCCAAGCAGAAAATGAATTTTAATATAAATGCTTGCAATTAGTGATATGCCATGTAGAAATTGACAGTACAACCACTAGGTTTTTCTCTCCAAAAGAGTGAAGAATGACTAATGCTGTTTACCAATCATGTCTGGTGAATCAGTTTCCTTGTATGCAATTCAATATATGTCTAATTCTTGCCCACAGATTGAAAAGTCTCTAATCTTCAGTCACTTACTAAAAAATTGCTACCTAGAAGATATTAAGCATGTTTAGCTTGTGGAGTTGATAGAATATTGTTTTTCCTGTGTCCTTTATGTGCCACATTCTCTAGTAAATGCTTCTTTGATATCAAAATGTTGATTTTACCATGAGTGTCCCATATATACAATTCTTTAGCACAAGCTATGCAAGAGCATCTATTGAAAATATGAATTATGGAAACATACTTTATATTGAGAAAGAAGCAACTATAAAAAAAGATAAGCCTAAAGTTGCATTGTGTCAGCATACTATGGTAATTCAATTGTATATAGTTTTGGTTTGTTAGTACCTGTTTGTTTTGAGTTACATTTTTTGACACCTTCATGTCTACATGCCCCAGCAGAGTGGATGAAGGCAAGAACTGAATCCTTCAGAGAGGAGGTCTTACATCTCTTAAATATAGCCTTACAGAATACAGCTGGAAGGAATCTTGGAGGTCTTCTAGTCCAACCCACTGTTCAAGCACGAGACCCTATACCAGGGGTGTCAAACTCACAGCATCACGACGGCATCATGTGGTGTTATCAGAACTTGTTTTTCTCTTTGCTAAATCGGGCATGGGTGTGGCCAGCAAGTGATACATATGGCCCATGGGCTGGGAGTTTGACACCCCTACCCTATACCATTTCAGACAAATACTGTCCAATCTCTTCTTAAAAATCTCCAGTGATGAAGCACCTACAATTTTTGAAGGCAAGCTGTTCCACTGTTTAGTTGTTCCTATTAGAAAGTTCTCCTTAGTTCTAGGTTGCTTCTCTGCTTGATTAGTTTCCATCCATTGTTTCTTGTCTTGCCTTTTGGTGCTTTGAAAAATAAATTGACCCCCTCCCCTCACTTTTCTTTGTGACAGCCCTTCAAATACCAGAACACTGCTATCATGTCACCCCCTAGTCCTTCTTTTCTCTAGACTAGACAGCAGCAGCATTGGTTTGTCCACTCAGAAAGAGGTGGAAAAGAAGCACCTTTCTTCTTCTGCATGGATAAAGGTAGTGTATTCAGGAAAAGGCATTGTAGAGAATGCTTTTCTTCACAGAGGCTGAAATATAGCAATAGCACTTAGCATTTAGACTTATATCTTCACAGTGCTTTTCAGCCCCCTCTAAGCAGTTTACAGTGTCAGTATATTGCCCCCAACAATTTGGATCCTCATTTTATCCACCTTGGAAGATGGAAGGCTGAGTCAACCTTGAGCCTGGTAAGCTTCAAACTGCCAAATTGCAGGCAGCAGTTAGCAGAAGTAGCCTGCAAGTACTGCACTCTAACCACTGCACCACCAAGGCTTTTAAATATGGAGTGATAATTCTACCCTTCACCTGCATAGAAAGTGCAGGCAGCTAAATCCTTGCTATTTCAGGAGGCATTCCAGCCAGATCATCTGCAAAGGTGGAAGCTGTCATATTAACTATTGCATAATTTCTCACAGAAGAGGAGGCATAGGATAGTCACAGCATAGTTATGTTTGTAGGTACTCCAAGTACAACACCCAAAAAAGATTTGACTATTAGACAAAGCATCAGCTGGCCAAAGTATTCTCCCTACTAGAATCAGAAATTATCCAATGAAACTGAATTCTGGAAGAATCAGAACAAACAAACAAAACATTGTTTTACCCAACACATCATTAAACTTTGAAATGTCCTACTACAAGGCTACCCTTGGTTAGCAACTGCTTCATTCAGTGACTTCTTGCAGTTAAGCTAGTGATGAAAATATAACTTTGCAACCAATCCCCACATTTAAATCTGTAAAGCAAAGCAAATCTGAAAGAGGATTGTAAACCTAATCACAGTTTCATTTAATAACCGAGTTGCTGTCCCAATTGTGGTCGCTAAATGAGGATTACCTTGCAGCTGGCTTCACAAAAGGACAAATTCATGAAAGTCACAGTTATTAACCTTGATGGCAGTGTGACTGCCTCTGGAGGCCATCTGACAAGAGACTAGTGGACTTTTTTGTGCATCTGCTTGGCTATTGTGAAAACAGGCTGCTGGACTAGATTGACCAGGGGTTCAATCCAAATGTGGCAGTTTTGAAGTTTTAATGACTGGATATATTATTATATGGGATTATGGTAGCTATAGTAACTATAATTTTACTGTCCCGACTGTATTATCTTACATAATACATGTGAAGAGGGAGAATGGCAAATGACAGATTCTTTTTTATATGAAATAATTTGATCCACGGACACATCTGTGGTGGGGTCAGTGGCGATGAAGCAGATGGTATTTGTTGGCATCCATTTCAGAATGTTTTTCACCTCAAAATTAGGGACAAAATTTGCAGTTTCAGAAAAGTTTTATAACATGGCATTTTTGGTCAATTTTCAGAGGAAGAAATTATTAGGGAAAGTTGAATATAAAATGTGCCTGCTAGAGAGGGATGCCAGCAAACACCTTCAATGCATATTCAATTTATTTCTTTGTTCATATGCCGATATGACTTCTCCTCTTACAAAACTTTCTCTGGGCAGCATATAGAAATTAAAACAAAAACTGCAAGGTGAACCTCATGGTGCCTGAGATTCAAACAGTAAATCCTAAACACAAAAAGAAAACACAACAACAACAGCAGATCTCATTTAAGCTTCTGATCCAGATACCTGGAGACCCCGCCTGGTCCTCACAGCCTCGTGAAAGACTAATTGGGTATGCACATGTAGGGAAAGTTATAATATGTGGATTTTTTCGCAGTTAAAAAATAGTTCAGAGAATAATGAAACAAATGAAAAACTGAATAAATTTAATATTGATATTGGCTTAATATGGATACAGGAATACTGCCATTAAATTTTATACCAGGAATATCATCATTAAATTTTATAGCAGGAAGATATGTCCAAATTATGTAGTTCCCCTCACCTTTGAATGTTTCGCTTAAAAAGAACTGAGAATAAGGGTGGATTTTCTTCTTTTTTCTGTCATGCATTACGAGAAACTAGAAACATTGCAAATTTTAATATTACAGCATTAAATAAAGCATTACTATCATTACTATTTGTGGCTCAGGAACATCCTGTATATCCACAATAAACAGGTCATTCCACATATCCCTTGCATTGTTTCATGTGTATTTCATACTCCGGCTAATAATTCAAACCACTCCAAAAAAACAGAGGGAACATGCTGGGAAGGAGAGTGTCAGTCAAAAAAGTCAAGATGGCAGTCACTATCATATGTTTATATGATATGGTGGCACAGTGGTTACAATGCAGTATTGTGGGTTAATTCTGCCGACTGCCATGATTCAATTCTGACTGGCTCAAGGTTCACTCAGCCTTCCATCCTTCCGAGGTCAGTAAAATGAGGATCCAGATTATTGGGGGTAATATGCTTACTCTGTAAAGTGCTTAGAGAGGTCAATAAAGCATTGTGAAGCAGTATATAAGTCTAAGTGCTATTGCTATTAAGTCCCACCTCTGAAAGTTACAATAGAAATGTATAAGATCGGTCAAAGAAAGGATGCTTTTTGCTGCCTAACCGTATCCATAATGAAGATGTATTGAAGCTGTTAAGTTAAATTATGTACTTTATTGAAATACTGTATATTAAATATACTAAATTGCAAACTTTACTATAAAATATGCAGTAAGGTACAGCAAGAAACACTCCATGTTTTGAAATTTTCCCACAGTTGTGGGCAAAGTGTGATTGTAATTTGCTGTCTCTGCTAATTTATGCAATATAGTATTAAAGGTATTTTAAAATCATACACACACACACATACACACACACACACAATTACAATGAGCCACAATGCTAGTTCTTTTTCTTTTCACAAACCCACTCTGAAATCATTTGCCATGTAGGAGTATTGATAGCCTCATACTCTAATTAAAAAGTTTAATTCTATCTTACGTTCTGAGGTGATTTACAAATCACGTTTTACTAAAAACAAATAGTCATTAAGCTATTAAGGTACAATAAAAATACAGCAAGAATCAAATAAAAATAAAAATCAGAAATAAAAATACTGTTATGTTCTTTCTTGTTATTTCTCTCTCTGTGGATCTATGTTTACCTGGGAACACAACTTCCATAATATATATGCAAATGAAAACTATAAAAGACAATGAGAACAATAAAAAATGCAACCACAATTTTTTTTTTCAGAAAAGAGTGAACAACATGAAAAAACTACTGGTGCTTAAAAGACATCCAGCAATTTAAAAGCTTGGGGAAATGAAAATGTTTCTACTTGGTACCTGAAATAATATGCCATGAAAATATTTCTTCCATATCAACTTCTGTTGGAGAGGAAAGAAATTGCTTTCAAAAAATAATTTAAAGGCAAAGGACTTTAAATGAAAATTTTAAGGGGCAAGGGGGGCACGTTCTGCTTTTGTAGTTATGAGGATAACATGATCTCTTCAGTATCATGTGCTAAACCTTTCCTCAGGAAATTATTGTAGCAAGAAAGACAGGTGGTCAGAGAGGCTTCAGACCAACAGAATGATCTGTAATGGAGAGGAAGAAGGAGATAATACTACCCTCGTGCCTCCCCTTAAGGTTCATTCCAATTCAGCTTCAAAGGAAATTCAATAGAAATTCTAAAGCACTCTGAGTGTGAGGCAGGAAGATAACAAAGCAAAACAAAACAGAAGTCTCTGTTAAAGCCCCCCCCTCCCCCCCACCGCAAAACTGAATCAGATATCTGCACAACACAAGAAGTAGCAAAACATCTCTACTCATTTGCAGCCTTAACTCTGATGGTAGGACATCAAGATGAAAAGCTTGATGAAAAGCAAATGAACGGAGCCAGGAGAGTTTGTTAATGGCCGGATGCCTTTCCTGTCACCAATGCGGAGTTTTGTTCAGCAGATATATTCTCAATGTGCCCAGAAAAAGAAATATCTGCCTCTACCTAGGATCAAACTCACAGCCTCCTGATTGTAAGGCAAGAGCTCCACTTCTAGGCCACTGCACTACACCTCTGGAAATATTGATGTGGCAAGAGAAACTGGCTAATGTATCCCTCTTATTTATTTCATTAGTTATGTATTTTTCGTGTTTAACCATCCCATCATCTAACGTTGGGAGGGTGTAGAAATTAAGACTCAGAAAAAAAGATGCTAAATTAATAATGTGGTCAAACAAATATATTGATAGGTCCCCATGACCGATCCACTGGAACTAAACACCAGTGGAATAGTATAATTATTTTCATGAACCTAAAAAGGAGGACAAGGTTCAAGTCTCTAAATGAAGCACCTTCACACCAGTGATGGGATTCAAATTTTTTTACTACTGGTTCTGTGGGCATGGTTTGGTGGGCATGGCAGGGGAAGGATAGTGTAAAATCTCCAGTCAGAGGTGGTATTCTCCAAACTACTCAAAATTTCCATTACTGGTTCTCCAGAACTGGTCAGAACCTGCTGAATACCTGGTTCACACTACTGAGGCCACCATTGAGAAGATTTTCCAGTTCCTCCAGGTTCTATGGACTTCTGAAAGGGGAGGGACTTGTAGCAATTTGTCTGACCAGACTTGTCCTAATAGGGGGAATCAATTCAACATAGAAAGTAGAACATAGAACAATAGGATTGGATGGGACTTTGAAGGTCTTATAGTCCAAACCACTGCCCATGGCAGGACGTCTTATGCCATTCCACACTTTCTTTGGGTTTAATGGGATCATAGAAAGAATAATGGAAAAACAAAATGGAATAATAGAGCTGAAAGGAGCCCTGGAGGTATCTGGGTTGTTGACTATTCCTGCCAGCTTGATGTCATCTGCAAATTTGATGAGTTTTCCTTCTAAAACTCTTCTAAATCATTTATGAACTTATTGAAGAGTACTGGGTCTAAAACAAAACCTTGGGATACCCCATTGCTTACTTCCCCCCATATAGATGTAGTTCCATTTAGGACTATACCTTGAGTTTGTCAGCCAGTTATGAATCCCTCTGGTGCTGATGCTGTTTATCCCATAACTTATATGGGATAAAGCAGTTAGTTTGAGTCTCTTTTTTCATGTTTTCTTCTCCCCTTGGACTAAAACGCTTTCCTGCAATGCACCTGCTTTTTCCTCATGTTCCTAAGTCTCATAGACATTCCATTACAACAAGGCTAAAAGTGCTGTTGGAGGAATGTCTGGATGCTACTTCAGATAGAGGCCAACAAGACTGATGGGAAAGAGGAATTCTTTGACAGATAAGGCAATGAATATCTGCCTGCAGAAGATGACAGCCCATTACAGGGACAATTTGGCAGAGTGACATAATGTTTAGTCAGAGCAGTCCCATAGAGGCTTGAGAAGAACTTCCACATCCTAAGCATTGCCACTAAAATATTTTCCTTTCAGAGAGAAAATTGATTGAAAGCTGACTTCCTTTTTTATTTTTATTTTAAAAAGAGAGAGAAAACCTGCTAGGGAGAATAGTTGCTGATCCATCCTGATGTTGTTTAATCCCCCAATAAACACCATCAAAGCACTGATGGCAAAGATGCTAAAAGTATGACTGATAGGTGTGATTGCCAATATCTCTTTGGTGGCCTGCAGAGTCTCTCCAGAGCAGAAGGGACCAACACTTTTGACATGTTTTACATAGTGTTAAGGATCTACTTCTTCCCTTAAAACCCCCAAATGTCCTACCCAAAAGAGCATGGCCAAGCACATTTTAGAACTGATGTGTCATGCAAAGCTTTGTGTCATAGCCTCAAGTCAACTGAAATTACTGACTTTCATTTTAAGGACAAGCAGTCATTTCTATGCAGCTTGTGACAGCACTGTGTCATCTCGCATCAGCTTTTTGCCAAACTGAAATTAATATCTATGGAAATAAGCCAAGCAATTTTCCTTCCCAGTACTGAGCATACAGAACAATCATATTCTACTGCATTTGTTTCCTAGTTAGGCACACCCCTTCAGGTCTGGATCCTAAAGGCCTATTCCATATTGGAGATTTCTGTAAGAGAGAGTCAGCCTATTGTGCCCAACAATCTGGGCCCTCATTTGACTCACCTCGGAAAGGTGAGATTCGAACTGCCAAATTTCAGGCAACTGGCAATCAGCAGAAATAGCCTGCAGTACTGCATTCTAACCGCTGTGCACAAAGGATCAGGACCACACATGAAGTTGCAATTAAGATGTATTACTCAAGCCTATACACAAGAATCTAGTCAACTAAAGTTCAGTGCTAAATTGGCACCAAATAAGAGTCAATGGAATTCAATAAAGGTTGGACTTAAACCATTTATAGGAATGTAACAACTCTAAGCTGATATATGCTTAACTTCACCCACTTGTTCTTCTTCTATGTCATTTTAAAAACATCTTTTCACATCCTTCAAGAAAAGCACTACCCCAAATCTCATTTATATCTTATTTGATCTTGATCTTTTAAGTGCCGTTGTAACTTTGAATGTTCACTAAATGAACTGTTATAAGTTGAGGACTACCTGTATATCCTTTAACGGAGGCTTTTTGTCAGATGAGGCTGTTGTTGTTGTTTTTTTTGCAAAGACAAGGTTCCTTTCCTCATGAAAGTTATCATAGGATGCAACCCAAACTTTCAAGTCCGAGAAATATATTTGGGAAAAGATTAACATAACTGTTCTTAGCTACCAGTGGTTTCTCCTTTATCAGTTTTTCAGTCCACATCAGGCACAAATGATCAGGACTATATATTAAATTGCAGTTCATGCACCCACACAGCAGTCAAAGATCGCCCCCGCGCAGCGCTCAAAGATCGCCTGAGCTGTTTTTTTTAGCTCAGCTGAGGTGCGGTAATCCATTCTGCCACACAAATCAGCTGAGCTAAAAATCAATGGAATAAAGGATGGGAAAAATCAGGGGCAGGTGTGTGGGGCCAACCAGAGGTGGGTTTTGCCGGTTCTCTGAACTGGCTAAAATTTCCGCTACCAGTACGCCAGAACCGGTCTGAACCGACTGAATACCACCTCTGCTGCCAGGTTTTCTCATACAGTCCAGTAGCAGAATACTTGTTTTTCTTCAGATTATTCACTATCAAAATATTTGACTAGGGATTCAATGACTTACTACTAGATTTGTCCTATGTCAGTAGATTCTCGCTGAGTACTTACCCGTTCAATCCATTCTATCTTCTCCTCTTCCCTTCCTTTGTATAGACATTTTCTTTTATGCTTTTGTAAGGGAAGAAAAAATGAGATGACATATGATCTTTCATTACAGCAGTGCAATAGTGGATACTATTATAGTAAAAAACTTCAAAGTAGGTCTTCTTTCTGTGCTCTGTAAAAAGCCAGTTTCTTTCTTTTGCAATGAATATGCCTCCTTTGAAGTTTCAGAGATAATGCTAACATTGAAATAAAAACTAACTTAATGGAATGCTTTAACAAATATATACAAAACTGGTTCAGCCATTGAATGGTGCCAAGGCCAGATCACTCACTGAAACATATGGCATAATTATCTTAGCCAAAACCCTGCTGAAAATTTTCAACAACCATCCTACCTTGTGTAGAATAATATAAGGGCAGAAGTAAGGTGCTATTTATGCTTAGTATTCTACTATCAAATGACTCATCAGGTATTTCACTGGGATAACCTATATTTCTCTAATGATCTTTTGGGCTTTTTTAAATGAGAAAATTAATAATGATAGATGTGCTTTCCCCAAACACTTGCTTTCACATTCAAGAAATGCATGCACAGTTTTATTTTATGCTGGATATGAATGAGATTGAGAATTCCACCAAAGTTTTAACTTGGACGAGTTAGGCAGATGTTGCCCCATGCAGCACACCAAAGAAATTCAGCAGTAGATAAAATTAGATTAAGATAAGATTATGAAATGCACTGGGCTGAGGCATCAGAGAATCCTGACTGTAGTGTTTGGAGCAATAAAGCCTAGCTAGAGAGCTATTTTTTTTTATATAAATGTAATAAGAGCCCAGTGAGTGGTGGGTTCTTTATTTGGGGGGGATCATAAAGCTATTTGTATTCAAACATCTTTCAAACTTGGAGGAAATACTGCGTACGTGATGATTCTCTGCAGAGACATACATTGACAAAAGGTTAACTCATGTTAACATGTATTCCTAATGAAGGGAGTGAAGTATAGTATATAATTCAAGAGTCTAGCTGTTGGGTACCCTTAAAGTACCAATGCTAAAAGTTTGAAAACAAAACATTTTCTCTTTTGTTATGGAATTGTGAATGGAGTGATGGAGCCCCTTTCTGCTGTTTCAGAGGGCTTAGGCATACAGCTTGGTATGCCAAAAGGTAAACAAGCCCATAATCAATTTATTTAGCTAGTATGTGGGTAGGTGATGCAAACTTTTGGTGGGATGGTAATATAAAGCGAATGTAGGTAAGAAAACAATGATAAAAAACAACAACAAATTGTTAAATCAAATCGAATCTATGGGAGATTCTTAGTCATCCAGGTCATGGTTGTCTTGAAGGTGCTTTTTCAAGGTAGACTTTCTTTGTTTTTCCTTAAAGACGTTTTGCTTCACATGAAGAACTGAAGAAGCTTCTTGGATGAGAAGCAAAATGTCTTCAAAGAAAAACAAAGAAAATTCAGTTGCCTTTTGAAAAAGCACCTTTAAATAAAATGTTACCAAGAACTCATAAGCACGGGTTTGGCATAAAACAGAATAACATGATTTCCATATTTCTTTTTTATTAAACTAAACCAGGCAAAATAAGGAACCTGAGCAGAAGCCGGGTTTATTAGAGCAGACAGGCAGTTTCACTTTTCACTGGCTTCATTACATGCTTGCATTCCTTAGTAGACATTTTCCCATCTTCCACTGAGAGCTTGACAGAATCTGAAGTAAAAGTACCAAGCCAGCATTTTCCCCTCAACATCTCCATTTGTTCTCAGAAACACTCTAAGTAAGCAAAGCTTAACACAATATGATAGGTGCCTAACATGGCATGCCTGATCTATATGCACCCCCTGCCCTCCCAGGATTCTAATCCCTAGTTCTGTTCTTATTTACCACTCTGGTGTAATGAAAGGCCTGAGACTTCTATAATTACAGTAAATGAATTTTTATTCTATATACAGTCTATATAACCTTATCTAATAAAATATTATGTGAGTATGTATATTTATTTGTAACACACACACACACACACACACACACATATAAAACCACTATACTTTTTAAATCTGCTTATATAAATAAGTGCCATATTTCATTATACTTGTTGTCCATGAAAAGTCTACATCTGGCATCCAATTGCCCTGGCAAGTCCAATCACGTCCTCAATCCATTAAGTGAATGGAGCCATATTTTTATTTTTCCAATGGTGTGATATCAGTCTTCTGGCCATAGTAAGAGCACAGAGAATCCATTTATGTAGTCCGATTGTCATATCCCACGTATTAGGTATACAATTCAAGAGAATATTTTCCTTTGAAACTTTTAGCAATAGCAATAGCACTTTGATTTATATACTGCTTCATAATGCTCTCTGAAGCTGTGTTTATATCCCTCTCTTTTACCTTTTGTCACACAATCACATTTATATGGTCCACTACTTTCTCCCAAAACTTTGTAAGTATAGACATTGCCAAAACATGTGTTTTTTAAAAAGCATACACACACACACACACACATACACACACACACACACTGTATCCTACATATCCTAGATTTATTCTACTTTATTTATTTATTTCCCCCCCCCATTTTTAAATAGTTGCTTTGGGGCTGTTTTTTCTCCTTTGATAATGTAGGTATTTCAAAAGGGAATGAAAATAAAAAAGGAGGAGTATAAACTACAAGCATTTGCAGAAGATCTGGTTTTTATATTGGAAGAACCATTGGAAACAGGCCCTAAGTTAATAGAAGAGATAGAAGAATATGGAGAGGCTGCGGGGACTGAAAATAAATAAGGAAAAGAAACCTAAGATTTTAGTAAAGAATATGATAAAAAAACCAAAAGAAAATATTAATGAACAGATTAAATATCGAGATCACAAAAAAGTGAAATATTTGGGGATACAAATGACAGCAAGATGTGGAACCCTCAAAGAGGACA
Source organism: Pseudonaja textilis (assembly GCF_900518735.1). The sequence continues at coordinate 22,174,736 of NW_020769312.1, read as the reverse complement.
ATTATGATAAACTGAAACAACAGATTGTGACAGACTTGGAAAAATGAATGAATGAAAATGAAAATGAAAAAAAGAAAAAAAACTACAATTATCCTTAACAGGGAGAATAGCAACAATCAAGATGAGCATATTGCAAAAAATATTATATTTATTCCAGATGATTCCAATAAGACTGAAGAAAAAATATTTTGAGGATATAAATAAAATGATGCTGAAATTTATATGGCAGGGGAAAAAGACAAGAATTCAGTTAAAACTGTTGCAGGATACCAGAACAAGAGGAGGGTTTGGATTACCCAGTTGGGCATTATACTATCAGGTAGTAACATTGATGAAAGAATGGATTGTATTGAAAAATTAGACTGTTAATATTGGGAGGTTATGATTTGCAGTTGGGGTGGTATGCATTTTTATGGTACAAAGAAAGTAAGGCACATGGATATTTCCAGAGACATTACGTAAGGGATGCTTTATTAACAATATGGGAGAAAATAAGGGAGTACCATTATATGAAAATACCAGTCTGGTTATTGACAATAGAGGCATTACATATCCAAATGTTTTTAAAATGGAACATATTATTAGATACAAGGAAATTTTAAATGAAAATGGTGAATTTAAAACAAAGCAAAAATTAGAGGAACAAGGAATGAATATGTATTGGTATTCATATTTGCAAATACATTCAAGATATGAAAAAGATAGTAAGATGGATGGGCTTTATAAAGAATTAACTGAGCTAGATAAAATCTTAACAGGCACTGAAGAGAGGATGATTTAAAAAATTATGTGGTTATTTATTAGGAGTGAAATTAGAAGAAGAGCAAGTTAAAGAAACACTGATTGCATGGGGGGGGGGGCGGAATTTTGGATATGGGATAGATTTGGATATGTGGCAGAAACTATGGACTAGAAATGATAAACTAACAATGTCAGTGGCCTATAAAGAGAATTTATATCAGAAGTTTTACAGGTGGCATCTATCCCCAGCAAGAATAGCAAAGATGTTTAAAGACAAATCGCTGAAATGTTGGAAATGTTATCAGATACCTGGATCATATTACCATATGTGGTGGACATGCATAGAAGTAGAATATACTGGACTAAAATATACATGTGGTTGGAAAAAATGATAAAAAAACATATAGATTTAAAACCAGAGATATTGGGGATTTTGCCTGAAAGTTATAATAAAGAGACTACATATTTGATCATCAATGTATTAACAGCAGCTAGAACTGTATTTGCATAAAATTGGAAGAATGAAAAAATTCTGACAGAGGAATGATTAAGAAAATAATGGAATGTGTGGAAATGAGTAAATTAACAATGGCAATTAGGGAACAGGAAGAAAAAGAGTACTATAAGATTTGGGATTTATTCTATGAATGGTTTGATAGAAGAGTTAAAAATTGAATATGGCTTAATAGTAAAAAAATACTATAACTGATTATCTCACTGTGAGTAAGAATATGAATATTATTTAGTAAGGATGAAATTTGTCCTTGGAAAGATGATATAGAATTGAAATTATATGGTTAATGATAATACATAGTGGAATAATATGATTTAGATTGCTGACTAGAATGGTTTATGAATATAATTAAATAAGAAATGTATAATAACATTACTATGTACACAAGATACATGTACCCAACTGACACACTGTAAAATTGAAATATATATTTTTATTTGTTTTTGTTGTAAAATTAAAAAAAAACTTAAAAAAAAGATAATGTAGGTATTTCTATCATGATTATCTTTCTTGTTGTTTTTTGGTCTTATTCAACCATGATCAAAGTTTTAACTATGTCACCACAACACCTTTGTCATGGCCAGCGCAGACTCTGGCAAGGAAACAAACAATAAAAGGCCACTTTCTAGAGTTGCTGACCAACTGCTGCTTGAGAAGTCACAGGCTGCGCTGCCCAGTGAGTAGCTAACACTAGTCTCATAAGATGCGGAGTTTGAGGTGTCTCCCTTGTCAGTAAAAAGGCTTGCTGTGCATATTGCGAAGCAAAGGCATGCGCAAGACAGGAGCCTCATCCTTCCAAATGATCATACCAGAGTTGCTTCTATTTAAGAAGAGCAGCAAGTTCAAGCACATGGGCAACTATTGTCTGTTATCTTAGACTCCTGTTGGACCTGGGATGGCTGACAACCCCACTACAACATTTGAACCCTTGGACTTTACTTGTTTACTCTTGTGCCTGCTGTTTTGGATATAGACTTGCTGGATTATTGGGGACTTGTATTTTGTATGTTGTTTATTTGCTTAAAAACTTTCTAGTGATGTTTGAAATCTTTCTGCATCTTTCTGGCCTGAGACAAGACACCTTTCCCCCTTTGGTACTCTTCTCCAGATTGTGCCTTCAAACTTTTTGATAAGTCTTGTCCCAGTCTTACCCAGCATCCCTAAAATCCTGAATAGTATCAACTATTCAGTCCATTTTAAGTTTACTAAACAACTGTACTCTGGATAGATCCAGTTTTAATAGCTAGCAGAGCTATCTAGTCCAGTTTATACATGGTAGCATTTCTAGCTACCATGCTTTTCTATTATTGAGCTTCTCCTCAGAATCCCTCTGACATGAACATGTCATCCCAGAAGTTTTAAGACTTTCTTCTTGAGGCCAACTCCAACTCCAACTCCAACTCCCATGGAAATTATTGCCAGAAGCAAAACTCTTCTGTATTCCCACATTGGGTTTGTGGCTTTGCAACTGTTATCACCAGAGGCTTTTAAGAAGAGACTGGACATCCATTTGTCTGAAATGGTATAGGGTCTCCTACTTGAGCAGGGGGTTAGACTAGAAGACCTCCAAGGTTGCTTCCAATGATGATGATAATGAAGAGAAGATCTCTAAAGCCTTTCTGACTACTACTATTCAGAATTGCCACAGAACTCTAAGCATCTATCTTCTTTTTTTCCTTCCTTCTTCAACATCTCTGATGTTCCAGTACTATATATTCTACTGGTCTGTGGGTCCTCTTTCTTCCCCACATCCTCTCATCCTTCCCTTGCCTCTCCTCTGTTGCAACATCCAATACACCAAGACTCCATTCAGCAAACATTGCCTGTTAATTCTGAAATCATGTAACTGAGGACAATTTAATTGAGGGTTTACTGTGAGAATGTTTCAATCTCCTTTGTATTATATGCTTCCTGCTGTAAAAGTCTGTTGCTGCAGAGAAAACCTAGGATGTCAAAGTGTCAAAATGCAATAACAGGAAATTTCTGGTGCTTGCGTACTTAGCACTGAATAATGTAAGTGGATCATGATAAGAGTTCCAGGTCCTGGTTGCTTGTTTGTTTTTAATATGACTGCCTGCATATTGCAGAACATCCTATAGTTATTCCCAACCATATTTTTTTTATTTTAGAAGATAAAATTAGATCTCTAGATTTCAGATTTGCAATATCATCCTGGAGACAGAAGTTTTCTTTTTTCTTTTTTTCTTTTCACTTTCTCAATCTCTTGTTCATTTAATAGAAGAAGACCGTAGAAACATTTTAGAGTTTTATTTATCTACAAGCAATTTATTGCCTGCCCTTGGAGCAACTACTAGTCTCGTGGATGATTGTTTGCCCCATAACAACAAACGAGTATATATGAATGTATATATGTATTTATGCATGCATGCATGCATGTGTGCATGTATGAAATGCTAGACACTCTCTTTCAATACATTTGGCATTATTCAAGTGGCTTAGAATAGCAGTGGTGGGGAATGCTATAAAATGCTATTAAATGGCAATAAAAGAATGGCATGCCATAAAACTGTTCAAATAATGGTTTGAATGGCCTAAATGGAATAATAGCTATAGAGATTTAAAAGCCTGAGAGGTAAGATAAAACAAAATAATAAAATATAACATTTTCCCACAACTTAAACAAAAGCTATCAATATTCAGATGGCACCTATGTTTAGTATAATGAACAAATAAATATGCTGGCTTCATGGAACATATTGTTTCCCCAATGGCTATAGCAATATAGGTAGTCCTTGACTTATGACTCAATTGACCCCAGAATTACCATTGCTAAGCAAGATGTTAAGGAGTTTTGCCCCATTTTACAACTGTTTTTGCCACTGTTGTTAAGTGAATCATTGCAGTTGTTAAGTTAGTAACACAGTTGTAAAGAAAAATCTGGCTTCCCCAATGATTTTGCTTGACAGAAAGTCACAAAAGATGATCACATGATCTCAAAACACTGCAACCGTCATAAATATGAATCAGCTGCCAAGCTTCTGAATTTTGATTACATGACCAATGGTCATGTGAAAAATGTTCATAAGTTACTTTTTTTAGCACTGTTGTAGCTTCAAATGGTCACTAAACAAAGTGTTTAAATTGAGGACTACCTGTATGGAATAAAATATCTGACATGAAATCACATGGAGATTGCAGCCCAGGTCACGAGGTCAAGCCTCAAGTTCTCATATGGCTTTTTGGCCAAGGTTCCAAAACATCTCTCAGGATGGCTTTATTTTAATTATGCCATAAACCTAACAAGCAGCTATCCCCAGTAGACTTTTTGAAGCAAATAAAATATTTTCCTGTGGAGAAATGCTGGCTGGACATATATGACTGGAATGAAAGTGCAGGAAATCTTTATCCAGACAGATGTCCTGCTAAGCCTAACATAGGCAAGATGGTGGGAAGGAGAAAGCTGGGTCTTCAGTCACTAAGGTCTGAGGCTCTTCATTATTATTATTATTATTATTATTATTATTATTATTATTATTGTTGTTGTTGCTGCTGCTGTTGTTGTTGTTGTTGTTTGAGAGGATTTAGGGCAGAGGTGGGGAATATGGTTCCCTTATGACTTGTGGACTTCAATTCTCAGAATTCCTGAGTCAGCCATAATAAATAATAGGTGGATTAGCATGGCTTATGCTAATTTCCCCATGCTGGCTCAGGAATTCTGGAAGGAGAAGAAGAAGGAGAAGGAGAAGGAGAAGGAGGAGGAGGAGGAGAGGAGGGGGAGGAGGAGGAGGAGGAGGAGGAGGAGGAGGAGGAGGAGGAAGAAGAAGAAGAAGAAGAAGAAGAAGAAGAAGAAGAAGAAGAAGAAGAAGAAGAAGAAGAAGAAGAAGAAGAAGAAGAAGAAGAACTTTATTGTCATTGTACAAGTACAATGAAACTGTAGATGCACCCAAGCAACTGTTCGCAATACAATAAAACCAGAGCACTTAAAAATGAAGATAAGAAAAATAGAGTGAAAATGAAGTCCACAAGTCATAAAAGGGCCATAATTCCCCATCTCTGATTTAAGGGATTCATATGAACCACAATATGATGGAATGGAGTGGTAAACTCTGCATGCTATCCTATCATAGGACTGTATAAACACACAATCTGAATTGGAATGCTAATCTGAAGGTGAGAGATAAATCTCCAGTGGGAAAAAGGGAAGCCGAAAGAAGCTAACAGGAAGGAGTTGAAAAGGAAGTTGGAGGAAAGGAGGGGAAAAAAAGACTCCCTCATCAAGATGGAATTTAGATACTCCAGGAGAGCTGCAGGCTGTGGGGAGATTCAAGAACATCAAAGAGGATTTTACATAAAAATCCCTGTCATGGAAGATGATACAGCATGTCATCTGATACATGGATCCTTGTGCATGGATTCAGCATGACATAGATATTCAGAGGAAAAGAGGAACCAAAGAAAGAAAACCCAGGGATCAATCTGTTATTCTGTTATTCTAACTGAAAAATTTCCAGTTATGTTTAACTGAAACCATTGAGTAACTCTGTGGGGAATTTTAGGATAGGCACCCTGTCATTTTAGCAAAAGTAGTAATCTTGTTAATAGGTAGTTAACCTTCAAATTGTAGAGTAGTTAGGTCATAAAGTAATTTACTAGGTTCTAATTTACTTTGACAACAAATGCAGGATAGGCATGAAAACTATAAATTGGCTCATACACCAATTTAACTGAATTCTATTTCCTTAAGTGGATTTCTTCCTACATTTGTCATATTAATAACATTAAAGAAAAAGAAAAATTGAAATGGTTCTATTTTGTCTGATCAATAGATAAAAACTCAGAATACACTGCCACTAGAAAAATTGAGCAACCAAGTTTCAATTCTACAACAGTAAACCAATGCTTATCAGAGCAAATCAATTCATGGGTGTTTGAAGCATGATCAATATTTGAAAGGCCAGGCAAAATTTTAACACACCCCTCCTAAATAACAACAACATATTGTGGCCAAGAATGATGAAAGAAACATCAAAAGACTTGTACCAGATTACTAAAATAACGCACAATCATCTGAAGACTGGGAATTGCTGTATGGCCCCCACAAGTCCAAACTAAGAACTGGATTTAGACTTCTACTTCATTTTAAATTAATTTCATTTGGGAAGGCTAATTTGCATGGGAAATTTAGTATTTTCTGATTACTTTGAATTTAAGTAAACACTAGTAAACATTATCTCTAAATATGCATGGATAGTTCCCATTTAAAGATGATTTATAGCAGATTTGTCCTATATGCTTTAGTCTAAAATCTTTCAAATGTTAGTGATGTTTAAGTATCTAGTAATAACATTTTAGATTGATCTTGTGGAAATAGCAAAAACAATACTCATACTGGACAGTAGTTTAAAAGAAGTGATTAGAAGTGTTGCCCAAACACAGAGTTTCCAAGTCATGACATATGGATAAATAAGAAACTGATATTATTCTCCAGCTTCAGGAATGTATGAAATATTTATAACAGATAATTTTATATTTTTTATTTTAAAACATAATTAACATAACAGATATACTGGATTTGACCAAATTTCCCTCCCCTTTCCCTTATGTATATTAGATTATTCCTTATAGCAGTAGCCTTGCTGCGGTTCATTTTTCAGAAATTTGTGCCTAGAGGATTTTTGATAGAGCGAGGGAAGAAGCACGGAGATTGGAAGAAGAAAAATAAGAAAATTCATGAAATAAAAAGCATGATGTCAAAAAAGGAGCAATTTATTTATCATGAAACTTCTATATGAGCCTCGTGGCTCAGTGGTTACAATGCAGTATTGCAGGCTAATCCTGCTGACTGCCATGAGTTCAATCCTTCAGAGGACCTGGATCGTTGGGGATTATGTGATGACTGTAAACCATTTAGACACTGCTGTAAAGCACAATGGAGCGATATACAAGTCTAAGCACTATTACTGTAATAGAAGAATAAGGAAAGCACTTGGCTGATTTCAGAGAAGTTCGATAACTTTCTGACTACAACATTGTTAACATCAACAGGGGAAAAGATAATGATACTATTTCAGAAGTGGCAAAGTTAAGGAATCATTCCTGAAAATCCCTTAGGAAAATAAATATTTTTTTCTAATGTAACTAATGGTGCATCCAAAAGCTATGGAACATTATGGCTCTGTATAAATGGGGAATCAAATGCTTTGGTGATCTACAGTCATTTATCAGTTAAATTCACATGTACAATGATCAGTCTGATTCATTGATCTTTTCTCCTGTGCTTTCTTTATCTCCCACAATGGTGTATCTCTTTTCTATACTGAATGAGGCATTTGTAGAAATGCTCTGCTCAGACTGCAGCTCACATGCAGCTCCTTAGAAGCATGTTGGACAATTGGGGCATTGTATTTATCTGCATTCACCCAGCATGAATCCACTTTATTGGTTGTAATGACTACATGAGTTACCAAAATCTGTGAGATGGGCAAGTGTGTGAAATTTGTATTGTTTAATGATGTAAGTGGCATTCTGCTTTGCTATTCAATATTCAGAAGAATCAGTTACTTTCTACTCAGTTGGATTTCTCATTTAAATAATCACATATAAATGATACTGGGTGTTCTGTGTCATAATCAACAACACAACCTGTCCTCATAGTGAAAATGTAAACACAGGGCATAAGACAAAATAAAAAAAAGCTGTCATCCTGAACAGTATCATTTTTTTAAAAAAAGGCAAACATAATGTTTGACAATCACCCAATTAAGGTGCTGCAATATTTTGGAAGAATTTAGAACTGCCGATACATTGGACTGCAATCACTACAATCAAAAAATTGATTAGGCTTTCCAATTAGTTAAATTAGAATTTGACTAGATTTGTCAGCAATTCTTTGACTGATCTGACCTTTATTAGTAACATTTAGCTGACAATGCATCTTCTCAAGAGGCTTTTTGAGGGTTATAAACTAATAGGACATATTCTTTCAAAGTCTTAAAAATCTAGATTTTATCAAAAAGTTTGGAACTCTTGCATATAGTATGTATATACCTGCACTGTATATTTATCTATTTAGTTGTTTCCTGTCTCACTTCTTAATCCTTTTCAACAAAGATTGTACACTCTCAGATATAATTCAGAGATATCTTGGATCTCATGTGAACACTTCAGCTATTCGTCCAATGGAACTTGGGAAAAATGCAATTATGTCAAAGGGAAACTATCAAAACAGCAGTAGGTATACGGTATGCAGGGGTGGAGAACTGTGGCCTTTTGTGACCTGTGGACTTCAACTCCCAGAATTTCATGGTTGGCTCAGGAATTCTGGGAGTTGAAGTCCACGAGTCATAAAGGGGCCATAGTTCCCCATGTCTGATTTGTATGGTGTAGAATTTGAAAAGCTTAAACAGTACAGTGAGACATAAGCATCTTACTAAAAATAATTATGATTAATTATATTCTTGTGGCTTTCTATAGACTTTAGCTCAGCAACATGCCTGAGTGATTCACTGAAGCCCTCAGATTTTTCTTTCCAAAATAATTTCATTGAATAAGCAATTCTGAAGACATGACTAAAAGATCCATTCCTGTCAGTAAAATTAGGAAAGTTTTTTTTTTTCTCTTCTCCACACCACCAGCAAACATCAGTAATATCTTGGTCTAAAACGCATCTGAAAAGTGGTGTGTTTTCATATTGACAACCAAAAACTAAAAGGTAAATGATTTATCAATTTATTTTTGAAGCAATAGGCCTGACACATGATTGACCCAATCTTTATCTGGTAAACTAACTTTATCCTTTTGTTATAGCATTGACATTCTGTGGAAGGGTTTTATTATTCCCTCAAGCACAATTGTACTCTAAGCTCTTATTCTAAGTTAACTGAAAATATTCGTGGGCACGTCTTTTTATTTGTGTGCAAGTAAGAGAAGGAAGGAGGACAGCTCAGGAGAAAGGAGAAATTCAAAGAGGTTTTAAACATTACAGAAATAATCTGTGCACTGTGTAGTTCAGAGCTAGGTAACTTCTGTCTTGAAATAGGACCAAGAAAAAAGTCCGAAGGACATAAAATTAATCAAGATCAAATTATCAGCTAATTCTGTTTAATAGTAGATCTACTGTGACCCATTTGGTCTCTGAAAAGAAGCCCTTGAACAGAACACAAAGATTAAATTTAAAGAGTAATTTAAATTGAATAGTAATAAATAATAATTTTTAAATCTTTCTGATATTTTGATGGATCACAAGAAACAAAATGTTTATTTTTATATTGGGCTATAAAGAATTAACTCATTCAAGGAATGCTGTTGTCTACTTCTATAATTTGTCCTGATCTTAAGGAAATAGAATGATTTGTTCATTATGAAAAATGTCTTCACACAAAATTGAATAGAGCCCTGAATACAATACCTGAATGGCAGGTATTGTATATAACTAATGGCATGGCATATAACTAATAAATTTTAAATAAGGCAAGGTTATCCTGATTCTTGCTACTTTAAATTCACTTGTTCTGATATCTAACAATACAATTCTAAAAGTAAAATTTAGTTTCTTCCTACTAAATTAGGGTACTTCATTCCTTATGATTGCTTTGGGAGGGTGACATAAAATTTAAATTATTTATTTTCTCAGTGCTAACGGGATGCATTTGACTCCTAATTGAGGCTGAAACACATTTCTTGTCTCCAATACATTGAATTATCTTTAATATGCACAGTTCTCTGTATTAAGGGAAAATCTAGCTGGTTAAACATGTGAATTCGCCAACTTCATATTATATACCAAATTCTTAGATGAGACATTGAACCATTATCCTTTGAGAATCTTTTCTTCAGTAGTTCCCAAACACCACTGCCCTTCACAAACATTCTTTGATTGATGAGAATTTGACAATACTATAATAGCTTGTAAGATAGATTGTATCAAAGTTAATCATAATTGTGTGCTTATCATTAGCAGAGTAGTATTTAGCAGATTAAGGCTGGTGACCAACTCCACTCTTATTGTCTTAGGTGAATATAATATCGGAAATCTTCAAAGGACCACAAACATGACAGGCAGTGCAAAACAATACTCCTGGACACATTCATTGATGCTTATGGTATATGGAAGACTGGCTTGGACTGGAACTGGAGTAAATGATAAAGAACATTAATAAATAAATGGAATACACACAAACACTAAGACAAAGAATGATAAAATAATAAATTGCAATTTAGATTGTTAAAAAAAATGAATAAAAGCAGGTATAGTTTTTTCCCCTTCCATTCAATCATGTCTGATTTTGGGAGATTGCCTAGATAAGTTCCTGCAGTTTTCCTGGCAAGAAAAGGGTTTTCAGAAGTAAATTGCCATTGTCTCCTTCCCAGGGCTATGAGAAAGAGACTAACCCAAGATCACTATCTGGCTTTGTGCTTAAGATGGGATTAGAACTCACAGTCTCCTAGTTTCTGATGCTTTAGCCAAACTACACCAAATTATACCAAACTGGCTCTCTAAGTACAACAAAGTGTTGCTTTTAAAATTCCCAAAGTTTTATCAGTTTAATTACTTTTTTATTTTATTTTGAAACCATTGACAAGATGTGAACATGGAAAAATACCCACCAACCTGTCTTCCTTTAAATAATTATGCATGAAAAATGCATCTTTAATTTTAACTTCATCAGATCATCATGGATAAATATGACTGTACTTATAGAATAATAAATACAGCTTTTCAAAACATATAAATTATTCACAAGAATGCATATGAAAATTCAACAGTTTCTGTAAAATGGTCTCTGTGGAGATATTCCCATGATCACAGCCTCTTTCACTGGACTCATTCCTTATTCTAGGGTAACTCTTTTGCTTTAGCTCCTCATAATTTTAAGGCTAGTTAATTAGAGCATGGATAAGCAAAAGTTGGATGAACAAACTTTAGCTTTACTATAAATCCCCATACTTGGAGAAAAAGGAGAAGTATGTGAGAAGTAGCTTCTTCAGAATAGGCCTAAGTTTATTTTTAATCAAAGACTCGCAACATTTTCAGAATCTCTTTATTATTTTTAATAACCCATTACTTGTTGTGCTTGAATCTCATATACAGAGAAATGCATATATGCATCACCATATATATTTGAATTTTTGAAATGAGGTCCATATGCAGCTGTTTTCTCAGTACCATGAGGAAACATAAACCTTATGCCTTGAGCAATAGACATATCGAACTGCTACTAGCCTACCAAGCATTGAGGCACCAAGAAAGATCCTGCAAAAAGAGCAGAGACTGCTTCCCTTCACGAGCAAAGCAACAAATGAATCTAGTGGACAAAACAAGGAGCCTTTAAGATGAAAGTCCATTGGGGTGAGGGAGGGAACTAGAGAGAATGCTGTCAAAGTCATGCGCACAATGGCCATTGGTTAATGTTATATAAAGGCACATATCTCCTTAACAGTAGTTTTACATTCTGATGATGTTAGCAGAGGCTAACAAAAGCTTAGTGAACAATTTAGGGTCAAAATTATCATCAGTGCAAAGCAACCTTGATTCAAGGGAGTAACAGGCAATAGAGAGAAAACATTATGGGGCATCATATAAAGGCAAAGATCCTTTTGAGACTTCATTTAGGCTACTAATTATTCTTCTTTCAACTTACATATTGATCTGCATTTTAACTAAATTGAAATACATCCACCCATATAAGGGCTAGAGTGACTTAAACTGGCCCCAATATCTGACAAAAAATTGTGAGTGGCCATTCTTTGACATTTGAAGAAAAATGTTGGGGGAAATTTGATGGTTCAACATTGTTCAAATGGTAGTGGCTTACCAATATGGATAAGAAGACTAAGAGTTTCACACTTTTCACTTTTGTACAATCAGCACCAATGTGTTGATGTTCTTACTTCCAGCTGCATGACAGAAAGAGAATAATGCAAAGCAAGTGTTACACAAACCATCTCAAGCAATACCCTGGGCTTGAACTCATCAAACTGATTCTTGCCTGAAGGCAAAGATGTTGGAGACTTGATTGTTTTTCTTGTTTCCTATTGAGGAAGGACTCTAAAAAAATCCTAGTAGGAATTCAAGAATATACTAGTTTCTCCTGCCCAACCCTTCAGGGTTTATCCAGTTAGTACGTGCTTTGAACATGTGCTTGAATTACTATTCAGTAATAAGTACAGTTAGTACAGGGCAAGATTGAACAATCTATTAGCATCCTTGTTCTTTCCTACAGGAAATTGTTATGTTTAGCTTTACTAAACCAGTTGCTTCAGAAGCAATGAAGAAGGGGGACCAAGGAATAAATTAATCTGACATACTGATGAGCATAAAAATTTAGATAGTATACAATGGTGAAATATAGCAACAATTTATTATAAGTGTACATTACTATTTTCATCTGACAAACATTAGATGAGAGCTTGGAATATATTTTATCACTCTGAAGCTTCGGTTTATTATTTTCAGTCATGTTTTTCTTTTTGTATGTTTGTATGTATGTTGGTCAATTGAGGGCCAGTTTGATGTTAAGCCACCATGCTAGAAACTGGGAGACTATGAATTATAGCCCTAACCTTAGGTATGAAGGGCCAACCACTACTGAAAATCACAGGAATATTTCCAACAGTCACCAAGAGCCATGACTAATTCAAAGGTACCAAAGGGGGGAAAAATTAGAAATGAGTCTATGAGGGACAATATACAGTTGCTTCGTCATTTAAACAACTCAGGTTTAGCTCCCAAATGTTGAAATTTAATCATCATTCAACATTTTACAAAAATATTTCTGATTATAAAGTCACTAACATAACATGCCTCTCATGACATTGTTTGCAACAGTCTCAGTCCTACATCTGTGAGAACACGTGCACCAGTTGGAATGTACCAGTTAGAAAGAGTGCTTACAGCAGAAATGGGAAGGTAAGCATTTTCTGCAGGATCTCCCTTCCTACAGAAGGTCATTTTGCCATAAAGAATAGAATAGAGAATACAGAACAATAGAATTGGAAGGGATCCTGGAGGCCTTCTAACCTGCACAAGCAGGAAACCCTATACCATTCCACACAAATAGACGTCCAATATCTTTTGTGTGGAATGGTATAGGGTTTCCTGCTTGTGCAGGAGGTTAGAAGGCCTCCAGGATCCCTTACAATATCTTTTAATACCTTCTACTGATGGAGCAACCACAACCTCTGGAGACAAGTCATTCTATTGATTAATTGTCTTCACTGACAGGAAATATTAATTTTAGGTTGGACTTTTCCTTAATAAGTTTCCATCTGCTACTTTTTAATCTTGCTCTCAGGTGCTTTGGAGGATAGACTGACCTCCTCTTCTTTTTCAAATATTATTACTTTAATAATTATTGTAATAAGCTCCACAAATTTATTTATACTCTCACTTTTGATATGTAGAAAATTTGTGTAAACTGGGTTATTTTAAAAAAACAATTTAGGGTTGGTTGATTTACCTGGGATACTTGAGGGCATTAAGATTAACACAGGCTGGGAGGGTGGAGTTGGCATCGCGACGATATGGCATGCGAACTTGGAGGTCTGAGATCGCTGCCGATATCTTTGCTCCTGGATGGTCCAAGTGGATCTAAACCATCCCGAAGAGATGGTGAATGTAAAGAGTGCATCCTGTTGATCCCAGGGATACCACAAAGTCCCTGGTAGATCCAGGAGAAGCTCTTTTTGTCAGCGGAAAAGAGGCAGCCTTTAAAGCTGCTGAAGTTGGGACAGCTCCAAAATGAAAGAGAACAGAAAGAGACAGTGTGCTGGTTTGGTGAGAATGTTTTCTTTATTTTAAGATTTGAAAGGACACCCTAAGGAAAAGAAAGAATCTGTAAAAGTTTTGACAGAAGTGATTAAGCAGCAATTTTAAACAGGAATGTCAAAGTAACATTTTTTTTTCTCATTGCTGGATTTTCTACACATGATCTTATATTTTGAAACTGGACTGGTTTTTTTCTTTCATCTATTCTTTTTTTCCTTTTTGACTTTATAATATTTTAGGCTAGAGACTCCCTTTTAGTTATTTTTTTAAAATATCTTTTTCTTTTTTTAATTAATTCTTATTATACTTTGCTTGGAAAAGGAGGGGGAAAGTGAAAGCAAAAGAAACTTCGTAACACTGCCAACTAGAGGCTTGGAAATATTCTATTTCTCTTTTGACCAGACAAAGCTGAGAAAGAACTGAGACTTCTTTTCAAGGACATTGCCTGTTTGATAAGATAGAAGGGAGAGCATGGGAGAGTATTATTGCAGGTGCTCTTCTGGGTTTCTATCAACAGCTGGAGTCTGGTGTTGAAGCTTATAGGAAAAGAAAAGGTTATAAGTCTCTGGAGAAGAGAGTTATAACAAGAGCCTTGGATAATTAAACAAAGTGCAGTGTGCTCTTTTTATTTCTTCTAAGCTGTGCTACCCCATCCTCATCAGTTTACTTTTTGAAATAGCTGTTTGGATTTTTGGCTCTTTGGAACTTGTCTTTGTGGTTTTTTTTCTTGTCTTTGGAAGTTAAATTTTTATGCTTGCTTTTTATTTTAAAGGAAAAGCTTTAGTATTAATGATTCCATTCCTTTTCTTTTTAAGGGAGTAGCCTTTTTCTTCTCTTTCCCTTCCTGGTATTTTTGTCTTTCCATCTACCTTCCATATTGGGGTGTTTTGGTTTTTTTTTTAGTTTTTTTTCTGACCTTTTTTTTCTCTTATGCATCCTTTTATATTTGAGACCTATTAATTGGATTAAGGTGTTGAAGAACCTGAAGAATTTTTCATTTCTTTTTTTAGCTTTTTATTCTTCACTTTTCCACCTTTTTTAGGATTTTACAACTTTTTCTTTTTTGTGTGTGTTTATGGTCTTTTCCTTCATTTTTGAATTTTTACTGTTATCTAACCAATCGATTGGATTAAGGTATACAAGAACCTGAAGAATTTTTTTTCTTTTTTTATTATTATTCTTTTTGGCTTCTTTTTTCCTACTATTTTTATTTGGAACTGCAATTGGTTATTTCACAATTGGATTAAGGTCTAGAAGAACCTGAAGACTTTGAATTGCTCAAAATGAGTCAGAAATTAACAGCTCCTGGTTCCTCAACTTCTACTTCTTCCTCTCCACCATCTGGAGGACAACATTCAATACAGACAATGTTAAGGCAAGAAAAAGAACAAGAAAAAGTGACCCTGCAGATGATTATGCAAGGAATTCAAAATATTCAAACAAGATCAGAAAATATTGAAAAGAGAATAGAGAACATTGAACAAAGAATAGGGAAAACCAATGAAAAAGTGGAGAACATCCAACAAATGATGATGAAGTATGATGAGAGACTCCAAAAAATTGAAGAAGATAAACAAAGAGACAAGAAGTTTGGAGACATCAATTACAGATTAACTGTGGTTGAACAAGATAAAAGTGGTATGCTGAGATGGGAGATGGACAGATCAGAATTTTATCTTAGATTCCAAAACATAGAGGAAGAAAAAGGACAAAATCTAGCTGAGATAATCATACAAATATTGGCTGAAGTTTTGGAAATAACTGAAGAGAAGATGATGGATGGAATAGATGAGATCTATCAAGTCTTCACAAGATATGCAATAAGAAATAGCTTACCAAGAGAAGTTCACATCAGATTTACAAAGGAAGCCATTAAAACGCAAATATTGTGAGTGGCAAGAGAGAAAACATTGAAATACAAAGACAAGGAGATTGTGGTCTTGAAACAAGTACCCAGAAGAGTGAGAGAGATGAGAAGAGAATACCGATTCCTGTCCAAAATGCTATGTAAAAAAGAGGTGAATTATAGATGGCTGATTCCAGAAGGTTTAATGTTCAATTGGCAAGAACAGAGATATAGAATTGACTCAATTGAGAAAGCCGAATCATTTTACACAGAATTTTTCAGAGGGAAAGAGGAAGAGACAGAAAAAGAAATTTCACTAATTGAATTCGAAGAGGACTGCCAAATGACGACTGAAAAAGAAGGTGCAGTAGGTGGAAAGGAGGAAGCCAAAGAACAACATGAACCAAGATCCACGAGAGCTGTCAAACCTAATCATGGAAGAGAAAAAAATGATTACAATTAATATAAATGGACTTAATTTAGCTGTTAAAAGAAGGAAAACCTTCCATAAATTAGAGAAATTAAAATTTGATATAATCTGCCTATAAGAAGTACATATAAAAAACAATATGAACAATTGTTGATACAGCCAAAATTAGGGAAAACATTTACTTCCTTGACACAATGTAAGAAAAGAGGTGTGCTTTTATATATAAAGAGACCATCCCAGTGAAATTGATTTATACTGATGATGACAGAAGAATACTAATGGTGGAAATAATGGAAAATAATATGAAAACACTCCTGATTGCAATCTATGCCCCAAATGACAATCAAGAAGAATTTTATAAAAAATTGCATATGAAAATAATTGAACTGGACTATGCTAATATAGTTATGATGGGAGATTTTAATGGAATTGTAGACAATAAACTGGACTATATAGCACAGAAAACAATAAAGCAAAACAGAAAGACTCTCCCTAAATCTTTTTTTAATATGGTAGATGAAATAAACTTAAAAGATACATGGAGAGAAAGAAATGCTAAAACTAAACAATACACCTTCTATTCAAATAGACACTTATCATGGTCCAGAATAGATATGATATGGATGTCAACAGAACTGTTAACTAATATTCAAGAAATAAATATTGAAACAAGTACTTGGGTAGATCACAATCCAATGACAATTAAATGGAAAGGACAAAGAAGAAGATCTAGATGGACATTAAATAATACTATTTTAAAGGAAAAAGACTTCACACAGTGGATGCAGAAAGAACTGCCTTTTTTCTTTAGAGAAAACAAAAAGGAAGATACATCAATCCAGAATGTATGGGATACAATGAAGGCATATGCCAGAGGCTTGATAGTAGACTATACAAGGAAAAGAAATACCATGAAAAGATTTGCCTCTAAGGCATTAGAGGATAAGCATAAAGGACTTCAAAAAGAGCTACAGAAAATGCCACAGAAAAAGGGCATTAAGATAAAAACGGATATAACCATACATAAAATGGGTCTAATAGAAAAAGAAGAATTAGCACAGAAAATTAGAGGTGCTAAACAGAACTACTTTGAAGATGCAAATAAACCAGGTAGATGGCTAGCATATAAATTGAGAAAGGAGAAAGAATCAAGGAAAATATTGCAATTAATAGATGACCAAGGGCAAGTTTCCTATGGTAGTAAAAAGAAGAAGGAAATCATTAGAGAATATTATGGGAAACTATACACACAAGAGAATATTGATGAGGAAAGAGTTAAACAGTACTTACAGAATACTAATTTACCCCAGATACCTAAAGAGATTGAAACAATGTTAGAAAGCAATATAACGATGATGGAGTTAACTGAAGCACCCAAGAAGCAAAATAATGGAAAAGCACCAGGCCCAGGTGGACTTCCGGCAGAATTTTACAAAACATTATAAGAATCATTGAAGCTTCCATTGTTAGAAGTGATGAATGAAGTTATGTTAAAGAAGAGGATACCTAAATCATGGTCAGAAGCTTATATCAAAAGGATGTTCCAAAAGAGGAGACCAATCCATTACAAATCAAGAACTATAGACCTATTCCCCTACTAAACGCAGATTATAAAATTTTTGCTTCAATATTGTCAGAAAGACTTAAAAATATATTTAAATAATTTTATCCATCCTGATCAAAATGGATTTCTGCCAAAGAGACAAATTAAAGACAATATGAGAGTAATCTTGGACACTTTGGAATACTACGAGGCACATCCTGAAAAACAAATGGCTCTGACATTTCTAGATACACAGAAGGCATTTGATAATGTGAATTGGTGATTCATGTTAGTACTGCTGGAACAGATGGGCTTTTCTAGAAAATTTATTCAAGCAATAGAAGCTATATATCATAAGCAAACGGCAAAGGTAATGATAGAGGGAGAACTGACAGACTCTATTGACATAAGAAAACGAACAAGACAAAGGTGCCCACTATCACCTCTGTTGTTTGTGTTAACTTTGGAAGTGCTAAATAGAAATATTAGAGTTGAAAAGAATATAAAAGGGTTGAAAATTAAAAAGGAAAAATTTAAGTTGCAAGCGTTTGCAGATGATCTGGTTTTCATCTTAGAAGACCCACTAGAAACAGCATCAAAATTGATAGAAAAGATAGAGACATATGGAAAGGTGGCTGGTTTGAAAATAAATAGATAAGACAAAGATCTTGACAAAGAATATGCTATCAAGACAAAAGGAAGAACTGGCAGACCTATTGAAAATTCAAGTTACAAATAAGATCAAGTACTTGAGTTTATACTTGACAGCAAGATGCAGTATACTAAAAGAGAATAATTATATCAAACTTAAACAGCAGATAGCGCTAGATTTGGTGAAATGGAAAATTTACAACTGTCATTAATAGGGAGAATATCAACAATCAAGATGAATATATTACCCAGAATTTTATATTCGTTTCAAACAATTCCAATTAGGCTTGGAAAAGACTACTTTGAAGATTTAAATAAACTTGTGTTGAAATATATGGATACTTATACTTGTATGGATACTTATTAGATATTAAGAAGAAGAACAAAATTTATACTTGGATACTTATTAGAAATTAGAAGAAGAACAGGTTAAAGAACTATGATTGCTTGGGGGAAGAATTTTGGATATGGGATTGATTTAGAGAAATGGCAAAAATTGTGGTCTCAAAATTATAAAATGACAATATCAACAGCATATAAAGAAAATTTGTATAAGTTGTTTTACAGGTGGCATTTTTCCCTGACAAGAATAGCAAGAATGTTCAAGAATAAATCCGGAAAATGTTGGAAATGTCATCAGACACCTGGCTCATATTACCATATGTGGTGGACTTGTGCAGATGCTAAAAAATACTGGACTAAAATCCACACATGGTTGATAAAAATGACAAAAAAACATATAGATTTGAAACCAGAGATATTTTTATTGGGAATTTTACCTGAAATTATAGTAAAGACTTGAAATACTTAATTGTAAATGTATTAACAGTGGCTAGGATTGTATTTGCTAAAAACTGGAAAAATGAGAAAATACCATCGCAAGAGGAAATCATTAAGAGAATATTGGAATGTGCTGAAATAAGTAGATTGACATTTGAAATTAGAGAACAAGATGATAAACAATTTTATAAAATTTGGGATCTATTCTATCAATGGTTAGACAATAAAATATAGTAATGAAATATGTAGATTTTTAGAAAATAATAAATATATAAAGATGTATTCTTTTCTTATTATATCTACAAAATGATTCTAGAATAGATTTGGGATGATAATATGAACTGTCATAAAACAAATTAAGTAAAATATGATTATTTCATAAAACATGAATGAATAAAAGTATAGTCAAATGATTGATTAATAATGATATTAATGTATTTAATATTTGATTAAAAATACGAGATTATATACAATGTAATTGTAATTGAAGACTATGAAATGGAAGCACAAAACAATTTGTAAACCAGCCAGCACTGTATGTATATATATATGGAAGTTGACTTGATGTTTTTATGTTTTGTTTGTTTATGTTTGTTTTAAAAACCAATAAAAAAAAAAAAAAGATTAATACAGGCTATGCTATGATTAGTGATTAGAAAATACTGATTCTATTATTATGAGTGAATGATATATCTTTTGATGACAATTATATGTTTACATTGACTATGAAGATTTTTAGCCATTCAGGTCATGAGTGTCCCAAAGCTGCTTTTTCAAGAGGCAACTGGAGTTTATTTTTGAAGACATTTCTCATCCAAGAAGCTTCTTCAGCTCTGAAGAAGCTTCTTGGATGAGAAGCGAAATGTCTTCGGAGAAAAACCAGAAAGTTCACTTGCCTCTTGAAAAAGGACCTTTGAGATATGTTTATATTATTATTATAGGTTAGCTTGGGAGTTCAGCTCAGCTTAAAGTATCTCTTTCTGGGTAGAGATTGCTGTCTATACTTCTGCTTGAACACATCCAATGAAGAGAAATTTATCACCAAGGAGAGCAATGATTCTATTTTCAATCTGCTCTTGCTGTTAGTATGTTTCATTAAGAATCTAGTTTTCTCTAACCTAAACCCATCATTTTGCATCCTGCATTGATCAGATTTAATTGTAATTGTTGGCAGGACTTTCATTCTGTTTTGAATAGAAGCAGTTTCCTAAGTAAATAAACTATTAGTATCTGGAGATTAATATATAACTATTAATATATTGGAGAATTCCAGGTGAGCAGGTTTAACTGTCCTTTTGTTTACTCTGAATTAAATTTTCCTTGCGTTGCTGCATAATAAATTCATTGATGGACGAAATTACTGACTAGCATTTTTCACTGTGAGAGCAAAACACACAAATTTCTCCTTCGGCTTATGAAATTGTGAATAATACCTTTCTTCCCTCCTTGCCCTTCATCTTAAAATAATATTCCTCAGAAGGGTTCTTAGCTTTGCTTTGGAAAATAAGATTCACTTGTGAAAACATTGACTTATTTCCATTTTTAAAGCAAACTCTAAGAAGATGCATTTAGATTCCTGAATGTTGAGAGTTTCTTAGCGTTTCCCAGCAAAGAACATATATTTGTTGCAGTGGAAAAGAAAAATAGTTGGCTGCTAAGAAAGGAAGTGAGGGCCCTGGGAGCAGAATAATATTAGGAAGATTATGCTAATCAAATTGCAAACAACCTACCAAATGACAAGAAACTGTGTGAAGGAGGGAATATTTAGACATGCTTTGATAAATCCATAACATCCTGCATCCGGACTGGCTGAAATGATCGCATCTTGGGTAACTTTTTGTTTAAGTGCCAGTATATTCAAATATCTCAGGATAGCCTTGGATCATTAACTTCCCTTGAAAGGCAATTTACAAAACCAATTGTGACTCCCCTGAAAGTGTCATTTAAGGAAAACGTTTCAGAAGTATATGGGAAAATCAGGGTGTGCTAAAAGATTCCAAAACAAAATGAATTAATGAAAAGTAATTAGAGTTAGCCTTATCTCTTTGCCTTTGGAGAAAGAGAATTTAAGGATTTGCTTCAGATTCCTTTCCTTTAGATGATTACAGTTAATAATGTTGTAAATGTTCATTTTTCAAAAGAGAGCTACCCTCTCATTACAGCCATTCTCACGTTGTCTATTTTCCACAGCTGCAACACCAGACTAAGGTCATCCTTGATTTACAACCACAACTGAATCCAAAATTCCCATTTTCAGACAGTTGTTGAGTTTTGCCCCATTTTCAGGGGTGGGATCCGACAGGGTTAACTACTAGTTCGGTGATTTACGAGGTTCGGTGATTTATGATGTGCTTCCCTGCACTCTGCCAGAGTGCGCCTGTAAATCGTCATCAGCATGCTGCATGCAGAGAAGCAGCCTTTCAAAAAGCCCCCTTTCCCCTGCTTTTTTAACTGCAGCTATGCCTCGCACGGTAGCTGAAGTTGAAAAAATCAGGAAATAAAGGTCAGGTAAGAGCCCAGGTGGGCGGGTGGGCAAAAACATCAGCAGACATAGGACCAGTTCTATGTCTGCTGCTCTTCAGAGCTACCAGTTCTACAGAGGTGGACAGAACTGGTAGAAACCCACCCCTGCCCATTTTACTAACTTTCTTGCCACAATTGTTAAGTAAATCACTTTGGTTGTTATGTTACTATAGCAGCACATTTAGGGATGAATCTGGCTTCCCACATGTCAGAAGTTTTCAAAAGGACTCCGGGACACTGCAACCATCATAAAATACATGCCATTTGCCAACCTGTTGAATTTTGATCACATCTAAGTTTTGATGTTCCATAAATGTCTTGAGGAAGAAAGCATGAATAAGTAGTGCTTCTTCTTGAAGTTAGTTTGATTTGCTTCTAATGGATTTTTATTTGTTGGGTTCACTTTTTTCAATCTAGGTATCTTGGAAGAAGATACTCTTCACATCCAAGAAAACAATTGTCTTTTCTTTTTATTTTAGTAATTTCATGAGAAACTTTCAAGAAATTTTAGGGCTGCAGGCTAGTCTGAGAAATCTTAAAGATAGCTTGGGAAAAAAAAATGGCAAAACAATTCCATATGACTGCCAAGAAAATAATAAAAACATATCCAGAAAAAACATGTTATATATGTTTGGTAATCTCTAGAGCAATCATACAATTATAGTCACCATCATCTGGTTAACTATATCATGTTTGGGTCTTTTCCCATGTAAGATTGAGAGTATCTTGGCAATGTTTCGGCGAGGTTGAAGGAGGACGTCACCGAAACATCGCCAAGATACTCTCAATCTTACACAGGAAAAAACCAGAACATGCCAATATATATATTGAACAAAGCTGAATACCATATATATATATGGTATTCAGCTTTGTTCAGGTATTTTCCCACGTGATTGTAGTTGTGCTTTTAAAGTTGTAGCAACATTTCTGCAGAATCTCATCTGCCATCATCAGGCTTCTGTATTGTGTTCGACAATACAGAAGCCTGATGATGGCAGATGAGATATATATGTGTGTGTGTGTGTGTGTGTGTGTGCGCGCGCGCGTGTGTGTACCATATTAATTTCTTACAATTAGAAGCATGCCCACACATGCAGTGCTTTCTTAAAAAGCAGAGCTGAAATAAAAAATAAATATTTTAATCCATAATATTGTTCCTTTGTTTTAATGTTCAGTGTTACATGCTTATTGTTAATGAAGTACATTATTTGATTTCAATAGATGGAAAAATGTAATACAGATACAGAAAAAATGTAATTCAGATGTCAAATACAGCATATTGCTGGACATAATTTCCAACGTGAAATAATAAGCAAGAAAACTATCAACACTGCCTGATAACAGAATTTTTGAATGTCTTTCTTCAATGGAGGAGTTACTATAAATTCGAATGACGGGGTGATATTCCCCAATACAAAAAATGTCAACAGATCATAATCTGCAATGGTCATGTATGCTATATCAAGTAGAACAGCCTGTTAAGCCTCCTTGAACTTTCTCCATTTATGAATTCACTTTGGACAGTGATTGATCAACATCACTGACCTAGAAAGAAACTTCCTATTTGGACATTTCCTTTAAAAAAAAAGCTTGTTAACCATTGGTACAGATTTCAAGTATAAATTTCCAGTACAAACTGGAGTTATAAGGGATCCACTCCTTATGAACATGGGCTGTAGTGTTCATTATACAAAGCAACAACATATGATGCATGTTTTGCTATTGTAAAGTATGCCCAGCAAATATGTGCATTTGAAGGCAATCATCATCATCATCATTCCAGCCATTGTTTATCCATTGCAAAAGGAAGACCTCTTCGGCTTATTTCTAACCAATACTATCTTGAGCTTTCTTTTGCCAATTGGTCCCACAATACTTGCTGATGTTGTCACTCCATCTTATTTTAGGTCTCTTTGGTGG
The DNA here is from genome assembly GCF_900518735.1 of Pseudonaja textilis. The sequence continues at coordinate 22,151,061 of NW_020769312.1, read as the reverse complement.
ATGCTTTTTATCAAGTGGGATCCATTCTATGACTGCCTTGGTCCACCTGCCATCAGTTCTTCTTGTTATGTGACCAGCCTATTTCCATTTCCATTCTTTTACTCTTTTGATGGTATCCCATACTTTAGTGTGTTCTCTAATCCATGTGCAGATCCTTCTATCTTGTCTTGTGATGCCGAGCATGTAATTTTCCATGCCTCTTTGCACCACTTGTAGCTGTTGTATCAATTATGAGGTTAATGTACATGTTTTACCGGCATATGTTAAAGCACAGAGCACATACTGATTGAAAACTTTCCTCTTTGGGCATAGGCAATAAACAGACATATAAATTAGAATTCATATATGAAACAGCCAAATCATTGAATAAAACAAATTAAAAAAAAAATAAACTTTTAAAAGCCAAAGGAGAATATAGATGAAAAATCCAGACAAGGCAGTAAAATAAGAAACAGCCTCATCTGATAAAGGAATGTGAATGCAGAACCAAATTTCACATTCCTGCTGCTCCTGGGACCCTCATCCTTGTTAGACACAACAGCAAACTTTTCCCATTTAATGTGCAGCATCTTTTCAGGGCAAATGTATGCTGCAGCTTATCCCTTGGAAGGCCTTTCCAAGAGCATAGAGTACATTAGTACAAGCATTTTGTATTTTGAATTAAGCTTATTTATTGCTTAAATTTCTTGCCTGTCATCTAGCAAAGGATTATGTTATATCAAATCCTCCTTTCTACAAATGGCTAACCCTCTCATAGAAAGTCTGTGCTGTAAGAAAAGGAGGCAAAGTACTCCCAAAAGAAAGAGATGACACTTTGGGGCCAAAACAGTTGAATAAATAGTTGGGGAGATGAAGTAAAGGGGAAGCTCAGAGGAATTCCAGCCATTAAAAATGCAACAGTCAGGATGTATGTATGTGTGTACAGCTGCTAGATAGCATAATGGTTAGAGGGCCATCGTTTGACATGGGAGATCAGGGTTTGAATCCCAGCTGGTACTCATCTTAATGATACTACAAGTCCTTTGGCCTAACCCTAACCCTTCACTTGCCTACATCAAATATGAGAGTGACACAAACCAAGAGAGTCATGCCAATTCAAACATTGCCCAGATTAACCAATACCAGACTATCAACACTTATGCCCTGACAATCGTCAGGTATAAGTATAGTCATCTGGCCAAAGAAGGACATGGAAGCTGCCCATGTGAACATCTGGAAATTTGTCACAGTGTATGGAGGTTTGCATCCCAAGTCCAACACCCCAGAGACTGTAAACCAGCCAGAAAGAGGACAAAACAGGTAGTGTTCAAAAGGATGGTATCTAGAGATAAGTTGTTGAATGAATGCCACAGCAAATGTGGAAGCAGAGGAAATGCCATGGCAAGACAAGGCCCTATGCAGGATGTACAGATAGTTGAGATGACAGACGTTTGGAAAGTGACTGGAAAGGGCTAGACCAGGAATGTCAAACTCAAGGCCCGTGGGCCAGATTCGGCCCATGTAGTGCTTAAGTCTGGCCCACACGGCCACCCTGAAAACAGTGAAGAACTGGCCCATGATGGCTCTGCCAGTGAAAACAGAACCCATTTTTGGCCATGATGGCCTCCTGCCCAGTGGGCCCCATTTTTGCTGGCAGAAGGTTAGCAAAAGAAACTAAAAACAAAATAAAACAAAAGGAGAAATGTTTCTCCTTTTGCATTTGTGCATCCAAAAAGGAACAGGAAAGGAGAAAGGGAAAGAGGAAAAAGAAAGAAAAAGAAGGAAAGATGGGAAGAGAGCAAGGAAGGAATAAGAAGGAAAGAGAGGAAGGAAGAAGAAAGGAGAAAGATAGGGAAGAAAAAGGAAGGAAGGAAGGAAGGAAGGAAGGAAGGAAGGAAGGAAGGAAGGAAGGAAGGAAGGAAGGATCTCCCAACATGAGTGATGTTGCCAACATGAGTGATGTCGAGCTGGCTATGTCCATCCCAGCCACACCCACCTCAGCTCCCCAAAGTCAAACACAACCCTGATGCGGCCCCCAATGAAATAGAGTTTTACATCCGTGGGGTAGACTAAAAGACACCACTGTTATTGTTGTGTTCTGATCTCAATCTGGTCTGTTCCCCTAGCAGAAATGAAGAAGTGTTCTGATTGGCTAATGTCTCTGATAGCCAAGTATAAAAGAGCTGTCAGATGGGCTGAAGAGGTGCTTTTGTTGTGAGTTAAGAAGCCATGGTTAACAAACTCTGTTAGAGAAATAAACTGCTAGTGTTTACTTTCCCAGCCGAGCCTCAGTCTGTTTGCTGCTGTTCTTGGTACTGAACAGTTACTATAACCGCACAAAAACTAGCTCATGATTACTGTAGGTTGTTGTAGAAAGCCATCGTTGTATGATCAACATTTCTGAACTTCTCTGCTGGCTTCCCACAAGAAACATTAACGGAGAAGCTGGCAGGGAAGTGTAAATACTCTGATAAGTTGTTCCCACTTTTTCTCTTCTTCAACAGCATACCCCAACCCATTTGCCTACACTGGCCTTTCCCCTGCATCCCCCAAATTACACAATTCCTGTCTTACTTAACAAAATAAATTTTGGGCTCAGTTGTGGTCATAAGTTGAAGACTACCTGTATTCAGGTGTGGGATGCTACTAGTTCTGCCTGGCTCTATAGAACCGGTAGTTCTGAAGAGCAGCAGACATAGAACTGGTTCTGTGTTTGCTGCTGTTTGGCCCACCCACCTGCCCGGGCTCTTACCTGACCTTTATTTCCTGCTTTTTAAACCTCAGCTGCTTTGCACAGCACAGGTGAGGTTGAAAAGGCAGGAAAAAAGAGGCTTTTCAAACACTGTACACCCACGCAGAGCGCTTTTCAGTTGTCTGGGAGGCACAGCCTAAGGTTAATTTATACACGTGTGCAAAATGTAATAATTGAACCAGTAGTAAAGCCGTTTGAATTCCACCCCTGCCTGTATTGCATGAAACTGCAACCATGTTTATCAAAACTATTGTCGAAACTATTATCTGAGTATGTGTCCGAGGATTCCCACCTAATATAGGTAGTCCTCGCCTTATGACCACAATGGAACCCCAAATTTTGGTTGATAAGTGAGACATTTGTTGTGAATTTTGTCCCATTTTACACCCTTTCTTGCTACCATTGTTAAGCGAATTGTTGCATTTGTTAAATCAGTAACACCGTTGTTAAGTGAATCGGGTTTTCCCATTGACTTTGCTGGTCAGAAGGTCACAAAAAGAGATCACATGATTCCAGGACATTGCAACCATCATAAATATGAGTCGCCATCCAAATTTTGATCATGTGACCATGGGGATGCTGCAACAGTCATCAGTGTGAAAAACATTGATAAGTTCCTTTTTTCCATGCCATGGTAACTTCCAATGATCACTAAACTGTTGTAAGTCAAGGACTACCTCTAACAATGTATCCTTCAGAGGTGTTATTCAGCCAGTTCTGACAGGTTCTGGAGAACTGGTAGTGGAAATTTTGAGCAGTTCAGAGAACCGGTGAATATCACCTCTGGTTGGCCCTGCCCCCATCTATTTGCTGCCTTCCAAGTCCCAGCTGACCACTGGATCTTCTTTTATTGCCCTGCACAGGACAATGGAGCTGAAAAGCAGGTTAGTGGGATGGGGAGGGAATGGGGATTTTGCAGTAACCTTCCCCCAGGAGTGAGGTGAAAATGGAGATTTTGCAGTATCCTTCCCCTGCCACGCCTACCAAGCCACGCCCACCAAACCACACCCACAGAACCAGTAATAAAAAAAAATTGAATACCACGACTGGTATTCTTCCTCTTACTACTCAGACAACAGTACATTGCTTTAACTCTGCCTTTTTATTTGATGCAACATGAAGGTTAATCAAAGTTTACTATAATATAATCAATCAGAGAGTGCGACTTTAATGAAACATAACCATATCAGTGTATCTTGTATACTGCAAATCCTGAGAAGGAAAAGAAAATATTCATGCATAAAATGGAGCTACTTAATTCTCAAGCTAATATAGTACTATATGCTAGAAACGTTTAATAACCAGAACAGCATGGATAGTAATCATAAAACTAATAATACGATCAGCATCTACCAATCCAATGCCAATTTAAGCTTTGATGTGCATCCTTAAAACCGAATAAAGAGGATGGTGTTTGCTGCCATTCCTTAAGCTGGAATATTGGGAACAATGTAAAAGACAAATCCACTCGGAGCCCCAGGAATGTGGTATAGCGAGAGATCTTGCTAAATATCTTCAGACTCCATATGACATACGGGTCACTTACGACTGCAATTGGCGCCCAAAATTTCTGTTGCTCAGCAAGACAATTTTTAAGGGAATTTTGCCTCATTTTACGACCTTTCTTGCCACACTTGTTAAGCAAATCACTGCAGTTGTTAAATTAGTAACGGGGGTTGTTCAGAGAATCTGTCTTCTCCATTTACTTTGTTTGTTGGAAGGTCACAAAAAGTGATCACACAACCCAGAGACATTGCAACCACCATAAATATAAGTCAGTATAATACTAAGTGAATTAATAAGTTGTGGTAAACAGAGCAGGAGTAATGACAAAGGGAAAACAATATTAGTTCTTATGAAATGATGGGATTAATTATGTTTGTTTTATGTATATTTTTCTTAATCTAGATATATTCTTAAAATAATGAGAAAGGGAACTTGCAGACCCAGATTTAAAAGAGATATACGTAATGTAGTAATTTCTAGAAAATTATTATTGTGTCTTTTTCTTCTTTTTTAAAGTGTTAACTCAAAGTTAAATTATGGGAATCTCAGTGGGGATTAATTATGTGATATGTCTAACCACAGGGATGGCACCTTGGAATTGGCAAATAGGGGAGTTGTATTGTTGTAGTTATTTATGATGATGATGATGATGATGATGATGATGAAAATGTGTGAATTGCTGGAATCATGAATTAATAATGAGTAAATTGCAGACCTGACACAATAAGAAGATAAAATATAATGAATATGAAGATATATAATGATGCATTAAGAACTTAAAGAAATAGAACAAGCAATGTATTCGAAAAATTATAAAATAAGATGGGAAAAGCTTGATGATTAAAATTAAAGAAAATATATAAAGTAAGTTTAAGATAAGATAAGTTATCAAATGTGAAAGATTAATATGAAATGTAAGTCAAGTTTGTAATGGAAATGTGTTAACCTGGAATCATGCTGTTCACTGAAAAAAAATATTTTTTTCCTTTCTCTAATATGTGAAAATTGAATAAAACTTTAGCAAAATAAATAAATAAATAAATAAATAAATAAATATAAGTCGGTTGCCAAGTCCCCAAATTTTGATCATGTGATGTGCAAAGGTTGTTAGTGGAAAAACAGTCATAAGTCACTTTTTCCTGTTCCACTGTAACTTTGAACGGTCACTACATGTCAACTTAACAACCGTTCATAAGTCAAGTACTACAATCATTGAGGCTTAAAAATATTATTGAACTAGGCAATGTAGTAGAGAGAAGAAGAAGAAAAAACACCCACCAAATATTGTGTCTTCTTTGGGGCAAGCTAGAATAACACAGGTCCTAAAAGCAATCAAAGAAATGTCTAAAAATAATTTTCACAACCCCCTTTCCACATCTATTTCGAGTTGTTAAAAAAGGTAAGGATACAAGAGGCAGCTGTCATTTCTGGAAAAACTTGACAAACCACAAATGCTTGCCTTGTAGAATGAAGTGGTGATTTCCAAGGATCTTGTTCCATCTCTCAATGGCCTGAAAGCAGGTATGACATATTGTGTTTTGTAATAATGAGAATTAACTGTAACAACTCTTCTCTTGGGTTCCTGTTTCTAAAAATTGATGTCTCTTCCTCCAAATTAGGTATATTACAACATGCACGGATGTTTCCTTTTGGCAATGGTTAATGAGATAATGATTAATCTCCTCGAGGCATACAAGGAAATATATTTTTGACATTTCTGTAATAAAGTGTGCTTTGGGTGACATCTATTAATAGCATGAGTGAAAAATATAGTGATTTAGTCATAAAATATTTGTAGAACTTCCACCGATTGGTTAAGTCCTGACAGCTTGCTATTTTACATAAGGATCTATAGCCAGAATAATAAATTTATGAAGTGCTACAAGCATTCTCTCCAGAAGCTTATTCACGGCTTCCCCCCAAACTCCCAAAAGTCAACATTTCAAATTACATCACAAGATATACTTACACAATACAATTGAAGAAATATTTTACAACCAATATGAGCAATACATTGGGGGACGGGAGGATTGCATTAGGAAATATCCATAACTACCTTTAAGGCTTTATGGTGATGATTCCTGACAGTTATTAGGGACAGTGTAATCTGTTTCACTTCTATTCAATTTTGTTGCTGTGCTTTATGATGTTTAGGCTTTTAAACACCTATTTGCAAATTGTTCAACAGGATATTCCAAATGCTAAACTGGAGGACTCTCAGCTATAAAAATCAGAGACACATATTGCTTGCAAATGTCCAACTTCAATCAATCAACCAATCAGAATAGAGCTGGAAGGGACCTTGGAGGTCTTCTAGTCCAACTCCTTGCTTAAGCAGGAGACCTTATACCATTTCAGATAGGTGGCTATCCAGTCTTTTCTTAAAAAACTCCAGTGAAGAAGTATCCACAACTTCTGAAGGCAACAAGTTCCACTGGTTAATTGTCCTCACTGTTAGAAAGTTTCTCTTTAATTCCAGATTGCTTCTCTCCTTGATTAGCTTCCATCCATTGTTTCTTGTCTTGCCTTCAGGTCCTTTGTTAAATAAGTTGACCCCTTATTCTTTGTGGTGGCTCCTCAAACACTGGAATACTGCTATCATGTTGAGCTTGCCCATTGCCAAAAGAAAAACTTAATGCTTCCAAATTCTTCTTCAGAGATCCAGTCCTGTAGCTCCCAACTATGGTGTCACTTAAGCATCACCAGTTTTTGCCTGTTCACACTACAGGGGTCCTCAACTTATGACCACAATTGAGCATAAAGTCTATGTTGCTAGGCAAGGCAGTTGTTGAGCGAGTTTTCTTGCCACACTTGTTAAGTGAATCACTGAGGTCATTGGGTTAGTAATGCAATTCTTCTGTGAATCTGGCTTCCCCATTGACTTTGCTCATCAGAAGGTGGCAAAAGGGTATCACATGACCCCAGGATGTTGCAACCCCCATAAATAAGGGATGGTTGTCAAGCTTCTAAATTTTGATCATGTGAGCGTGGGAATGCTGCAACAGTTGTCGGTGTGAAAAATGGTCATAAGTCACTGTTTCCAGTGAAGGTGTAACTTTGAATGGTCACTTGTACTGTGGTGTGTCAAACAGTACAATAGCTCTCTACTTTTTTGTCAGATAGTTACCAGAATGAAGAAGCTTTGAAACATCAAAGCAGTGTTGCTGGGGTAAAGAACCTTAATCTGGTTAAGATATGAAATTAGGGAAAACTGGTATCTTTCAGCGGTGGGATTCAAATGTCTTAACAACCGGTTCTGTAGGTGTGGCCTAACTTGTGGGTGTGGCTCGATGGTCATGTGACTGGGTGGGCATGGCTTGCTGACTGGGTGTGGCTTGATGGTCACATGACTGGCTGGGCATGGCTTGTATGTAAATATTGTAAATATTTATGTAAATATTGAATTTTTTTTATTAAAAAAGCAACTTTTACCCAAAATCAGGCAAAGCAGGTAGGCAGATTGAGTTGCTCACAGAATTCACTTAGAGATCTGTGTTTCTTCAATCTGCTACCTGAATCTGTCACATAAAATTTGCTTGCAAGCAAACTCACAAAATTAACTCACAACATACCATGTATGTAAATATTGATTTATTTTTTTTAAAAAAACAAGTTTTACCAAAATTCAGGCAAAGCAGGCAGACAGATTGAGTTTCTCACAGAATCACAGGTTCACTCACAGATCTACCATTCTGCAATCTACTACCTAAGTTTGCACTGAAAAATAGAAGCTTCAGTCCTAAGGAAAATCCAGCTCTGCTTTTAGATCAGCTAGAAAGCAAGAAATCCAATGATGGTTGTGTGTAGGGGGAGGAAAAATAGCAACTTAGCAGGCAAGTTTGCCAGGTAAGGAGTGAGTGGGTGGGAAGGGGAGGGGTGGGGCCAGCCAGAGGTTTGATTTGCCAGTTCTCTGAACTGGGCAGAGTCATAACAACCAGGTCCAACCAGGTAGAATCCCACCCCTGGTATCCTTTCCCCTATGTGACTGTGGAATCCCACATCAAACTGAGGTTCACATTGTGACTGGCTGTAACAGGTGGGATGCAAATATTTTTACTACTGGTTCTGTGGGTGTGGCTAGGTGGGTGTGGCCATGTGACTAGGTGGGTGTGGTTCCTCCTCCTCCTCCTCCCCCTCCTTCTTCTTTTTGCAACACCACCCCACACTCCAATTTTGGCCTCTTAGGCCTTAGGGAAGCCTCCTGGGAGGCCGTTTTTGCTCCCAGAAGGCTTCCATGAGGCCCAAGAGGCAAAAAATGGAGCGTGGGGAGCATGCAGTACCCCCTCCCCATGCTCTGTTTGTTTCCCTTTTGGACCTCAGGGAAGCCTCCTGGGTGAAGCAGTAAGACAGCGAAGAGAATCCCGGCACAGTTGATCATTGGAACAGCTGATCATCAGGAAGAAAAAAATAGAAATATCAGTTCAGTCAAACTGGTAGCTGTTTTATCACTACCGGTTCACCCAAACTGGCCTGAACCAGCAGAATAACACCACTGGGCTATGAGCTGAACACCTATACTGGTCCAGTATCTGATTTTTTATATATATGTAAATGATGCCGCTCTTCAATGGCAAGATGGCCTAAACATTGGTATTTGAACATAGATCTTTTTAACATTTATATGCTGCTGTGTTTTACTAACCAAATGAAATGTTAATACATATTGGCAGTCCATACATACGCTATGCCATACACTAAATAATAATAGGAGCAATTGGTCCATTTGACAAAAAATTCTGTCTTTGGAAAGACATCAGGGTCTACATAATGTTTGAATGTTTGAATACATAAAGTTTATCACTGTATTTTCAAAGCTCCCTATGGAATAGGCAGGGGTCATTATAGATTGCTCATTATGACTGAAAAAGGACTTTTGGTAGTGGGCTGTGAGAATAACCTTGGGAGAGAAGAGAGAAGTTGCAACCTAGACAACAGTCTGAGAGACAAAATCTCAATCCAGAGAAGTAAAGGAGGGGTGGAAGAGACACCTGAGGAACCCTTTCTACTTCTTTGGGGAAACGGGAGGAGATAAAGGCAGGGGAGGGGTAGAGCACTTTCAGACTTGCAAGTTCTTGTTACTGTAAGCCTACAATAAAGGTAGTGTTAGTACTCAAGGTTTTGGTTTTCTGCTTGAGCTGCCTTGACAATTCTGACACTTTTTAGACATCTCTGTCTCAAGGAAATAAAAAGTCCTCAACAATCAGAAATCCCATTTGTGCAGAACATTGTCCCCCTCTCCCTGGGTCCAAGTGGCTCTATTTCCCTGACTTGCGTGGCTGCCAGATTTTGGAACTCCATTTTTAATGATGCACTGTGCAATTTTTTTGAACCAAAATCAGTGTAATTGACATAAAAATAACACTGTTGTCTTACGCTTGACTCTGGAGAGAAAGGTAAATAGGAAGACTGTATGAAGAATACGTTCATACTAAACACAGAGTGATTAACGTTCCCACAGGAAAGGCAAAATGCATTTCAGCTTTTCTCTCTTAATAGAATAGAACAGAACAGAACAGAATAGAATAGAATAGAATAGAACAGAATAGAATGCTTTATTGTCACTTTGAATGTACACTAATTGGTATACATTAAAATGAAATTACAGTTTCATACAGTTCTCAGAGGGTCTCCACCTCTAATATAAACACAAACATTTTCCCCATTTTATCTTAGAGGTAATCCTCAATTTATGATCACGGCAGAGGTCAGATTTTGGTTGTAAGTCATTATGCTCATAAGTTAAGGCACCATGTGACCAGACTTGATTTTGCAATTGTTTTTACAACAGTTATAAAGCAAGTCATCAGGGTCATTAAGCAAACCATGTGGTTACTAAGCAAATCTAGCATACCCAATAGGTGTTTTTTTGCTGTTTATATGGGAACAATGGCAATAAATAAATTACTAACTCAAAAATTATCATCATGTGACTGCAGATTTAAGGATGGGTCATAAGTAGCTTTGTAACTTTGATTAGTCATTAAATAATCATTTGTAAGTCGAGGGCTACCTATATATGCTTTGATGTTATGACTTAACCTTGCACTTTAATGATCTTGGCATTGTAAAAGATAAACATAGCAATGTTGTTTGTTATACAAAGGCACAACACTAATTAATAGTAAACACAATATGCTTGCCTATAATGATTGACTGAATTACTTCCATGAAACCCAGAAAAAAAAGGCAATAATCCAGCTTTATTTATTTATTTATTTTGCCAAGGAGTTGCATTAGAAGAGGTTTTTTTTAATATTATTTTTTTTAAAGTTGTCAGGACTGATTCAGGAAAAAAGTACAAATTACTCAACCATCTCCTGAAAATCTTATCTTACTTCTCAAACAGTATAGTGCGCACTGATATCTCTTCTTCCATTTTCTTAGGCAGATATAGGAAAACGAAGAAATGGAATAAATGAATTAAACATTTCTGGTTGTCAGTTAAAAAAAAAGAGATCAGAACAAATGGTGTTTGTGGATACTATGATACTTTCTAGATCAATCATTTAAGAACATCCATCTATTCCTCCATAACTACGTCAACCATTTTGTGATTAAAAATGACATCAGAGTTGGAGTGGCACATAATTGGTCTTCTTTGTTTCTTATTTGGTGCAAATAAATGGTCTATTTGTTGAACAGAAACCACAGATGACCAGTAGACGAATAATTTGGCATCAATGGTGCCAAACCATGCCACGGTTGACTCTCTACCAATTAAACCAATGAGAATGATTGAAGTGAACGCTTACCATCACAAGATGTTGAAGCACCCTCTTCACACTCTTCTTGGCCCAAATTCATGAAATTAAATTAGATTAGGACAATTAAAAAAATAGCATTAATAGTTGAAGCACTACACCTTTGGAAAGCATTTACCTTATCCAAGTGAAGGACATAGAATGAAATTTATCCAAGGATGGGGAGGGATTAGACTGACAGTCCCATGCCCAAGATGAATAAAGCTGATTTAACGTTGTGCCCATTCTGGGTGGTTAGAGAAGCAAGATTTATATAATTGAGTGTTGTTTATCTCCTCCCTTATGAAACTTATCTCCTTTCTAGTGTTCCCTATAAACCTGGAGGACCAGCTGTCACAGTAACAGCCTCCAGATGCTTACCCAGAAGGTCTGCAGGGGAAATATAATGACATTTAGCTGAACATAATTCTAGAGCTCATGCAGAAAATGCTATAGTTTTGTTTTGTTTTGTTTTTATATTCCCATGGTAGACCTTCTGGGTAAACATATGGAAGTCACAGGTGGACCTGTCATTCTCTACCCATACTAATCATAAATGCTACGGAAAGTTAGATTCCACAGAAGAGACCCCTACAAATGGTGTAAGCTCACAAGTTCCTTCTCAAGCTGGAGGGTCATGAAATGCTCTTCTTAGGAAAATTTGTCTGACACTAACATTATATATATTTTTTCCATTACTAGGGCAAAATATTTTTAAAGGCCTTGAATTTTGTCCTTTTATAACTGTTTTATGTTAAAGCCTGTCATCTTGCTTGGTTTAACTTTTCTTTTAGATTGCCTTTATACAGGTAGTCTCAAGTTACAACCACAACCGAGTCCCAAAATTTACGTGCTAAATGAGAAATTTGTTAAATGAGTTTTGCCCCATTTGACTATTTTTTTTGCCACATTTTTAAAGTGAATCACCACAGTTGTTAAATTAGTAACGTGGTTGTTAAGTGAATCTGACTTCCCCACTGACTTTGCTTATCAGAAGGTCACAAAAGGGGATCCCATGTTTTGGGGAACTGCAATCATCATAAATGTGAGTCAATTGTCAAGGATCCGAACATAAATTACAGGACCATGGGGATGCTGAAATGGTTGTAAGTGTGAAAACAGTCATAAATCACTTTTTTGAGTGCCATTGTAACTGTTCTGACCCAGGCTTAGTCCAAAATAAGGAAACACAAACTGAGTATAAAATCAAACCTATGTTAATGCGACACTTGGAATTTCTTGCATTCCCAGCCAAAACTCATTAAACACAATTCTCTGAGATAAGCTCATGCCTTTCAGAGTTGTAAAAGGCTACCCCCCCCCCCAAAAAAAAAAGAAGTCCAATTACTAGAATATAAACTGACAGAAATTCCAGCAAAGACAAACCAGATTTTGCAGGGCTTCAATGAGGAATCAGAATCTAATGAACTTCTTTGCTTCCTGCAAAGAGCACATCCCGAGGGCTGGCTTTTATCCCTTATGGGAAGGGCAATCACCTCTGATTATTTCTGAGTCACTCCTGCTGCTTCAGCTGCTTTCTCCTTCTAGCAGCCCTGCACACACACGCACTCGGAAGAGGCTCCCCGGGGTCCTCTGCTTCGCTGCTGCCAGACTCCAAAGGCTCCAAAGGCAGCACCTCAGATGGTCCTGGCCCCATCCCTGCATCAGATGCAGGACTCTCATCCAAGTCCCTGACTGGTTCCCTTTCATCCTCACTCTTGGATACCTTTGCCGTCTGCACTGGCCGCCGATGAACCACAACAGTAACTTTGAATAGTCACTAAATGAACTGTTGTACGTCGAAAACTATCTGAAGTTTAAGTTTATCATGCTGGCTTTCTATCTGCTTCTGTATGTTTTACACTTTATTTTTTGGTCATTTTGAGGCTCTGGATATCTTAAAAAGATAAATAATGCATAAATATATATAGGACATGTATTCGATTTATCTAAAGGAGCCCAACAGTGAAAGCAGCCCAGTCATATTTCATTCAGATTTCTCAAATATAAATTAAATGCTGTGTTTCTCCCACCACCCTCCAATATGCGCTTAGAATTATGATCTAATCCCAGTATGAAAATGAAATTCACTTTGAACTAAATGAAAGGTTTATTTTTTTAATCTAGTTATCAGACCTGCAGGTTATAAAGCCAGGCCCTGGCATAAATTAAACTCTGAATCTGCTCTTTTCCAGATATGCATTGCTTATTCCAAAGGGGAGAAATGTAATTTACTTAGAAAGGAAGAGCAACTTATTTACAAAAGAAAGCACCAATGCCTATTTTGTTATGACACCACAGTCTGATTTGCAATATCAAACATCAGGAGGGAGGGGGAGGGGTAATCTAATTCTTTTTGACAATTTGGCAATTATATCAGGCAAGTGTACCCCCCATAAAAAAGGTCATTAACGACATCCAATCCCTACCACAGTGTAATAGAAATTTCATTCCGTGGTGGCATCTTACTTTTTCATTTGTTTTAATTGAGGGCAATTTGATCTAAATTTAATTTAGTCTTCTGGGTAATGCTGTAGTACAGCAGCAAATGCAAAGGTTAACAAAGTGCTCGTACTTTGTGTACTCAAAATAATACAGTCTCTCCCTGTGTAAAATGAGAGATGACGGTAATACAGGGACTGGCCATGTTTAGCAGCTCTGTCACAGCATTTCTAATACAGCAGAGGCCAATTGGAAGCATTATGAGCAATTTAAAAAAAGACCCTTGTAGGAAGAGAGTCATGTTAATCCACAGTAGCTAAACATTAGAAGGAATCTGGTATCACCTTTACTGCTTTTATTAAAATTTATAAGTGAATAAATGGAGTAAGTTCTAACTGATGGAAACTGTTAAGCCAGAAAAAGTGCTACTGGACTCCTAAATTAATTTTGTTTGCAGATTATACATAATTTAATTGGTAGGGTTTCTTCTTTTTTATGAAGGATTGATGTAGAGAATTGTATCCATCCAATGAAATAAAAGGAAAATGTGCCAGGGAAAGTGTTCATAAAAACATACAGTTAGTCCTTGCTTACCAACTGCCTTGTTTAGCAACTGTTCAAAGTTATGACAATGTAAAAAATAAATAGCTTTGTGGTCAAATCTCGCATTTATGACGTCACGGCATCTTTTTGTTATGTGATCACCATTTGGGAGCTTTCGAACTGACTTCTGATAAGCAATAGAGAAGAAGGAAATAAAATTGTAAGACATCCATCTTGTGATATCTCATGAATGACCGCAGTGATTTGCTTAACAACCAAATGGGAAGTTATGGCATAAGTGCTTCACAGTCACGGGATCTCCTCTGCAACTGCAGAATAGGATAGCATAGAACAAATAGAACAGAACAGAACACAATTGAAAGGGACTTTGAAAGTCTTCTAGTCCAGCCCCCTGCTCAATCAGAAAAACCTATATTATTTCAGATGAATGGCTGTGTAGTTTCTTCTTAAAAACCTCCATTGACAGAGCACCCTTGATTTCTGAAGGCAAGCTGTTACACTGGTTAATTGTCCTGATTGTTAGGAAGTTGCTTCTTAATTCCAGGTGGTTCTCTCTTTGGTTAGTTTCCAACCATTGTTTCTTGTCCTGCCCTTTGGCGCTTTGTAGAATAATTTGACCCCCACTTCTTTGTGGCAGCCCCTCAAGTACTGGAAGTTGCAAAATCCCAATTGTGGTCATTAAATGAGGACTATCTAAACATGATTGGACAAACGAGTTATGTCACATTTATGATTATACCTGGCAATGAGATTACTTCATTTGCAGCCTGAGAGGTTGGAAGATTTGATTTTCATGTATCACATTAACAGTTATAACCTTATAATAACTCTAGTACTATTTTTCTTTTTTATTCAGACTTTGAAGACATGGAATCACAGACATGTGTATTGCCCAATTTCTCAATGAAAAACGTTGTTCACTTACACAAGACAAACTCTCCAAATCACGCTATCTTTGAGTTTCAGAAGAATTTGGGTGCATCAGTGGTGGGATTCAATTCTTTTTATTCCCGGTTCTGTGGGTGTGGCTTGGTGGGCGTGGCAGGGGAAGGATACTGTAAAATCTCCAGTCAGAGGTGGCATTTGCCGGTTCTCTGAACTACTCAAAATTTCTGTTATCAATTCTCCAGAACTGGTCAGAACCTGCTGAATACCACCTCTGGGGTGCATGATACCTCATTCTAAATGACAGGTACAGTTCTTGTCAAATTTTATAATGTTCAATAAAAACTAACCAGGCCAAAGTAGTTATTCCTCTCATGCTTCATATTTTTTCATCTATGTTCACATGGAAACCATCTTTTTTTGTGAGATCATTCTAGAACCATTTATTCTGGTATTTGTCCAGCGCTGCATAAAATAGAACTTGTCAATATAAATCCTTCTTTTTGGCATGCTTTAGTTGACCACATAGTATAAGCTTCATATTTCTTACTTATCTACACCTATACTTAACTTTACACTGCACAAAAGGTAGCATTGATGATGAAGATAATAAGAGCTGTGATGACACAGTGGTTAGAATGCAGTATTGCAGGCTCACTCTGCCTACTGCTGGGAACTTGACTGGTTCAAAGTTGACTCAGCTCAACTTCCATCTTTCTGAGATCGTAAAATGATGACCTAGATTATTTTGGGGGAAATATGCTGGCTCTGCAAATCACCTAGAGAATGCTGTAAAGCAGGGGTCTCCAACCCTCCAAGTCACTACCATGTGACTACAGGTCACTACCATGCCATGTCCCATTTGGAACCAGGCAAGCATGTGAATAGTTCCACTTGCATGACTGGCCAGCTGTTGTGCTTGCATGCAAAGCTCCATTTGTGCGAGAGACGGGCCGCTCGCATGGAATCATCCCCTCTTCACACCTGCCAGTCTGCCATGATGGAATAGTTGGGGATCACTGCTGTAAAGCACTATGGAATGGTATATACTATAAGTCTAACTGCTAGTGCCAATGCTATTGCTATGTGAGGAAAAGAAATATTATATACTAAGAATAATGTACCAGTGAATCATAACACATGCAGCTTTTTCAAACTCCTCCCTAAATGTTTACTTTCAATTCATAAAATCAATAATCTTTTTCTTTTGTCTCTGGAGAAATAAGGAAGAGCACATACATCTCATTCCTACAAGCATTGCATTAAACAATTGTAAGCATAAAAGGGAACAGCATTCCTTGCACCTTCGCTGTTTAGTCATGCCGGCCACATGAACATGGAGATGTCTTTGGACATACAAAACTGGCTCCTCAGCTTTGTAATGTAGATGAGCACTGTCTCCTAGAGCTGATAACAACTAGCACGTATGTGCGAGGAGAACCTTTACCTTTTAAGCATAAATTGTACCCAAGCTTTATTCTGAAATCTGTAGTTATGATCCTGCTGAGAAGATCTCTTACAGCTATTCAATCAGTAGCCAACCTAGACACTTCCATCCTAGATGAACTGAGGAAAATATGGTAGATTGATTATACCCTTTGTCCAAATATAATTTTCTTCCATGGAAAATAGGCTCATCGGTTTCTTGCAGGAAACTCTGCATCTAAGGATTTTCAAGTTTGCAATTTTTTAAGGTGATTTCTGTTCTTGGGGATAGAAACCTCTTTGATTTTTCTGTAGTCAATGTTTATCCTCAAAAAAACAAAACACAAAGTATTATCGTGTGGATTCTCCCTGGGAAATCCCTGTTAGCTTGTGGGACATAGATACTGCCTGTAATCATTAAGGACCTAATTGTAATCACTGCATTGATGTTTACACAGGGACAGTTTCCTTTGTAAACAGAACACCAGGGAGTTATGTATTTTAGACACAACCTGGGAAATTCAGCAGTAATCATGGGGTGAAGAAATCAACACTTAGCAGGTAGCTTGGTAATTCAAGACTGAAAGTCACACTGGAAACCTGATATTTTCAAATCTTACAGAAATCTTAGCGAAATGTATAGCTTGGAATCCAAGTAAAATTATCCATCCATCCATTCTATCCATCCATGGCAAGTAGATTCTGCCAGATAACTACAGGTTGAAATGTGATTTATCCATTCTGAGGAAATGCTAAATTTTTAAATGGTTATTCCAGAAGTCAATGCTTGGAGGGAAATGTAGCAAGAGGCAGCTGAAAGACATATAAAAGAATTTAAGCATATGCCTCTTGTCATATAGCAGTACTATCTATCTCTCCAATGACAATTGTAGATTCATCAGCATCTCCAATATGCAAACTGAAGTCATCTTCGACTAATCACATCTTATTTTGAAAATATTAAATGGAACTTCCAGGTAAAGTATAATCTTCTTAACGAGATACATATATGATTGTTCATTAATCATATCCCTTGTGATTAGCCAGTTGTATCTACCATCACAGGAAGAAATTGAAACTTTTCAGTCTCACCCTTGAGATCCCATCAATTTTCATGTGTAATTTTGGTTAATTTCTTTTACAAGATTTGTTGACAATGCAACATTTAAATAGGCATGGTCCAAGACTGTACCTATAACAAAAACTGCTCAAATAGTTCATGACTATGTATTTATGTTGCCATGTAGATTAATGTAGGAGCATTGGGAATGTTAATTTATTCTCTACCAGCAATCATTTAGAAATAAGTAAAAGAAAATCTCAGGGCATAATTTACTGTACAGATCACCTTAATGATTTTTCTGTAGATAAAATGTAACTTCCTGATAAACTGAAGCCCATGAACAGCAGAAGATTATTTTCCTTTAATTTCTCTGATGAGAGAAATGAAGACAGGATTTTTGTAGTATTATATTTTATATTTTATTCACAAATTGATAAGCAGAATATAAATGACAGCATTATGCAGTGCCTCCAATTCAGTTGGAAAGACGTGGTTTAAAATACCCATCAGCAACATCTAACTGCAACTCCCTTCTGCAGCACATTAAAACAGCCATGTCTTTCTTCCAGGACCATAATGTATTTTTTTTTCTTTTCCTAGGTTAGGGGCTTCAACTGGTGCTGGCTGATCAATTCGAGGCCCCTTTGGATGAAATTGATTCTGTAGATCATGGGTATCAAACTCACGGCATCACATTGCCATCATATGACAGTTTGCGATGTTTTTCCTACTTGTGAAGCTGGGGTGGGTGTGGCCTGAGTGTGACATATCCGGTCCAAGGGCCGCCATTGACCCCCCTGCTCTAGATCCAATTCACTTCAGAACTAGCTATGGAACACAAACTGCTTCAACCACCCTGTGCTAAAGACTGTTGTGAGAAAAGGGGGGAAATATAAAGCTGAATTATATGATCAAAGTTAAAGTAGAATGGGTTGTTATTTCTGGCTATGTTTAATGCATTTGCATTGACTAGAATCAGATGCCAATGTTTTAAAAATTTTGTTTATCTAAAATGACAGATATATCTTTAATTAGAAATTGAGATACAGTATATATGTAAAAGCAAGAATTTAAAGTGGGTTTATCAAACATAGTTTGTAATTGTTACATAATTGTTTTTGATAAAACTTAATGGACTTTTACTAATGAAAATGGAATGATGAGACTTTACAGACTGTTTCTAGAGAACGAGGTAGGATATGGGTTGAAGAAATGATTGATTGTATTTTAAAAGATGGTGATAAATTGTTAAATAAATTGATAAATTGATAAATTGTTCAGATTTGCAACTCCCTCTTAAAGTATCATTGCAATTCTTACTCTGTTAGAGCTTTTATCTGCCATTGCTTATCAATTTAAGTAGCCTGCTGGTTGTTTTTATTTAATTTCCCACTTGAGAACCTTCTCCATGATCACATTGCTCATTACTTCAGAAAATGTATTGTACTTCAATCCTGGAATAATAATAATAATAAAGACTTATCACCTAGAGTTTGTAATAGAAACCATTTCATTTTATGTAATACTCTACAAGGGTGTTGTTGTTTTTTTGCATGATCTTAATGGATGCACAAGTTTAAGATGCTTCTTCTTTTCTTTAAAGAGATAAGAAAATAAAGATGTTAAGATATTGTTATGAGTAAAAATTTGGTTGATACACCTGAGAATATAAAGAGCCGAACTGAAGCCATTTTGTGTTCACAGTCTGAACTTTTAAAGCTCAGAACAGTTATGAAATGTGTTTTTGCTGGACAATTATACCAGCTTGCAAAACTATGTACTTGGCATAAGTTAGAGGTATGCACTGGGGCGCTCTGACATTATAAATCACATTAAGAGATATTAATGGTTTTCTTATAATCTTCTGATATTTGAATAACAGGAAATCTGACTATAATGAGAATGTTGGAAGTTGTCCATGAAAGGTTGGAACTTTTTATGAAAACGTATAACATCCATATATGGGAAACTGGAAGTGTTATGTAACCATGTGATTTGATAAACTTATATAAGCTGTATTCACTAAATGGGAGTATCTCCTTCCTCCTAGAAAATGTTTTTTTCTGGAATAGAGGGGTCTATACTGCAGTATTTTCCCTAATAAAGCATCCTATGGATCAGAGTATCAAAAACCTGTTGATTCGTTTTTATGTACTTCTCACAGATATTTAGGACAATTAAGACCTGGGAATTTTTTTTAGTTACAGAGTTCTCATTAGCATCCTACAAAACATGTTAATCTGTCATTTAGAAATTACTAAAAAGCAGAGCACTTCACATGAAGACTGATGTAACAAAGTGGATTACTTAAAACATCAAAAATGATGGAAGTTAACGGAAATAACAAATGGCTCCTGTTATATATTTAAGAATACTTGATATATGAATATGACTCAGCTCTTATACTGTGCTTATATTGCACAGGGAAATTGGAACATCAGCTTAGACAAGGAGCCAAAGGTGACATACATGCAAGCAGATCATATTCATTCTGAACACTGCAGAACAATTTGTTTCTTTCTGTTCTTCAGAAGAAAGCCTGTTCAGCTGGGGAAGAGCATAGATTAGAAATAAACTTTTTATCATTGTGATGTAGATGACAGATTCTAATGGATTCATTCTCTAAAAATATAATTGTACTCAAAGTTTATAACAATAGCTGGTACGCCGGTATGAAAAGTGATTGGCAACAATTCTCTTCAAAAAGAATGTTTTCATTAATTAGCAAGAGGGGCTACTTTTTATAATGAAACTGTGTGTGTGTGTTTGTAATGATGGAAGGAGGATTTTCACTAATTAGCCAGGCCACATTCACTTGCCTCAAGATGAATTTTCTGAGTTTTTGACTTTCTTAAACAAAAAAAGACACACATTTTTTTGCTAACTGTAACTAGGTTCATGTGTTGATTATTAAACAAATAATTGTCATAAATGTATAACTGGAACCAGGGGTGGGATTCAATTTTTTTAACAACTGGTTCTGTGGGTGTGGCTTAGTTGGTGGGTGTGGCTTGGTGGTCATGTGACTGGCTGGGTGTGGCTAACTCAACATCACTCACACTGAGGCACGCATCTCCTCGCCTGGCCTCTCATGACAGTGGGGATGTTGCAACAGTTGTAAGTGTGAAAAACAGTCATAACTCACTTTTTTCAGTGCCATTGTAACTTTGAATGGTCACTCCACACAAACAAAGTACCAGCAAAGGAAGAAAAAAAAACTCCAAAGAAGTTCCTGAGACAGGAAGTCTAGTCCTGCCAAGAATGGAATAAGGGTTAACGGAGAGGCAGTTTCTGTAAGCAACACCAGAATGTTTCCTTCCTGCCTTCCTTACAGGATTAGGCCAGTAATTTCTTCTAACAACCAGTTCTTTGACTTGCTTAGAATGTTAACAACCAGTTCTAAGTGAATCGGTGCAAACTGGTAGAATCCCACCCCTTAGTGGAACTATGTTTTAGAATCTAGACAATAAGTGTGAAGAACTGGATCCCATGCTTGTTCAGGATGTGTTACCCCAATTATATTTATATGCTTAGGTTCAAGTTGAATACTTTATTATTTTCTACCTATAACACAAGATGCTCTGCAGACTATTTGCCTTCTCTTGGGAATAAGCAGATAAGAGCCTATGGAATTTGAGAGGAGGGGGTGTCAATCATAAACCTCTTGCAGTGTCCTGTTTCTGTCCACAAGCACAACACACACAGGGTTGTTAAGGACTTTATTAGCAGTCCAAATCTTAATGTTATTCCTAGGGGTGGGATTCACATTTTTTAACAACTGGTTCTGTGGGCGTAGCTTAGTTGGTGGGCGTGGCTTGGTGGTCATGTGATTGGCTGGGTGTGGCCAACTCAACATCACTCACATCGAGGCACGCATCTCCTCACCTGGCTTCTCGTGACTGTGGGGATGCTGTAATAGTCGTAAGTGTGAAAAACAGTCATAACTCACTTTTTTCAGTGCCATTGTAACTTTGAATGGTCACTCCACACAAGCAAATTATCAGCAAAGGAGGGGGAAAAAACTCCAGAGATGTTCCTGAGACAGGAAGTCTAGTCCTGCCAAGAATGGAATAAGGGTTAACGGAGAGGCAATTTCTGTAAGCAACACCAGAATGTTTCCTTCCTGCCTTCCTTACAGGATTAGGCCAGTAATTTCTTCTAACAACCGGTTCTCCGAACTGCTTAGAATGTTAACAACCGGTTCTAGCAAATTTATGCAAACCTGTAGAATCCCACTCCTGGTTATTCCCCAGATTTCCTGCTTATATCCAGTGCAAAACCCTTTTGAGTATAGCACTGCTTGGTCTAGGCACATGATTAGTGAGTTCAGTGGGAATCCAAGCCCAATCTAAAATCTACACATACTAACTATTCAAGGTAGGCATCCAAGAAACATGTTGGAGGTCCAGGTATACAGTTGAACACAGCACCAGTCCAGGAAGCCAAAATTACAAAGGTGAAGTCTAAATATATATCAAGAACTGTGGTGGCACAGTGGTTAGAATGCAGTAGTGCAGGTTAATTCTGTTGACTGCCAACTGCCAACAGTTTGGCATTTTGATCCTGACTGGCTCAAAATTGACTCAGACTTTCATCCCTCTGAGGTTGGTAAAATGAGGACTGTTGGTAGGGCTGTTGGGAGCAATATGCTGACTCTGTAAACTGTTTAGAGAGGGCTGTAAGCGCTGTGAAGCAATATATAAGTCTTAGTGCTATTGCTATAAGCATTTCCGGAGAATGAGTGGTTGTTTCCATCAAGCCTTTGCTTCATTCACAAGAGTTGAGTAGATAGTTCAATAAGAAGTAAATAGGTGTTCACTGGTGTATATTATTCGGAGGGGTGAAGCTACCTCCTCATGAGTAGTTGTAGGAGATGATCAGGCTGAACTTGAGGGAGAGGTCAAATGCATCATAAGTCATGAGTCCCTGTGCATCCGCAAGAGATCTGAGTCTAGCCCACCTTGAATGTCTTTCTTAACTCCCACTCATTTCCTGACCATTAGTAGCTCAGATTCTTGTACAGAGCTTAAGCTTGCAATACATCTTTATGGACATTGTGAATTGCCTGAATCTCCTGATTTCCCTGAAGGCTTAACTCCTCCAACTTTCCCCCAAAGGTCCCACCATTGACTGCAAGTCCAGGGACTAAAGCTGTCAACATGCACCTCCAATAGTTCCTGGCTGCTACTAGTCCAGAGGAACAGCATAATTCTGAGAGCAGCCACAGTTCAGGGAATTTGGTTCCAAGAAGTCCTCATTACAGGAAGAGTTCACTGGGACTGCAGCACAACCCAGAGCACAATAGAATACTTTATCGTCCAAGCGTGATTGGACACACAAGGAATTTGTCTTGGTGTAAATACTCTCAGTATACATAAAAGAAAAGATACATTCATCAGGAGTTGAGAATCATAAGGTACAACACTTAACGATAGTCATAGGGTGCAATAAGCAACCAATCATACTAGGAAACAGGCAATATAAATTGTAAGTATACAAGCGAGAAAATTACAGTCATACAGTCACAAATGGGAGGGGATGGGTGATAAAGAATGATGACAAGATTAACAGTGATAGTAGTGCAGACTTTGTAATAATTGAACAGGGTTGAGGGAATTATTTGTTTAGCAGAGGGATGGCTTTCTGGAAAAAACTGTTCTTGTGTCTAGTTGTTCTGGTGTGCAGTGCTCTATAGCATCGTTTTGAGGGAAGGAGTTGAAACAGGTTGTGTCTGGGATGTGAGGGGTCTGTAAATATTTTCATAGCCCTCTTTTTGACTCGTGCAATATACAGGTCCTTGATGGAAGGCAGGTTGAAAGCAACTGTGTTGCTGCGAACTTGCACATAACCAGGCCAGGCAAGGAAGGCAAGCAGGGCAAGGCAAGACAAACAGAGCAAGGCAAGCAAAGTACCCAGATGTGGGGAACAGCACGTGAGACTGGAAAAGGCAATGGTTGTTCCTGGCCCCTCTCAACAGCATCAATCACATTTCCCAGGTGATCCTGGTGAAGAGGGGCAGAGCGCCTTCCTCCCAAGTTGGGTTGCCCTGCACTGATGCCGCCTCCTCTCCATTCTCCATGCTCGGGCATCAGGGGGGAGATAATTGGTCATCACTGAAGCTCCATTGCTCCTCTGCTTCACTGCCTGCCCTTTGCTTGGTCATCCTGCTCCCTCTCTTCTTCACTGGCAACTCTTCCCAAGCCAGAGGGACCTGGGACTGTTTTTTTCCTAATCCTCCAGTCATTCCTCCATCAGTCCTAACTCTGTCTCCTCCTCCTCCTCAGACCTGAGCTCTGACAGGGCCATGATAGCCTCTATTCTGCTCTGCACATCCATGGATGTGGCAATTCCACCACATCTCCACTGACCGGCTACAGCTGCAGTTCCAACTGGGTCTCTGAACTCTCCCACTGCAGCTGTCTCTCTCCTTTTTGCCTTAACAGCTAGGTATTTATCCAGTTGCTCCTCCAGCAACCCTTGCAATGTATATAGTACCTGGCCTCTCCACTCCTGAGCTCTGACTGGAAGTGGAAATTTCTCAGAAACTTCCTGGCATCCCCCCTCCAAAGCCTTATTAGCACATTAAAAAAAACACAGAGAAAATGCAGATAATTTAGAATTTTTCCAAAAAATAAATAATTGTTTTGCACATACACCAAAATTGCATATTTCACTTGCTTAAAGGCCTTTCTTCCAGAAAGATAAGAGAGGGGTGAGAAGAAGGATGTCTGCACAATAAGAATTGAAAGAAAGAAAGTGGAAAGTTGAAATTAAAAATAATAATAATGATAGTGTAGGATAGGAACATGCTTTCTTCTATGCAAGAAAAGGAAATGATAGGTCCATTGGCTCCAGTCCTTGACAAATGGAATATTATCTGAAATGTAAATCAGTTATCATAAAGTAAAAAAATCTTGGCCTGAACATAGCTTGACTTGGTTTTATTCCTCTTACATTTATAAGTTAGTTTCAATTTAATAGGTTTGCTTCAATAGAAATTTTTGCACTTTAAGTTATGTAATAATATAATTTGCCCAAAGCCCCTTTTAATGCTAATCATTTTGTGTTTGTCCTTTGACATGTTAATTTCCCTAATACAGCTTTTTAAATGAAAATTTATTAGATTCAAGCAATCCTTACATTTATAGGAATTTCACTACCATTGTTTGTTTCAGGTTTTTCTCCTTCTTTTTTCTTTGGGAAAAGTGATCATCAGGCCTTATGAGATGTTCATATCTGTGTTCCAGCAAGTTCAATAGGAGAAAATATTCCAACTCATTCCCAGTAAAACTTGCTCTTAAATAAGAAAAGAGTTTTGTGGGAATTAAAGCCTAGAGTAAAAAAAAAAAAAGAATTATACTCTTCATGTTTTGTCACCTTTCAAGATGAGTTCTGGGCTATAGTCATATTTTCAGATAAATTAAGAGAAAATTAGGCTATCAGTTGCTATTGTCTTGATGGCTATATAGAGTAACTCCTCAAATACAGGAATTATGCCTTAAATACCATCTGTTGAGGAATGACAATCCCTCCCACTGTTTCCAAAATGTACCTGGTTGCTATTGAACGTTGGATGACAGAGGCTCTTGGTCTGATCCAGAATTAAGCCTCTTATTTGGCAGCTCACATGCTTGGCCAGCCTGATAAAACACCCTTGGGTCAAGAAGAAGAAACTAGAAAAACTCCATAATAAAGCACTTGTTTTGGGTGAAAACAAGGATTCTGGTAATGGAGCACATTATAGAAACAGAAAGATTAATAATAACTTGAAAGAAGATATGAACATCAAAGATAAACAATTCTGGCATAAACTGGCCATGGTGGTCCCAATGGTTATCAGCACACTGAGTGCCAAAAAATCTTGGGCTACTCTTAGAAAATCAGCACAGTGACAAAAGCTTCCATTTGTTAAATACAAAAGGCCACACTGCTTGGATCTGCACATGTCCTATGCCAATACATTATGGCATCCTAGGTTCTTGGGAAATGCTATGAAGGCCAACACCAGCTAAAGAACTGGCAGCTGTGATTTCACATTATTGTGATAATAATACAAGAAGCTTTTCCAAGAGACTCTGTTAGGTTTCAGATGGTTCTTTAATTATACAAATGGATGTTGTGGTGCAAATTGAACTGCTGGTGGCTTGTGGAAAAGTGACCCTATATTTTGGCACAAACAATAGCTACCGCTACTGTGAGTTTTCAGTTGCAGTTAGATTATTTGGCACTCTTGAGACTCATCATTAGGGTGACAATCATTCATGGCATCTCCACTAAAATTAATCCTTCTCTCAACACTAATTTTCTTTCTTCGTGAGAGCCTTTGACACAGATGCTATTACAAGCTGTTTGAAAAATTGGGCTCATACCCATGGACTGCTGTGACTCAACACTAAAACTGCTTCAGTTCTTTAAAGGAAAGGTGACCTCCGACCAGTGGAATCCATCCTGCCTCATCACAGTGATTATGCTACAAATGCTTTTTGATAGTGACATCACCAGCTAGTTCCAAATCTCCTTCATAAACTATGGGGGAAATTGTCCTTAAATATATAAAAACGGCAGTCTTTATGTTACCCACTCATATAAAATGTAATGCTTCTGTAAGTGTGAAGGAGGAAAGGGGAAATTTCCTTTCCCCTTTCCTCCTTCACACTCACAGAAGCATTACATTTTATATGAATGGGTAACACAAAGACTGCTGTTTTTATTTATTTAAGGACATTTTTTTCCTTTCCCCTTTCATTTCTCCTCTCCTCTTCTCTCATCATAGCAGAAATGCTTGTGGATAGCATACAGCAGTGGTCACCAACCAGTGGGCCAGGGACCAGTGGGCCAGGGACCACTGGTGGTCCACAAGAAAATTTGGGTGGTCCGCAGAGAAATGCACCTCCCCAAAGCAATTAATCCAGGCTGCGAAGGAACACAAGGCTGCGCCACCCACATGGCCCACGGGAACACAAGGCTTGTGTCACTTGCACTGCAAACAGCATGAGGTAGTGAGAGTAGGGGGGAAAGGGCAGAGGGGGGAATTCGCCTCACTTGCCCCACACGCCTGGCTTGGCCACCAGGCTGCTTACTTCCACTTCTTCTTCTTCTGCTTTTGCCTGCACACAAGGAAAGCAGCAAAAGTCTTTCTTTCTCTCCCCCAAACTCGGCCAGAAATGAGTCTTTGGGACTCTGCAAGGCCTCCTGCTTCAAGAGGCAGTGCTGGCAAAGGCTCACTACTGGCAAAGACTCATTTCTGGTGAAGTTTGGGGGAGAGAAAGAAAGACTTCTGCTGCTTCTGCTGCTTTCCTTGCATGAAGCCAAAAGTCTCTCCTCTCTTTCTCTCTCCCTCTCCCTGAGAACGGAGCTGGAGATGGTATCCTGAGATTCCAAATAAAGAACAATTGATCAGTAGGAAAACAGGGTGGGGGATTTTCCTGCAGACTTTTTGGGGGATTTTCTCAGGGTCTCTGCTGCTTTCTGCAGAGACCCTGGGAAAACATCAGCAAGCCACTCTCAGTCAAAATTCATATTAGTGGTACATGGGATTTAAAATTATGAGTTTGGTGGTCCCTCAAGTCCAAAAGGTTGGCAACCCCTGGTGTGCAGGATTCTTTTAATTAACTTAGTTGTGAAGCAACTGAAAAACAGGTAGAGGTGTTTTGATCCTTATTATAAGCAGTCTGAAATCTCCTAAGTTTCTTATCTTGATTTACTCCATTGGACGACACTGTGAGATGGCTGATCTCACATCTTGATGGATGAGATGGCCTACAATGTGGGAAAACATCTCTGGCCTATACTAGACCAACACAGTGGAAGAAAAGATGAAAACTGTCTTCAGTAAGATGTAATACAATTTCATCTTAAAGAAGATGTTGGTGTTCTCTATAACCTGACTTGTGTTTTTTTTTTTTTCAGACAGGAAAATTGCAGGACCATGGAGAGATAATGTATGACACAAAACAAAGGAATGCATTCCAGAAAGCCAGCCAAAGAAAATTTTTAAAAAGGTCCAAGTATGATGAAAATGAAGTAGAAAAGAGAAACGTCTCTAGAAATGACTGTTTTCAATATTGTATTATGAAGAAAAGCCATTAAGTCTGATAGGAAAAAGATGATAAAAGCATCAAGGAAGAGTCATGAGGTCTGCATATCTCTAATGAAATATTTTTTTCTAGAATGTGACTAATTCCACAATTCTCATCCCCCCCAAAAGACCCCTAAGTGTGCTCAGAAATTTAAGAAAGCATGTCAGATAAATATTTTTTCCTAACAATTATTTCTTGCTGTGCTGCTCCTTTTATCTAATTGAAACACATTTGTTGATCATCTTGGTTTGATAATAACTAAATAATGATCCCTTATAAATTCCTTACAAAAAGAAGGACTATTTTGCTTTCCTTTAATTTGTAGTAACTGAAAAAATTATGGTAAATGCATTTTAGGAAAGGAAAGGAAAGGAAAGGAGTATACATTTGCTATCAACTAAACTGTTTCCCTCAAGTTTCTCAATCTCACTCACCTCTTCACCCACTAACCCCAAATATTAAAGTCTTGTGTATCATTTTCTGTCCTACACACAGTTTGCCACAAAATGCTTCCCGCTTTTCAGTCAAGTCCTTTAGTTTTACATCTGTCTTTGACTGTTAAATACAGATAGATTCAATTTTACAGGAAGACAGGTTGATTTAAGATAGGTGATTACAAAAGGAGCTTGAAGCTAGTGGTTCTTAGGAAGTGAATTTGACTGACTGCGACTCACTTTCCTTTTATGTTACTTCATGCCAGTCATGGGCTTTGGTAGTTAATGGAAGCTGCCATGGACAGTATCTAGAAGAGCTATATTTCCATAACTATGTCTTATTGATTGGCATGGTCTCCCCAATTGGGATAGATAAATAAAAGATCATTTTTTAAGGCAAGGGAGACAGGAATGCTATGCATATTACTCTGTCAACATATGAGAGATTGACACAAAAGCTTGAAGGCTTGAATTTAAATGTATTTATATAGATTGCTTTTTTTATCTTGCCTGGCATTTCTAATTCAGCCTGTATTTTCCCTAGTTCAGAATAAAACAGAACAAAGGAAACAAATTATTTACCATGCTACAGAAGTGGCCAGACTATGATTTTTATTTTAATGTTAAATTGGATCTGCTGAATTAGGGAGCAGTGGAATGAGTGAGGCAATGCCAGCAATTTAAATGACTAAAAAGTGGAGACATAGCTAGTGGAGATGGGGAAAAGTGTCACATCTTTGAATAAAAGAACAGAACCAAATAAGAGAGGTAGAAAGGTAGTAAAAAGGGAGGGAGGGAGGAAGTTTGTATCTCATTCAAAACCAAATACCAACACATAAAATTGGAAGTATCCATTTATTTTACTTTAAAAACAAACCTTTTTTGCATGTCTTTTGCTTTGTCTTTATTTCCTTTTAAATTTCATAATTTTAGGATACCCGTTTTTTAATTATATTTAAATTTAAAAAAATACATTCTGCTTTTCAGTTCAAATGCTAATTGATGTGTCTGTAAAAAACATTATTGTATCTGCACTTATTTGGAGGAAAAAAGGATGGAATGGCCTCTATTTAAAGTGTACTTTAGGGTAGGATGGTTTAATAAGAGCCATTGTCCTACTAAAGCCTGAAATTCTATGTATGCTTAAATGAAAATGGGATTTATAAATCTATCAATAATTTTTAAATAATTCAAGAGCTGATTACATTAAGCTGAATGGGCAGTGTGTGAGAGTGGAGGTTCATTCTCCGAGTTTGTAGGTTGGTTTCCCAACATTTCATTACCAGGCTAGGTATCATCTTCAGTGGAATTGAGGGAATGTCAGTGTTGATGTTCTTCTGCTTATAAGAGTTTTATGTGGTCAGTAGGTCTTGTGATGGGAGGGTCACATCAGGTGAGGGTCCTGTGATGGGTCTAGTGATGATTCTTATGTTGGGTCAGGTGTGGACAGGTCAGGTGAGGATCTGCTGATAGGTCTACTGAGTGGTCAGGTGTGGGTTACATCAAAAATGGAACTTGTTCACAAGCAAAGCAGTTAATGTTTTTAGAAAAAAAGAAAGAGATATGGCCAGTTCTCCCAGTGTTCAGACAGTTTTGTGTGTGTGTGTGTGTGTGTGTGTGTGTGTATGCTGGTTTTTTGTCAGATCGCTTTAAAAGTCTGTTTTGACCAATCTTCATTAAAGAAAAGGACCCCTTGGAAGTTGACATAATTCTAATAATCTATCCCACTGTTGAACTTACAAAACTTTTTTTCCTACAAAACTTTTTTTCCTAACGCTTAGCTGAAATTGGATTTCTTGTGTGTTCAGAACATGTTTCATGTACACCAAGACAGTAACAAACACATCTTTTTGCTACGTGGCAGTCCTTTAGGTAGCTGGAAATATCTCCCCTCAATTGTCTTTCTTCAAGGCTAAACATTCACTGTTCCCTCAATCTCTCTTTGTATTCTAGGAACAGGTCTTGATCTTTTGTGCCACATTCTTTTATAGATTTGAAGAGTGCAATGGTATTTTTATTCTTTTTTTAAAAAAAAAAAGCTAAGGAACCTCAGTTCTTTCTGAATTGAGCTGAGAAAGAGTCACTGGCCCAATGCCTAATGGAAGATTAAAGCTCACAATTTCTTGATTCTAGACCAGCAGATTTGCTAGCATACCAGAATAATTGCAATTGTGATTAAAACCCTTCTGTAGATTGAAAATGGGGCAAGCAGGAAAGAGAATTTAGTGTAGAGTTTCTATAAGCCCCATTATTTCTTAATACTTCATTCATTCCAGTTTGGTAGTTTTGAAGAGGTTGCTTTTGGTAATTATCATCAATTAAAAATGGGAATATCTCCTTGAGCAATTTTCAGTTGACATATTGGCAGATCCTATACAGGTTTTGGAAGCATTTGTGCAGCAGGACATGTAAATCATTGGTAAATGTGCTTTGCAGGCAGACAATTGTGGGCATCCAAAATCATCAGCTCAAAGCAGGTAAGAGCCATGAATACCTCAGAAGGCAGAACACACATATCTAGAGCCAGGGAGCAGGGAAGCATTTTGAAATGGTGTCTTAATTAAATGCTCTAGATACAATTAAACTGAGATAGTTTAACAAAGTACTCCTAACTTCATCTGAAGCATGATATTCTTCATAGATAAAATTGCAGGTAAGGCACTACTGATTGTCTCATAAAGAAAACACAAATCAATAGGCAGATGTGTAATTGTCCCTTAATTCCTCTCGACACATCTTCATAGCATTTGGCAGATGTAAAAAAAGTAGTGGACTTGAGTTCTGCTTTTTGACTTCAAAAAAGAAATAGAAAAAAAAATCTCAAATTTTAATGTACATTTCAACTTAAAGAGCCATGGTGGCGCAGTGATTAGAATGGAGTACTGCAGTTAATTTTGCTGACTGCTGGCTTCCAGCAGTTCAGCAGTTTGATTCTCACTAACTCAGAGTTAACCCAGCCTTCCATCCTTCTGAGGTTGGTAAAATGAGAACCCAGATTGTGGGAGGTAATAGGCTGACTCTGTAAACTGGTTAGAGGGGCTGAAGTGGTAGATAAGTCTAAGTGTTATTGCTATTGCTAATTGAAGTTATGTCAGGTGCAAGAAACCAGGAACTAGGAGAAACCAGGGTTAAAAAAACCTCTATGAATTTATTTTACACTACTTATACACAAGAATCTAAACTATTAATGGTGAAGGCATATACGATTTGCGAGAAGGAGTGTCCGGGATATCATATATAGGATGTCAAGACATAAAACAATCATGTATAAAGGCAAAGAAGTCTTGATTCTCAAACAAATACCAAGAAGAGTAAGAGAACAAAGACAAGACTACAAGTTCTTAGCAGCTTACCTAAATCAGAAAAGAATTGTATTTAAATGGCTAATCCCAGAGGGGATGTTAGTTTTTTGGAATGAAAGGAAAATTAAAATAGACTCCATGGAAAAGGCCCAGGAATTTTATGAGCGATTGGTAGGTCCGGAAGACCAGAGCAGTAAGAATGAACTGGAAAGGGTATCAAGGCTATCATAAGAACAGAGATGGAACTTTAGGAAGTCAAGGAAATACTCATTTACATCAGGAGAGAGAAGAAAGTAGGACACATCTTCAGGCACAAGGAGAGACCGGAGCCATTACAAGACAGAGTGAAACAGAATTAATTAAATGGAAGAAGAAAAGAAACTACTATCAATTAATATAAATGGTCTAAACAAGATGATAAAAAGGAAAAGAATAATAGCTAAACTAATCAAACAAAATGCTGATATAATATTCCTACAAGAAACTCATATAAAGAAAACAGATGAAAAATACCTAGAATGTCTGAAATTAGGGAAGCTATTTACCGCACCAGCAGACATGGGGAAAAAGAAAGGATTGCAGTATATGTTAAAGAAGATTTGAAAGCAGATTTAATATGGTCAGATTCTGAGGGAAGAACTCTGGTTTTGAAGATCTGGATTAATGCCATCCCAATTCTCTTAGTGGTAATCTACTCCCCGAACGGAGATCAAAAAGAGTTTTTTAAGCAACTTTATGGAAAAATAGTAGGATTGGAAAAAAGAAATATTTGTATCATAGGAGAGTTTAATTCTATTGCTGATTATCAAAAAGACCACAGTAATGGGGGGAAGAACAAGGGGCGGGGGGGGGGGGG
>NW_020769312.1:22103117-22118934 GCF_900518735.1 Pseudonaja textilis | reverse complement strand
GGGGGGGGGGGAGATCTTCCCAAGATATGTATGGAAATGATGAAGGAGTTAAATTTGATTGATATATGCAGAAGATTACATCCCGAGAAAAAACAATTTACATTCTATTCAAATCCTAATCAAATATGGACACGAATTTATATGGCATTGATGAATGGGGAAATAGCAAATGAGATAAAAGGGATTGAAATTTTACCTAATGAATGGGCAGATCAAAATCCAATTCAGATAATATGGAAGGGTAGGGAAAACCCAAGAAAAGATGGACGTTAAATACTCAGTTAATAAGAGAAAAAGAATACACCAACAAACTCAAGGAGGAATTAAATTATTTCTTAAAGGAAAATGATAATGGAGCAACTACAAAACAAAACATTTGGGATACAATGAAGGCAGTAATAAGAGGTATAACAATCTCTTATAACGCCAAGAGGAATAAGGAAAAACACTCCCAGCAAAACAAATTACAACAAAAAATTAAGGAATTAGAAACTCAATTACAGAGTACCCCAAAGGATTCAAAATTGCAAAATCAGATAATAATAACTAAACATAAATTGCATTTAATTGAACAAGAGAGAATGATTATAGATTTGAATACAACTAGACAAACTTATTTTGAGCATGCTAATAAGCCAGGAGATGGCTATCATATAGACTAAAAAAAAGGAAAGAAAAGAGATTGATATACCAGCTAATAGATGGAAAGGGGGATATACAACAGGAGATAGAACGGAAAAAAGAAATTGCCCGTAAGTATTTTGAAGAGTTATATAAAAGGGAAGAAGTTAACGAAGATAGAATAAGAAACTATTTAGATGAAGTGAAGAATAAAGCAATTGGGGAAGAAATGGAAGAATTATTAAACAAAGATATTACTTGGTTTGAATTGAAATCAGCAATAGAGAACCAGAAAAGCAATAAATCTCCGGGACCAGATGGGATTCCAGGGGAGCTGTATAAGGCAATAGCAGAACAAATAGGACCTCTTATGGTGGAAGGTTTAAATGATGTCTTATTGGCAGCCAGGATGCCGGACTCATGGAGTGGGGCATTGATTTTGCTGATCCTGAAGGAGGATTTGGATCCCCGATATATACATAATTATAGGCCGATTTCACTGTTAAACACTGATTACAAAATATTCACTTCTATTATAGCAAGTAGACTAAAAAGAATGTTAAATGAGCATATATATGAAGATCAAAATGGATTTCTCCCGACCAGACAAATCAGGAACAACTTAAGAATAATACTAGATGTCTTAGAATTTTATGAAGCCCACCCTGAAAAAGAAAATTGCACTTATGTTTTTAGATACAGAGAAGGCCTTTGATAATTTAAATTGGCAATTTTTAATCCAAAAAAATTATAATATGAATTTAGGCACCAAATTTGAAAATATTATAACAACCATTTATGATACATAACAGGCTAATATTATAATAAACAGGGAATATACCCGCCCAATAAAAATAGAAAAAGGAGTCAGACAGGGCTGTCCACTCTCACCCCTGCTCTTCATATTATCATTAGAAGTATTACTAATGCGAATTAGACAGAACCCAGACATAAAAGGATTAAAGGTTAAGAAAGAAGAATATAAGTTGCAAGTGTTTGCGGATGATATAATTTTTTTCACTGAGGAACCAATAGAAAGAGGACAAAAATTGATGAATGAATTAAAACAATTTGGAGAAGTAGCAGGACTTAAAATTAATAGGAAGAAAACAAAATTAATGACTAAAAATTTAACAGAAAAACAGAAAATAGAACTAGAAGAAGTTATGGGAGTACAAGTGATAAAGAAAGTTAAATACTTAGGAATATGGTTGACAGCACATTGTAAGACACTTAAGGAAAATAATTATGATAAATTGATACAACAGGTAAAGAAGGATTTAGAAATATGGGGCAAACTGCAACTTTCATTATTAGGCAGGATTGCTGCTATTAAAATGAATATTCTTCCAAAATTCCTATATATTTCAGACGATCCCAATCAAAGTTCACAAATTTTTTTTTTGAAGAACTTGATAAAATAACTATAAAATTTATCTGGCAAGGGAAAAAACCTAGAATAAATTTAAAGGCAATGCAGGATATGAAGAGCAGGGGAGGGCTGGCACTTCCAAAGTGGGAGTTCTATTATAGTGCAGCCTCTTTAGTATGGTTGAAGGAATGGGTGAATTTAACCAATAAGAGAATATTATTCTTAGAAGGCCATGACTTGCAGAGGGAGTGGCATGCTTTTTTATGGGATGTAGGGAAAACTAGCCAGAAATATTTTCACAGATACCTAATCAGAGACTCATTATTAACTAATTGGAAGAAAATACAGAAAAAACACTATTTAAAAATACCAATTTGGATTTCAACAATGGAGGCGATGATTCACCCAAATAATCTGGATATCACTAAAATGATTAAATATAAGGACCTACTGGATACACAAGGAAATTTGAAATCGCGGCAAGAACTTCAAGAGCGGGGACTAAAAATTGATCAGTGGGCATATCTTCAAATTCAAAGTAGATATAAACAGGACAAGAAAGAATTTGGAATTAACAATAAACTTAACTTTATTAGATAAAATTTTATTAGGATCAGGCAAAAAAAAATATAACAAAATTTTATAATTATTTATTAGAAGTAGAATTAGAAGAAGAAATTGTAAAAGGGAACATGATGGCCTGGAGTAGGAATATAGGACGTAGCATCACCATAACAGAATGGGAAAAAGTCTGGGGTAGAAATAATAAAATTACAAAATCGGTAGCATACAAAGAAAATGCCTATAAAATGTTTTATAGATGGCACCTTCCTCCTTCGAGATTAGCGAAGATGCACCCCAATATGAGTCCGAACTGCTGGAAATGCAAAAAAAAAAAAAAAAAGAGGGAACTTTTTTCCATATGTGGTGGTCCTATACAGAAGCTCAAAAATATTGGCAGAAAATTAGAAATTGGCTGGAAGAAATTACAAGAGAACAGATTGAATTCAAACCAGAGTCCTTTTTGTTAGGGACCTTTGATAAACAAATATCAAAAAAAGTGAAATATATAATATTACACATTTTGACAGTGGCCAGATTGGCTTTTGCACAATGTTGGAAGCAGCCTCATGTTCTATCAGAGGAGATGATCATTCAAAAAATTTCAAGTTGTGTAGAAATGGACAAATTAACTTTGGCATTAAAAAATAAAGACACTTCAATAGCTGGAACTGCTGGTACAAATGGATAGACCAAAGATAGACTTCACACTAAAAGGCAAAAGAGGATAGGATAAACCCATAGTAGTGATACACAGATATATGTAAGAATTAGGTATGTGTATATGGCATAAAATAAGGATAAAAAAGAAGTCTTACAAACTGTAGAAGATGAGACTGTTTTTAATTGTTTTCTATTTTTTTCTTTCTATTTTCTTCTCCCTTTCTTCTTTTTCACTCTTTCATTTATGTATGTGTTGTTGGTTTGTTTTAATTGTAAAATCAATAAAATTTATTTAAAAAAAAACCCACACACAATCCAAAACAGCAATGTACAAATACATAAGTGCCGTGGGGAGAGGAATCATCCAAAAAATCATCCAAAATCATACCACTCCCAGACCCAATTCCAAGGGGGAAAATCACCAGTAATGCCTTCCAAAAGGTGGGAAAGCTTGGAGCTAAGGAAAATCTCAGCAGGAACTATCATTTCAAGAATGGGAACAGCAATAGAGAAGGTTCTCTTCCTGGTCCCTGACAGATGACAATGTCTGAGCAACAAGACCCAACGCATGTCAGGCATGTTAGATTTTATCATGTGGGCAGATGTAATTGGAGATAAACTAACCTGGCATGGTACAACAAAGGGATCTTCAATGGCATCCAGCAGCACACTGGTAACCAATGCAACTCACAAAGTAGAAGTATTATTTGCATTTAGCAAAATCAGTCTGCTGCATTTTGGACCAGATGAAACTTCTGAATGGTCACCAAGAGCCATCCCATGTAGAACACATTGTAGTAAACCAAACTGGAGGCAACTAAGGTATAAGTGATCATGAGAAAGCCCTCCCCTCAACTGATCCAGGAGCAGGTTCAACATGAGGTTCAACATGATGCCATATAAAGGCCTCTGAGCTAGGACTGCCACTTGTTATTTGATCGGGAGACTGTGAATCTCAGATCTCCATCTATTTGGTACAATGCAACTCCACCCAGAACCAAAGATGGAAAGTCCCTGAACCCAGGAGGCCTCACAATCTACAGCTGTTTAGACTTACAAAGCTTGAGCCCAAGATTGCTGTCCTCCATTAAGACTGTAATATTTTATGAAGAAGGAAAAATTATTCCAGAAAAGGCTAGAGAATCTCTTCCTATTTCATCTCAGTACTTTGAGAGATTACAGTCCACTGAAAAATTATTATTTTTATTTTTATTTTTATGAGAAGTTAAAGTTGTTATTTCAAATGTCTCAGAGAGAATTGTAAGTCAAAAGAATACAATAAAAGTGAATTCAAGGGTAAAAAAAATGGTGAAGGCAAATTGGCACTAACTAGGAGTTACACAGAATTCACGGGGCACTGGAATTTGGTCTCTTGTGGGAGCATAGCGACTCCAAACAGATGGCACATTCGACCCACTCTTGGTCTCAGCCTGATCATCTACTTGGAGAATAAAAGGGTTGTATTTATGGAAGCAGATATTTGATAAGCATTTTTTTTTACATAAAGTCACATATGGAATGTATTTACTTTGGCACTGGGTACTTTAACATTAATGAATGAGATAGGAGGAATCCTCAGAGACAATGATATTAAAATGGTGGGCACAACTCAGTGACTAAAGCTTTTTTCTTCTTTTTTATGTGCATGTAAAGCATATGTTCCATGTTTACTTTCTCTTGTTGGCACTCCTAAAAGCTTTATTAATCTATTTATTTTATATAGCACCCATTTTACATATTTGACTTGGACAGCTTACAATAAAATAGATAAAATGAATGCAATCCACAATATAAAATCAAAACACATGGCAGCTAAAGTTCATAAAATGACCAACAACAAAACCAAATGGTAGACTCTAAAGTACATTCCTGGCATCCCAGATCATGGCATAAAACCAAGTTTTAGGGCATTGCCAAAGGCTATCAATAGGGTCAGGGCTTTCCTAACCTCAAAGGCAGGGCAAGCACCATAACAGAAAAGGGGCTCCTGCTGAATTGGGGAGGATGGATAGAAACAATTGGAGAGAGCTGGTCCCATAAATAACCTAGTCTTAATGAAGAGTTTTAAAGTTAATTACCAGCAGCTTGAATTGTACCCAGAAGCACACTGGAAGCCAATGCAATTTGTGGCACAATGGTATCACATGGACCAGAATATCAACAACATTAATTGCCCACACTATTGCATTCTGCACCAGTTGAAACTTCTGAGTTCATTTCAAGGGCAACCTCAGGTACAGTACATTGCAACAGTTCAATCTGGAGGTCACAAGAAATGAGTGATCATAGGCAGAAATATTTGGACTAGAATGGGAGCAATTGATGCATGAGCCAAAGTTGCAAAGGTCCTCTTGGCCATGTCTGCCATCTAGTCCTCAAGCAGAATCCAGGAAGAACCCCATATTGCAAACTTGGTCTATCTGGGGCAGTGTCACTTCATCTAGAACCAAGAATGGAGTGTTATTAGAACAAGGAAGTTCACAACCTCAAGTGGTATTGTTTGGAGTGAGCTAAAGCCTGTTGCATCTTATCTGATCCCCCAAAGCATCCAGCCAGTGAGACAGAACCTCTAAGATATCACTCAAACAGCCTGGGATAGAGACATCATGCTGTGTATCATCAGCAGAATTGATGATATCTCGCCCCAAATTGTGAGATCCAGCACCTTCATGTAGATTTTAAAATGAGGGGAGAAAGTAGCAAGCCCTGCCACAGTCTGGGCCTGAACTGGACTTCTCCCCTTCCCATCAACACCAACCAGAACTGGAAGGAAAGAGAAGAATCAGAACAATATTATGCTGCCTAGCCCCAAAAGAATACAATGACTGATGATATTGAAAACTGCTGAGAAGTCAAGAAGGGCAAGGGTAGATCCACTATAGCCACCCTGCTCCCACCAAAGGCCATCCAAGAGTGTGATCAATGTCATTTAAATCACATTTCTGAGAATGAACTCTGACCCAAAAGACATCCTAATAATCAGCTTCTTCCAGGGCCCTCTGAAGTGGGAGCACAACCCACCTAAAAAGGAAGGATGGAACATGGAAGGGAATTGTCCAAGACCATGGAGTCAAGCAATGGCCTTTTAAGGAGAAGGCGAACTACTTCCTTCTTAAATGATGATGGGACCACTCAAAGAGGAATTAGTTGTCACCAGAACCCAACCAGACATCCCTTCACAAGTAAAATTGACCAGCCTGGAGAGCATGGATCTAATACACAAGTGGCTGAGCTAAAAGCTCTGAGGATTCTGTCTATTGAGAAGATCTGATTCTTTCCAAATAACCAAGCCAGACCTGGCCCCAGTAGCCTTCATAGGCTCCGTGCCAAGGCCGGAGTCCAACTTAGACCGAATGTTATATAATTTCTTTTAAACCATTTAAAACCATGTTTTCATTAATTTCTGCTACAGTATTTTGCCTTGGGATGACAGGTAGGCCTCACCTAACAATTCTAATTGGGACCAGAATTGCCATCACAAAGCAAAATCGTTGTTAGGTAAAACATCACAGGACCACACTTCTTAGCAATGGCAGTTCTGATAGTCCCAGTTGCGGTCATTAGTCAAGGATTATGTCTTTGTTAGGCAAGGACTTCATGTTTCTCCAGGACTGCTACACTTTGCTTCATCCCCCATCTCTGCCCTTTTGGCTGTTCCACCATTGCCTAATCCTGACAATCTTCTTCCTTCTGCTGGCCTCAGGAAGGGATAGCAAGTGTCTCATCTGCAGTGTGAAGAAGAAGAAAGCAGAGGTCATCTGGAAGCATTGGGGAGTAACAAGGGGTAGGCAGCAGTGGAGGAGTGCAGGATAGCCAAAAAGGCAGATATGGGAGCAGGGGGAGTCGAAGCACATGCATAAATGCCCAAGTTGCTGGATTTTGATCACATGACCAAAGGCTGCTGCAACAGCCGTAACTTCAAGGCCCTGTCACAGCTATCATTTATGCAGCAACTTCAAATGGTCACTGAATGAATGTTCATTAAGTGAGGACTGTCTGCCTCCTAATCTAAGCAAATTATTTCAATCCATTCAGAGGTTTAAAATTCCCCACTATTTATTTCCAAATCAGACCGATCACAACTAAATTAAACCTGCTGTTCTGAAGTGCTGCTTTATGTCAAGCAGACAAATAAAATTAAATATTAAAAGTCTCCCAGAGGAAATCTTCACAATCTTCTTTCATGCAGTACCTTGGCAGATGAAATATATCTGTAATGTGTGTTTTAAGATTGAAATTTCTCCTTACAAAGTCAGTGATTCATCAAATGCTTTTGATGTTCCAATAGCTTTTTAAATCCTTATTGCACATATACTGCATATATTCATAACGCTGTGGTACATTTATATACTGCTTTGCTCTGGGGGTGAAAGGCAATGCATATGAGGGGATGTCTTCACCAGTGGTGGGATTCAAATTGTTTTATCACCGATTCAGTAGGCCCCTACACTTTTCTCTTCTTTCTCCTTTCGGCTGATTGTCTGAGGCTTTTTTCCCCCCTCCTCTCAGCTGATTGTTGGAGGCTTTTTTTATTACAGTTCGGCCGAACCTGTCTGAACTGGCCACCGCTGGTCTTCACCCATTTTATCACTGCAGCAAACTTATAGAGCTGTTGGGTTGTGATAGTGCCTGACTCTAGGCATCTACTGAGTGACCTGATGCAGAAAGGATTGGAAACCAGGTCTCCCTACACATTGCCCTCTCTACATTTTCAAACTAATAGAAATGTAATAACTATATAAATGATTTAATTACATTTTTTTTAGCTTACCAGCCCACTTTTTGTTTTAATACCATCAAATTTAATTACTGAAAGTAATTAGGAAGTGAATCCTGGGGTGGGGGGAAATCACCATATCAACTTATAAAATGCAATGCAATCTGATATTTACCATAAAAGTTCTTGAGGGCATGAAGCCACATTTGTATTTAACATACATTTTGCCATCTAGCCCACCTTTGTTAAACTATGAAAAAGAATCCAATACATGTGTACAGCTTTTCCAGAGAAATCAATAGAATTCAAGGCCAAATGGCACATTAGGTGATATACAATCATGTAGTTCTGTCTGAGTGGTTTCTTTTTCTTTGAAAAAAGGCAAAGCAGCTGTCTATAGAAGAGAGTATATGGGGATGTGGAAATCTATATTGCTTTGCTACAATTCCATCTTCGCCAATAAACATACAGACTCACATAAACACACACACACACACACATACACATGCAAGAACCAGTGGGAACTTTTTAAAACACTAGTTACTGGCATGGGACTGAGTCAATATATCCTTACTGAGATTAGAGCTCTACTGGGAAAATCCCTTCCCCAAATATGGACAATTTTTTTTTAAATTTTTTTCCCATTTAACACAATGTTATTTGGTATTTAAATGTACCTGATTTGGGAATGTAAGAATCTCTTTGTAGGGCTGCACCATGTAGATCTGCCTTATTTATAGCAGCTGGGGACATTTCCCCAGGTTTTCATTATAATTCATTAGATTTATAGCTCCTCTTTTCCCAGGAGCTCATGGCAGTATACATAGCAATCTTTCCATCAATTTTCCCCCAATAAAACCTAGCAGGATTGATTAGGCTTAGTAAAGCGACTGGCCAAAGTAATCTAGTGAGCATTGACGGCTGAAGGAAGGCTTAAACATGGATGTTCTTGATCTTAGTCTAATACTGTGATGGACTACAGTGAACTGGCAGTTTCCCAGGAAGGAATGAGCACATTCCAAGGAAGGAGATGAGGCAAGGGGAAACCACACCTGGAACTGGATAGGACACAGAGGAAGAAAGTTATGGTAGAAAATCCCTAGAATTCCCCATGGAAAGATGCAAGTAGTAAGAATTGAGTCTGGCAAGATTGTGTCTATTGTGCAATTAAAGAACAGGCTACATTGTTCTATGTCATTTGTGGTCTGGACCTGACCAAAGCTTATATAAATTTCTTTGGTTAGCATAACAGTAGGTAATATCTTTTAACAGTATCAAGCAACAACATTTGCATATCCTGGTTCCTTGAGAAGGATTTGATCAGAGGTGGGCTGCAACCGGTTTAACATGCCCATGGTTGTTCTAGTGGTTATTAGCATATCGGGTGTCATACCAAAAAAATATTGGACAGAACTTAGAAAATTTACACTTGTCAAATTTTCCATCTGTCCATTACAAAAGACCACACTGCTTGTATCTGTACATATATGACACTGACATATTACACCATCCTTAGTGCTTAGAAGGAACATGATGTGTATGAAGGCCAACATTGACTAAGAACTTCAGATGTAACTTCATACTGTTGTGAACAGATCATAAAAATAATAAAAAATCAAGTCTAAACATCTTGCTGAATGGGCAACCAACTATAATATTATTAATAATAATATATGCTTGTATGCATTCATTAATTCAGATATAGGTAGAGATTCATATAGGAGGCCATGATTAGATGTCTGCATGTTGATGTAAAGTATAAAATTACAAACTTACCTGTTGTATTTGTATAAGAACGAAAAACAATTCATATCTACATGGAGGGAAGTATGGAGTGGAATACTTCAGGGCTCTGTCTTAGGCCCAGTATTCTTCAATATCTTCATAAACAATTCATACAAAAGGATAGAAGGCGAATTTATCAAATTTATAGACAACACTAAGCTGACTGGAATAGCCAACAGTCCAAAGGTTGGCTTGAGGAGAAGTTTCAACGGACTTGAACACTGGGCCTTATCTAACAAAATGAAATTCAATGGTGAGAAACATAAGCGTCTACATTTAGGGAAGAAAACCAAATGCACAGGTATGGAACAAGTGGTATCTGGCTTAATAGTGGTAACTGTGAGAGAGATCTAGGAGTCCTAGTCACTTAAATATGAGCCAGCAGTGTGTTGCAGCTGCCAAAAAAGCCAATGCAGTCTTGGGCTGCATTAACTGCCAGATAGAATCAAGATCACCTGAAGTGTTAGTACCACTTTATAATGCTCTGGTAAGACACACTTAGAATTTGGCATCCAGTTTTGGTTGCCAAAAAAGATGTTGAGACTCTAAAAGATTACAGAAAAGAGCAATAAAGTTGATTAGGGGGCAGAAAAATGGCTGCAGGAATTGGGTATGTCTAGTTTAATGAAAAGAAGGACCGAGGATTACATGATAGCAATATCTAAGGGCTGCCACAAAGAAGGGGGGGGGGGTTGTCAGCCTGTTGTCCAAAGCAACTGAAGGAAGAACAAGAAGCAATGGATGGAAACTAATCGAGGAAAGAACCAACCTTAGAACTAAGGAAAACTTTCCTGACAGCAAGAACAATTAACCGATGTAATGGTTTGCCTTCAGAAGTTGTAGGTATTCCAACATTGCAGTTTTTTTTAAAAAAAAAGATTGGACAACCAGGTCTCCTGATTGAGCAGTGGGTTGGATTTAAAGATTGTCAAGATCTCTTCCAACTCTGTTATTCTATTAATAATTATTATTTACTTCAACATGAAAGAAAAAAGTATTGAAAAGACCTCCAACTCTATAGTTCTATGATTCCATTTGTCTAAGGAAATTCTCAATCACCCAGGTCATGGTTGTCTCATATGTGCTTTTTCAAAAGGC
The DNA here is from genome assembly GCF_900518735.1 of Pseudonaja textilis. Next base: position 22,108,117 of record NW_020769312.1, on the reverse strand, counting down.
AATTGGACTTTGTTTTTCCTTTTTTCCATTTTTTTCCATTCCTTTTTTCGTGGAAAAACTAAGTCCAGTTTTCTTTTGACAAAGCACATTTATGATTCCATTTGTTCTCACATCTCAAAGCTGTTAATTTTAGAACACAATTATCTCAGGTATTTCATCAGGAGAAACATAGTGAAGAAATGTTAGCTTTATTTATTTATAAATCAGCCTAGTTATAATAACTAGATATTGTTGCATCCAAAGAATAACCTGCCAAAATAACTGTTTATGTGGTTATCATTAAAATACCCCGAGGAACGAGACCTTAAGAAAGGCAGCCAAAAAAAGGAGAACAGCATGGAGGAGTAATTTATTTTTAAATGTAAACAACTAAGCAATCTCCAACAAATATATATATAGACAAGTGATGTTTAATGTGTTCTCGCCATACCCAGATTAGAATGTTCACTTTTTAAAGGAGTTTTCTGCTGTCTAGCAAACATTCTTAACATGTTTTTATACTCTTCTGAGTTGTGGATATAAATCTGGAGTTCTCTTTACACAGTGTCTACTGCCAGCTTGTTTCTCTTATTACTCCAAACTGTGTTCACTACCGAAAAAAACCACATTCTCTGTGGATGCTGCTGTATGGTCTAAAAAATTGTAGGACCCTTCATGTACTTTAATGAAGTCTGTTGAATAGCTTGAAATTCCATTCCTCTTTGGTCTAGATACTTACCAGCGAACCCTCTCATCATTCAGCGCATCCAAATCAATTTCCTTTAGATTGCAAGCCTGCAGTGCACTGCAACATTATTCTAATGGCATCGCGTTTCCAAGGGTTAGTTTGGATATTTGGCAACAAAAACTGTTTTCGGAGAAGTCATGATAGCCACTCAGGGATTTCTAAATTAATCATTAACCATCCAAACATTCCAAATTAAATGAAGTCTTTTGCTTTAGTATTTTGCCTATTCTAACTAACAAGTACTGTTTCTACTGCAAATTGCCCTTGGATTCTAGGTAAAATGCTACAATATACTTCTCCCTTTTCATTCAGTAGAACTAAGCAGCATACTTCCTCCAACACAGAAAACTTTTTCTTTCTGATCTTTTCCTCCCCATTTTCCTACCATCTTTCTCTCTTTTGCACGTACAAAATTTATTCTTCATTTCATAGATTATAATAATGTTAGGGGTCTTAGGTTATTATAAATTGCTAGAACATTTCCTCTGAAGAAATGCACAATTGTTATAATCTAATTAGAAAACACCAGCTTGAGACATGGATTTCTTCAGAGTAAAATAAGTACTGGTGCAATAAAGCTCATAGCTCTGGAGGTCCTATGTAGACTCACTCTCTGATTGTAGAAAAAGAGTTGTTTTTTCAAGATGAATTTTTACATTGTTTTTAGGATAGTCATAACATTCATTTAAATATTTTTTGGGGGTGTATAATTTCCACATCTTTTAGTTTTGTTTGCACAATATTACTGATCCTAATTTAATATCATAATCTTGCTTCTCTTCCTTAAAAGATATTTAGGTTAAGAATTACACTGGAAAAAAATCATGATATAATACTTCCAAACCTATTTTAAGAAAGGAAGAATATATTTCTGCTTGAGCAAGATTGTTTTTCTGAAATTCTGTTTGTCACACTCTGTTGCAGCCTTGATAAATAGATACAAGGCTATATTCCAAGATTAATTTATGTTGCTATATGATCTTTTAAGTTAATGTGTAATATTTTTATGACTCTTTCTTTCAGGTCTAGTTAACACAAACATCATAACTTCCTATTTTAAAACATTATGTGTCACTATCTTTTTTTCCATAATGGGCAGTCGAATCAGTTCTATATCTGTGGAGTCCATGGTGGTCTCTGAGCTTTCTTGTTTGCTTACAAATATTATCCAGCTAAGTAACATAATCAGTGCTAATGAGTATGGGATTTTGTCTAATGGTGGAATTCAGCTGATTTGCACTGGTTCAGGTGAACTGGTTGTTAAATCACATACCCCTGCTATCAAAGTGGATCCTGGGGTGCTGCTGCACTGCAATAGAGAAATGGGCAATGGAGCGGTCAGCATGAGGTAAGGAGAAGGCCACTTTCTCTCCTCCTTCCCTCATGCCAGATGCTTCATTGCCCATTTCTCCATTGCAGTGCAATGCAGCACCCAGGATCCACTTTGATAGCGACGGTGGGTAATTCAACAACCGGTTTGCCCAGGTTCAGGTTGGCCATTGTGGGAGGCTCATCTCGCATATGCAGTGGAGCTGGGGCAGGGATGGGCCTTTCCTCCTATGGCAGCCAACCTGACCCTGAGTGAACTGGTTGTTAAATTATTTGATTCCCACCACTGGTTTTGTCCCTGTTACATGCAGTAATTTGCCCTACCAGTGTGAGTGGGGTGTATCATTTCTTTCTCAGTAGTTCCTTGAGTAAAGCAGGGATGAGATTATAACCAGGCTATGGAAATGGCCAGCAAGCACGCATGCATGCACATCCTCACTTGATACTCTGACAAATCAGCTATCAATAGACATATAGACATTAACAACATCTATAGACTGTGCAAAAGAGACCAGCTCAAAAGAGAAAAAGACTCCAGCACCTCTCTTTGGCAGTTTCTTGATTGGAGTATTGATTCATACTCCAATCAAGAAACTGCCAAAGAGCCATAAGTAAACAGCCCAACCAAAGAATCCCTAAGACCGCCTCCACCCACACAGATAGGCAAGATGCCAGAATGTAAATTGACAGCAAACAACATTCCTTAGAAGCACGGATGATGTTACCCAGTTAGGGTAATGAACAGTCTGCAAGAAAACAAGCAAGCTCAGAGAGCACCAAGGAGCCCATATTGTCACTTGCATGGGCAGTGGAAGAGCCCATAAGTACATACTCCATGCGTGCACACCACTCACACAAATAGAGTTGTGGTGCAGTTGCCAGCTGCTCACACAAAACAATCCCCTCCCACCCCCTCAGTCTGCAAATTAGGAAACGTTGAGGAATTCTGGAGTAGAGTATTGTTTTCTGCAAGTAATATGCAAAATATTAAATAGATGATATTCCAATCAGCCTATATCAGTATAACTCTTCCCATGTATGATGCAAGTGTTTGGGGAGTGAATCAGAAAGCAAATCAGAGGCAGCCTAATTCTGCACCTTAGAAAAATCAAACCTAAGTATATTGTATCTGAATCAGTCAGCATCATTTCTATGTATGGATAAATGTATCAGTTTATCCATACACAGAGTTCTTCCAGTTTAGAATGTCTTTCATCTCATGCTCTTTCCTGCTTATTTATGAGGGAGTTTGCAATATGAGCGGAATGAAATTTGCACTCAGTCCCAATGAAACTGGGTCTATTTCTTTAATTAAACTAGAATCATTTTCTTAATGACAATTTGAGACACAATTTCCACACCCAAGGAAACCTTTCCAAATTACATTGCTCACCATAACACGTATTTCTTCAAAGTAGACCTGGTCCCTGATTATATTTAGGGCTTAATGGTTGAAATGGTTGAATTAATTCATTAATTTTTATCCTTTGGTGATCATAACTTTTATGTAGTGTGAGCTAGTCAGCAGAAAGTCCAAATTGAAAGACTTTCCATTCTTTCTAAAATGCTACGTAAATCTCCAATTTCTAAAAAGACAGTGTAGACTATTTATCTTTACAAATGAATCTGGGTCCATTTCCTTATCCAAAAGGTTCTATATATAGACCTATTGCCCCATGTACAGCATGTAGCCAAAAAATGTTCTTTTGCCAATCATGCATTCTGTGAATATGGTCTTATAAAAACTGCTTTGAGTGCTGTGATATGCACACTTCCTGTTCTATACTGTCTGTGGTTTTTTTTTTCTTCCAGCAGTCAAGGTCTGCAATCTTCTAATGGGGTCAGTATAAAAAATATTATTTATGATCCTACTAATCTATCATAAAAGCAGATAACATTTCATCAATCCTTGAGAATAAAAAAAAGGTAATACACAAAATGGAAAATATTTCCTATAAAAGCGATAACTATCAAGAGCTTCTGGACAACATGCTTGAATGACAGAGAGCGGTTGTTCTCACCAGAAGGTTAAATATTTGTTTGGAAAATGTCAGAATATACTAGATAAACTGAAGATCACATATATAAATTGGTATACATTTTGCAGACATGGGAGGCATTAAAAAAGAACTTTTATCTATAGTACAGCAAATGTTCCTGATTAATGATATGGCCAATAAGTCAGATTTGTAAAGCTATAGTTGCATACAAATAGGCTGATTTTGGGGACCCACATCCACAGATTATTGTAATTGGTTGCCCATATGTATTGCAAACATAAAAGTAATTTCATGGTCAAAACCATGTAGTTTTTTTCTTTTGCAACAGCAGAGAAGAAAACAGCATTGTCTTTTTCTGGGATGTTTCTGGCTTTCCAATCTAATTTACCACAAGGGAGACTTCTTTTAAAGAAAGTTAGAAATGTCTGCATAAAGTAGAATAGCTATTTTAGGGAAACAGAGCTAGGAATTATAATTTTTGTGAGAAAGTAATGTACCATATCCCCACATTAGTGGTTCCTAATGTGGGGCCAAATTTGCAATCCTGGTTTGAAATATATAAACATTTTTACAATTTAGATCGACATTATGCTTTTGTTTACATTCATTCCTGGACTATGCATTTATCAGAGGCCATATCTCAGTTTCTTTCAAGTGTAGCTTTGGAAAATATTTTCTGGAGAATTCTAATCAAACAAGAAAACCCTCCAGTGGTGGAATTCATTTTTTTTTACTACGGGTTCTGTGGGCATTGCTTGGTGGGCATGGCAGGGAAAAGATACTGTAAAAGCTCCAGTCAGAGGTGATATTTGAGTAGTTCTCCGAACTACTCAAAATTTCTGCTACTGGTTCTTCAGAACTGGTCAGAACCTCCGGAATACCATCTCTGAAAGCCTCCCTACAGATGTATTCAATAAATAGCCATTGATGTAATTCTATCTATC
>NW_020769312.1:22087555-22103107 GCF_900518735.1 Pseudonaja textilis | reverse complement strand
ATCTATCTATCTATCTATCTATCTATCTATCTATCTATCTATCTATCTATCTATCTATCTATCTATCTATCTATCCTCTCTATATCCTCTATCTATCCTCTATCTATCCTCTATCTCTATCTATCTATCATCACACAGTGACTCTTTTTTCTCTGGACTCTCAGTTTTTTCATCCTTTTACATTTCTATTATCATGTATGTTTATCCTTGTAATATTCTTAGATTTTCTGATTGAAACTACTGTTAGCCTTGCCTGTTTCAAGTGTGATTTTAATTTATTCTGGTAGTGAGTTGTACAGTGTTGTGAGTTCAGTACATTTTATTTTTGATTTTTTTTACAGTATCCTGGCAAACCTTTTCTATTGGCAAGACAGTAATTTAAAAAAATGTTTGAGGTAAATAAACGGTAAGCTATCCTATCCTGATAGCAAGTATGAAGTGCAAATTGCCTACATACATCCTAAGATTGGATTAGAAGAATACATGTAACAAAACTTCATTCTCCATGGTGATGTATAACATCTCAATTGTATTTATTTTTATTGCAACACTGCATTTCCCCCCTGCATGTAAGGGATATTTGTAGCTGTACCCCACAATAATCTGTTTTTCAATATTGTTATTCAAATTAAAGGTTTTCAGGTTCTTTAAGAAGACTGAAGAATTAGAATGAAACCAAGATGCTAAATATCTGAGAAATAAAAACAAAATGGCTGTATCTGCATACTGCAAAGTTATTATTTTATTATTTCATCAAAGAATAATAACATAATAAGCAACTGTTCATGGATAAAAAGAGATGAATGTTTTTATATTATAGGTGGCTAACTTTTTGGTGATTGGTGGCTGCACTTGATATGTTGAAGGAGCTGAGGATGACAAAAGGGCTGGAAATTATATCATTTGTAAATAGGGTTAAGTGTGAAGATATTACATGGGAGAAAGATTGTTTTAATAAATGTGCTATATTCATTCATTGATTTGAATTACAATTTTTAGGTGTCATCATGACCCAGGACTGAGATGAAGTTGGAATGTCAAACTCAAGAGATACCAAGCCAGGAACCATCTGAAGCCAAATACAGGCACCATCAGAACAGCTGGAAAAGTCAGATGATGGTGTATGGCTTCCAAGCCCTTGAACTCAATAGAAGAGCAGAGAGCAGAACAAAGATGCTCAATGAGACTTTGGTAAAAGATTCTGTTGAAAGTCTCGATGAGACTTTTAACAGAATCTCGAGGAAAGAAAGCTTGCATGGATAGTAAGTAATGTAATTAAAATTAAAGATAGCTGGCTGAAACCTGATGTAAGAGGCACCCCCAATGTGTGTTTCTCTGTTGCTTATATAAAGTTTGCTCATATCCTAAAATTCTGACATTTGTACAGGCTGATGAACCTGACTTGGCTCTCTGAAGTTTGGATTGGATTTGGACTTCTGTGCATTCCTTCTGAAAGCAAAACTATCCATACAAGCTTTCTTCCCTGGAGATTCTGTTAAACAAAAACAATACTAATTTTCTACTCAATTTTCTACCTTGTTGTTGCTGTTAGTTGCAAAGTCATGTCCAACCCATTGAGACCCCATGGACAATGCTCCTCCAGGTCTTCCTGTCCTCTACCATCTTTTGGAGTCCATTTTAGCTCATGCCTACTACCCTGAGTAAATTGCTATTTTCATCTAGCAACTGTGTATGAGACAGTTTCAAACCTGAAACAGGAGAAGCATATCCCACTCCAGAAGGGGACTATTCAGCCACAATTATGATAGGAATTGTGATATGTTCTGTGCCTTTAGCTGAAGTTAGATGAACCTCAGAATGTTTGTCTAAGCCTTCTGAGGTGTATCACACTTATTTGTAATGCTCAGAGTTATTTACAAAGTCCACATTCATACATTTGGATGCTTTTCTTGTGGTAGAAAGAATGATAATAATGTAGAATATAAGGTAATTTTTAAAAATGGCCATCTATTCATTCTTGTTATTTCTTTCTAGCTGTTATATTTTAGCCTTTTATTAAACATCTTCCAGGAAATCACATTTAATATTTATTCAGTAAGGTCTTAAAATACCTATGGAGAAAGAAGAAAGGAAAAAATAAAATGTGCTTTATAAATTATGAAACTTCTCAGTCTCATTAAATGATTGATCAAGAAAAATGCTGAATCTTCATAAAATTCTGAGGTTGAAGATTTGTCCTTTGTCTTTTTCTTAGCTTAACAAGGGGGAGGACAGAGAGACTTAAAAAAATGCATGCTTGGGCAAGCAGCCATCCTTGTATTCTAGGTAACTTCTATTTTTATTCAATGTTCACAGAGTACATATTTTAGGAAGAGACACCTGGCTCTAATCAGACAGAACTTAATGCCATTGGTTCATTTTGTCTTGGAAGTTTAAATCCCTACTATGTCTTAAAAATCTCCTTCAAACAAAAGTTCAACTCTCAGGGACTTTATTTGGCAACAACACCAAATGAATTTGTCACTATTTCTTCTAGAATATGCATGTGAATATGATTTATTCTGATGTAACATTTTTAAAAAAATGGGCAGGGGGAGAGAGGTTATTGTTATGTCTCACCTGTGCCCACGAGGTGAGAGTCCAAGTTTCCAAAGGAATATAAACAAGCAGACAAGACCAGTAATGACAGGGTTAAATTCCTTTGGCTGGAGAAGTCCTTGGCAGTCTCCCACAAGCTGCCTGCCAAGTCCGATAATAAAGCAAGAACATAAATCACAGGCAAACGCCACACACAGAATTTGGTGAAGCGTCTATCCCAAATTAACAAATTGTCCCGAATGAGAATCCAGAGCTAACACGCCCACTTTTATTCCCTGAGGGGGCGTGTCAGTCTCTCATCTCAGTCCCTGATTTGTCCTTTCCTTCTACATTGCATCTCACGCCTATGCCTGCGTCTTTGCCTCGCATCAAACCAACATTCCTTAGTTTGATCCTCAGCCAGAGGCTCCGCTACGCTCTCCTGATTATCTGCCGACACCTGAGGCACAACCAGGGAGGAAGGTCCTGGGGAGGAAGGCAATTCCAAATCCTCCAGCAAAGCAGGCTCAAACTTCAGAGCCAAATCCTCCTCTTCCTCATGGCTCAAGTCTATGTCTTCTAACAGAGCAGGCTCAAACCTCCGAGTCACAACAGGTTATTATGAAAAATGATTTCTACTCTCCCCATATCTGAAACATAACAAATCACAATGGGGAATAACAGCTTTTCTGTGGCAGCCTTAAAATGCTGGCATTTATATCCCCAGAACATTCCTCTCACTGGATTCCTAAATTCTTTATTTGTCCAAGGTTTTAGTCCTGCTACATTGAATTGAAGCTGCTCATTTTATTTAGGATTATTCCTTGCCTCTGGTTTCTATGGTTGTTCTTTTAGATAATTTCTTTTTTCTTGTAGTTTTGTTATCTGATGGATAGGAATTGCTTGAAAATGGTTATGCAATAACATTTTACAGGTAGTCCTCAACTTTTGAGCCCAACACTTCTTTGCTAAGCGAATTCATATGTTAAGTTAATTTTGCCCCATTTTACGACCTTTCTTGCCACAGTTGTTAAGTGAATCATTGAAATGGTTAAGTTAATAACATGGTTGTTACATGAATCTGGCTTCTCCATTGACTTTGCTTGTCAGAAGATTGCAAAAGGTGATCGCATGATCCCAGGACACTGTAACCATCAAAAACACGAGTCAATTGCCAAGCGATCAAATTTTGGTCATGTGACCATGGGGATGCTGCAACAGTTGTATGTCAAGCCTGAAATTGACATATGTATAGCCATTTTAGTTAGGTTTAGTATATATTATTTTTCTTACTTTCTCTGTGGCAGTCATGGGGGGAAGGGTTTCAGGTTTGCCACATTCCTAAGGGGGGAGGAGTGGAGATAAAGAGAGTGTTTTGGCTAGGTGATTCTTCTTCCCATAGGAAACGAACTGTCCATGCTCGGGCCCCTTGGGGTGGAGATTTATGACATCAAGCAATGTTGAATTACTTCTATTGAGGAATGTGACTTTTGGGGAGTTGTTTCTAACTTGTAATATTGTGGGGTAATTCTGGGTTGTGTCGGATCCGGAATTACCATGGACTTTGTCAATTTGATGCTTTCCTAAATAAAAGAATTTGTCTTGGGAGATGGGCTTTGTTCTTGTCTTTTTAAATGGATTTCATCACTTGGAAACCTGACATTGTAAGTGTGAAAAATAATCATACATCACTTTTTTCAGTGCCATTGTAACTTTGAACAGTCACTAAATGAACGTTTGTAACTCGAGGAGTATCTATATCTATATCTATATCTATATCTATATCTATATCTATATCTATATCTATATCCATATCTATCTATCTATCTATCTATCTATCTATCTATCTATCTATCTATCTAATTTATTTATATCCTGCCTTTGTTATTGTTGCAAATAACTCAAGGCAGTGAACATATCCAGCACATCTTCCTCCTCCAGTTTTCCCCACAACAACCCTGTGAAGTAGGTTTGGCTGAGAGAGAGTGATTGGACCAAGGTCACCCAGCTGGCTTTCCTGGTTAAGGCAGAACTTGAAGTCACAGTCTCCTGCTTTCTATATGCCACCCATCAAGCAACTTTGGGAAACTTTCATTTTATACCAAAGTTATATGATTATCCATTTCATTATCAAGAAACTGTAATGCAAATATTACAAGGGGATTATGTCATGCATATTTCAGAGGAGACCATAATGTACTAATCTGAAGTTTTCCTGTAGCTCACAGGTATTGTGGCTATCCTATTTATTTATTTATTTGTTAGGTTGTTTGTTTAATTTATATTGCTGTCTATTTGCCCATGGTGAATTTAATTCTAATTCTAATCTTCCAGCAATCTTTCATAAATTAGACTTAGCAATAGCACAGACTTAACATACTGCTTCACAGTGCTTTACAGGCCTCTCTAAGAAATTTACAGAGTCAGCATATCACCCCCAACAATCTGGGTCCTCATTTTACTGATCTTGGAAGGATGGAAGGCTGAGTCAACCTTGAGCCAGTGAGAACTGAACTGCTGCCAGTCAGCAGAATTAGCCTACAATACTACATTTTAACCACCGTACTATCATGGCTCCTTGCAAAGCATTTTAAGAAATAGTATGCTTTATTGATTTAATTACTGGTACCCATGAAAATGTAGCTTGTATCAAATGTTCAAATTAGCATGGCCAAGCATCCCATTCAAAAGGGCCAGAAATTATCTTTAGCATGTCACTTATTCACTTCTTTCTGTAGAGTTATGGTCAAGGAAAAGGGGACATTTCACAGCTCTTCAAGGAAGTAACCAAATTGTATAGCATTGTAACTATAGCAAAGGTCTTCCAGAGTTGCAAGCTGCATTTTTACCAACCACTCTTTTTGGGAATGAAGTTCTTTTTGATAGTTTAGCACACTGTGTGCCACAGTGTTAAACAGGTACCTAGAGTCCACATGGCTGCTTCTGTTAACAACTGAAATACATAGAATATAATCTTTCAATATCCTCTCAGGAGCTAACTATACCACTGATAGAAAATATATTTAGCCACATGTTTTGCTATGCATTACAGTACAGAGAAAATCAATATAGTATTATGATTGCAGTGTTCATGGGTCTGTGAGGCTCTCAAAATTCTAAGAGGAATAAATTCTCCTTAGCGGGATACTCCTTGAATACTCATATTTCTTATTTATTTATCCATTAAATTTAGAGACTGTCCATCTCAGAGGCTGATTCTGCACAGTGTACAATTAAAAACAAAAAAATATGATTTTTTGGAAATCAGCTTTTTTCTCTGCATTTCTTCAAGCCTTTCCAGTAACGTGAGATGAAGATTACCATTTACTGCATCAAACTGTGCATGTCTTTTGGCTGAAAGCTATGATTTATTTTTATTAGAGAGGGTGAGGGTCTGTTGCAGATTATAAAATAGATATGTTCAAGTTTCCAAAGGCTTTCAAGTTCCTTTTGCCCCTCTTCTATGCCAAAGAACTATACAATTCATACCACTTCAAATCAGCATTCGTTGCAAAACAATGGGCTGTTCCATGGGTATTTGTGTCATATCTATGTACTATATGGACATATTTTATTTGGAAGAATATATTGAGAAAGGTACGTCTTCCCATCTTCTCAATCATTCTAGGTACCTTTGGCTCTTCAACAGTAATTGCAGAGGGTCCTTCCTGTTGCTTTTTGGGAGCTTCCATGCACTTATACATTTCCTAAAATGTATTGTGATATGGATGATCCAGAGCTCACGAAAGTCACTGGTCAGATACAGCAAGAAAAATAGCACTCATGTAATTTTCTGATGACCTTGAGGAATGAGGGGAAGAGATATACCCTGGGAGAAACATCCGATAGGAGAGGTGGGAGCATCCATGGCTTAATGGCCAGAGAAAGAAAATTCAGAAGGGCCTGCTCTAATGGATCAAGTGGTGGTGGAAACTTCATCATTTCAGACTCGCAGGCTTCTATTAGTGTAGCCTTACAAAAAAGTAGCATTAGTTCATCTAGTTGTGTTTTCTGTTGATTTACCTGGAAGACCTGGCACTCATGAATACTGCTAAAAATAGCTGCCTCAGTAGGAAGGGAGCACAGCTAAGTGGCAATGCATATAATTTTGACACCAAAATTCCTAGATTCAATCCATCCATCCATGACCTGCACTTCACATCTATAAAATTACTGCATGATAAAATGATCACAGAACAATAAATATAATTCAGTTGATTAAAAAACAATAAGACATACTATCATTACCATTTAAAAGGGCCATGTTAATACGATGCCCCAAACCCCAGAGAGCTGATGACAATGAAAGTATGCCACATTTAGCTACGTGGGCAGTGAAACTCACCAGGCAGAAAATGTTTTCTTAAATAAGCTTCCATGACTGATTTTGCTCTTATTGTTATTGTTGTTGACTTGGGAATTATTCACAGGGATCAACTGATCACTGATCATTTTGAAACCATCTTCAAAAAAGAACTTGAAGCATAAGACAAGATCTTAATTACAGAAGATAATTTCTGTTCTGGATCTCTCTTGCTGCTCAAAGTCAGATTTTGAACATAAGCAATACCTTATTGGGCCAATTAATGCATTAATTTTTGTAATGCACATGCCTTGCTGATCAATAATTGTATTGGGCTGTGCAATATCTGTATAAATCACTGTATTGTAGCTTACTTAAAGAACATGTGACTTTGAAAACACACACACATACACATATGTGTGTGTGTGTGTATGTGTTTTCCTTTACTTGCTCCTTTTTTATATAAAGAATATTTATAATAAAGACCATTTGCATGGAAACTGTATTTGCTTCCCTTTTCAAGAATGCTTCAACAGCTTATTTCTAGCCTAAACCCACAATGCCTAGCCTTTACTGGAATTATCAATATTATAACATTCATAAGAAAATTATTTGCCATTTTTTTAAAAAAAAATCAGTTTTATATTTCTATATATTATAAAGCAAAAAAAGATAAAAGACTGCAAATTATGTTTGCAGTATTATATTATGTTGCAAATGCGTATATTACATTTTTTGTTGTTCTGCTGGATGTAAATTGCCTGAAAATTATTACACTATAAAATGTAAGAAAGGAGTAAGAAAAATTCAATATATTTTTATGTCACACAAAGACATGAAGCAGATTGTGCATAATACTTTCTGTTACACTGATATATATTTTGCACATCAGAATCTGAAATGTACACATACATGCTCGCACTCAGTACATTTTGCAATACAGAACCCTTTATAATCTGTGTTTGTATTCCAAATCTTTGTGAAAGTCTATGAAGATATGGCTGCCTTAAGATGTTTTGCTCTTTAAGCAAAATGGAAAATGTGTAGCTTCCCATGTATGTAACATGTGTTGAAATCTTGGCTGACAACCGGAAGACCAATGAGAGAGCAGCAGAAGAATATCAACTTTTCTAAATGTTATTTGTTTTCTCATTGTCATCCAGTTTATTATGAGTCAGATATAGATGTAGCAGCATGTGTAGAATGAGGCCCAAGTAATTGAAATAGGAAGAATAGTTTGATGACTGACACACAATAGGGATATACAGAGACTTAATATCAAAAATATTCAGCACAGTAATATGGAAGCAAAACATTTTAAATAAAAGTCTGGAAGTTGAGTCATGGCAACTGAATTTCTGTTCAAAAAGAAATCCAATTACCATGATTCAACTCTCAGACAAGTCTCCCTGGATGACTGAGAATTTTCATTGACTTTGAGTAAAGATCTTGCCTAAAAATGAAATGCAGAAATTGTAAAAATGCATTTCATTCTATATTTCTTTAATGTCTGGATAAGTACAAGTGTCTTTATAACCAACAGCATATCAGTGTGGACCGTCAGAGTGTGTTAAATCATTAAACTAAAACTGATACAGGTTCAGGTATACCCTTAGTCATAAAAACTCATGAGGTGATTTTTCTGCAATTATTACCTATCATACCAAACCAATTCCGCAGAAATGTTGTTTATCTGTTATCGGTAATGTGTGTAAAGCTGACAGTCAACACAATGCCCGACATTTTTAGGCAAAGTATGAAATGTCTGTGTTATTTTAATATGCTATATGCTTTCCCTAGTCATTGTATATCAAACCTAGGCATTATTCAGAATGGCAAGAACTATTTAGGCACAGCATGAAAAAAATCCTGAAAAGGGCTAGGGTTAAGGTTAGGGTTGAAAAGACGTATATGGAAATGAAAGAAGAAATGCAAAATAAAGTGCAGGACTTATTGAAAAAAAAAACAAGAGAAAAAGACCATTATTTACCTACTTGTTGCAAGAATGGCATTTTAGCAGGTGTATTTTATACTTTGCCTTTCTGGCATTGTACAGAATGCCTAGGAATTGTGTGAAATATTAAACATTTCATACTTTGTCATCCCATTTTTGGCATTCAACAGATTTCCTAGGCATTCTTATAAAATGTCTAAATTTCACACATTGATGGTAACATATATCAAACTAAAGTGGACCCCCTATGTAAGCTGCCTTGAGCTCTTGGAGAAAAGATAGTGGAATATAACTGTGCTAAATCAACAAGATCACAGCCACCATCACCACAATCCTCATTCACACAGTGTTTATATTTGGCCTAAAAACTGGAAGCTGGAAACAGTTGAAATCTAGTATAGATTGTTCTTCCAGGCTCACCCTTAAATTATTTCTTCATATTCAGAGAAAGGTTGTGTCATTTTAAAGGAAAATTGTAGAGCTCACAGATTGAAGATTTAAGAATCTGGGGGAATTGGGTGCAAGCATTATTTATTTATCTGCATACTTTCAGTCTGTTGATGTAGTAGCTGTCCATAACTTTAACACTAAATCTTTATCCCTTCAACCACAGAAACCTGTTTCTCATTCTTGACTTCAACTCATCTCTTTTCACCTGATCAGCTACTTCCTCACTATTGTTCTTATTTTTTTTTAACTCTAACATCCAGGAGGATATTTTTTTACCTGCTTTATATATATATACTTTGGCATCAAGTTTAACTTTTCTTGATTTGTGGTTAAGCTTATCGTAGATGCTCCATCATACCACAGTCCTCTGAATGCCACTCATAACTTATTATTATGTGTTATTCTATATGAAGCTATATTTTGTCAATCACTGCTCAGTTAGATGAATTGATTCAAAACTTTTCAAATAAAAAGTGGCTCAGTGTTTTTTTTAAATAGAATCTAACTGTATTTAATTCAAGGATTTTTTCTGAGTGTCAGGCATCATCTTAGGGTAGGCATTTTCTCTTCAGTCCATACAGAAAGAATGTTTTTCCCCTAAGATAATAAAACAAAGCTGCTTTTTATATTCAGAAGTAAGTTATTTATTATTGATCAATCAATTCTGAAATTTATATTACTTGCTGTGATCATTGTCTAAAACTATTCCATTAATCAATGTAAATTTCGAATCAATCATCACTGGGACAGCATCTTGGAGGTCATCTAAAGGAGGGCTTCCCCTTCATAGGTTAGAGTCCATTTATACTAATCCAGGATTTCAGTAATGCTGTATCATTATAATTAGGACTACTGTAACTAGATTGTAAAAATCCATTTGATTTTTAGATGGTAGCAAAGATTTAGAGCTTTCTTCCTTCTCATTGTGCTGCCATTAAGTAGCCATCTGGAAGTTGAATGTAAGTGTCCACCCATTTCTTCTGCAACATTGTCTTCTTTCTCCCATCTTCTGTCAACTTAGTATATGGCCCCATCAGCTTTAGTTCAGATTTTTTTTTCCCATTGTAATTTAACTGAGGATGGACAATCATTTTTTTTTATGTGTTGCTTTAATTTCAACTCCTGTTCTGAACAAGGAGTACAATTTGACTATCAATGACTCCTTGCGAATGGTATGTGTATGATGTTCATACAAATGCTATGACCTACAACATGTGAGCTGTAGGAACACAAATATTTAAGGATACATATTTGCTTGTGTATGTTTGTGTGTGATAACATTCTGCAAATAATGTTGTCATGACCCAGGTTGCCTAGGCAGATGCAGGCTTCAATAGAGTCCTTTATTGCTCTGCTAATTCCAGAAAAAAATGCCCCTACAATGGCCAGTAAAGCTCCACTTCAAATTCAGGGTCCACAAGGCAAGGTCTAAAGTCCACAAGCAAGAGTTGAAGTCCACAGGCAGAAAAACGATTCAAAGCAGAGTTTTAGAAGGCTGTGGAAGCACATGCCAAAGCAAAACAATTGTTCTGGACAAAGACACCTGTCAACCCTGAAGTTGGATGGCTGGTAGCCATCTTACTATTCTACTGAGGTTTTTCCTTTCTTCAAAGCTTCAGTCTTGACACAGACTAGAGATGAAGGATAGGGAGGGGTGTGTGTAGAGATAGTTGGAGTGCTATAACCAAAACAACATTCTTTCCCCTGGGAACCAAGGTCATGCGTGCAGGTGGTTGGGAGGTGGAGACTAAGGTCAGCCCACGTCTGGACTGTGTGCTGATTGGACCATGTGACTGATACCCTTGGGGAAGTAAAAAACTTTTACTTTTAATTAGGGGGAAAACTGGAGGGAACTTTTAGATCTGGTTTTCATCAGCATCATGACAATATGACATGCTCTAATAAAATGTTATTTGAGGAGACCTCATGCCTTGGAGTTCTTTTGTTTGAAGATATATTAGTTGGAACTCTGAACACACCCTCCCTTGACCTCTGCTTTAAGTCAATCCAAGCCAGGTGTTCCTTGTGAGGAGGGGTTGGGTAGCCTTCTCCCAGGTAGACTTGTAGACCTTATTTGAGCTTGCCTCCACTCCACTCTTGCCTTCAGATCAAGTGGGGGAGACAGCTGTTCTTCATCAGAGGGGATCTGCTACCTCTCGACACCACTGCCAATCTGCTGCCAATCTTCCCCCATGTCTGTGTGGGCAGGCAGCTCCTCATCCCATTGACAACCTTCCACAATGCCTGAGGGGCCTGGGACAGCATCAATCTTGGTT
Source organism: Pseudonaja textilis (assembly GCF_900518735.1). The sequence continues at coordinate 22,091,586 of NW_020769312.1, read as the reverse complement.
CCAACTCCTCCATACATGGATCCATTGAGGTCATGACAAATATTTTGTCCTTATCAAAGTATAGTAGTAGTGGCTCTGGTCACTACCAGAGAAAAGTTCAGTCTGGGAAATAATAATTACTTTGAAATTCATTGTAATGGAAAGATTGTGTTTTTCAACCTCCAGAAGAGCTGAGACAACTTCAAAATTCTTAACCAGCATGTCCTTCTGATAATGAGATTTGTACCTATTCAAGCAAAACCACAGCAACTATAACAACAATAAATGTGAAACACACAAAGATCAAATTTAACTCTGAGTTAGTCTTTATTTCCCCCTCTATTCTGCAGATTTAGCATTATTTCTGGATTGTAACTGGATTGTAACTATTGATTGTAAGCCTCTGAATTTCTTTGGATTTATTTGCTAGATAATGTGGTTAGGATTAGAGTGCACATATATCTCCTGTCTGACAACACCAAGCCTGAATAAACTAGTATAATTCCAGATTGAGTCACTAGCAGGAAATAATTTCTCCTTCAAACAGTTTTCAGTATTACTAATGAGCTGAAAATTAGCTACCAATTTCTTATGCGTTGTCCAGTCATTGGAAACCTTTGGTACATGATATTAAAAGGCTCAAGCAGTTTAATTATTTGGAATAAAATATTGGTCAAAGGGTTTCAGTGTTGCCATATATATTGTACTATCTTCTATTTTAACTGTACTAAAATACTGTAAATCACATGCTTTACTAAGCAAAGTAATTTCAAGTACGTGAGCATTTGCTTGTATGGAAAAAAGCAAGATTAAAAAGGCTGCTGAAATCATTGAGGAGGTTTACCCAGGATATTCCTCCATGATAAAAAAAAGGCTAATAGCACAAAATGGAGGCTCAAAACCAATTTATATAGTTTTGATCTTGTCAAGTTTTATGAACCCGAATGTCCACAATCAACCTATGGCCCAAAGAGACTCAAAAACTTGCCATGAAAAATTGTGGCATATTTAAATAATTACATGGCCAGGAAGTCATGATACTTATTTTTAATCATCTTAATATTTCTTCTGCCCTAGCCACATTTTTAGATGTTGCAGTAAGCCCAAAAAACATTGGCCATCCTTGATTGATATTTTAATGAGAAGTACAAACACAGCCAATTTATTCTCCAAATTATGGTGAAACAAACCATGGTATAGTGGTGTGGTGTGGTTGAATCCAGCCAACATTCATATGGAAGTAAGTCTTTCTCCATCCAATTATATATCTGTATGCTTATGTGCTATGGTTTATTTTCCTTTTGTTCTTTTAATTATAACCAACCTAGAACTAAGGAGAAATTTCCTGACAGAACCATTAATCAGTGGTACAGCTTGCCTTGTTGTGGCACATCCAAGTTGTGGAGGCCCCAACGCTGGAAGTTTTTAAAAAGGGATTGGACAGCCATTTGTCTGTCATAGGGTTTCCTGCTTGAGCAAAGGATTTGGACTAGAAGACCTCCTAAGGTCCCTCCTAGCTCTGTTATTCTGTTATTTACAGAATGATGCAAAAATAAGGCTACAATTGACTACTGGATAAACACAGGTGAACTTTATCCAAAAATAGAGCAGTCTGCATTTCTATTAATGAGTGAAATCTGTATGCAATATTAGGGGATAGTTAGGCTGTCGAAATGAACCATTAATTGAAGTGCCTTGTTCATGACAAGGAATTTAGATAATGTAATATGAAGCAATGGCAATCTGTCCCTGTTCAGACAAAGCAGAGGCAAGTTCATGAATTTTGATATCTCAGTTACTCTCCAAACACAACCATCTGCGTAACAGAGCTTCTATATCTATGGAAGCATTCTATTTAATGATTTGCCATTTCAGGTGGTCATTCTATAAAAACTGATACGGAGTTGAGTTCCTAAAGCCTATATTTTTATAAGAGACTGAAGGAAGCTGATGGAAATAATATTGGCTATGACCTTGAATATCCTGTCTCTATAAACCTGTAGAAGTCTCCCTTACAAATATGAAACTCGTTTTCATCTTAAAATAAGGCTGTAAAACTGAAAATCCCATTTAATGTATATTGAACATCTCTGAGAATGCTTAATAATGTTTAATTGCAGTCACCTTGCTTTAAGAGATGTAATTCAGAAGCTGAAACCTTAACTCATACAGCATTGTCTTACCCTACTATTATCACATAAAACCATGACTTCAGAGCAATCACTGGGAATTAAGAATTCATATGTTCTACTTGGCTATAGCCCAGGAATATGGAATCTATCAAGATATCAAGACTTGGGACATTTTGTACATAGAGAATGGTCTTACGAATTCTTATACAGCATAGAAAGGATAGATATTAGGGGTCATATTCACATTAGTTATTGGTCAACATTTGAATTAGAGTTATTGTCACTCCTTCACAGATGGTCATCATGACTTCTCATCAGAGGCACTGTAAAAGACATTCCATTTTGATGAAAGATGCATTTAAAAAAAAAATCACACCAGTCATCACATTGTCAGAGTTCTGACTAATTACTCATTGAAAACGTAACTCCAAGGCAAGTAGATTCCTCAAATGGTATATTTACTGGATATATCATATTGGCATAGCTGGTGAAAACCAACTCTGACAGTTCTCATGGTTTCATCTAATTAAAAGAATCAAACTGACCTCTCCCAAGTGTCACCAGTCACATTGTCCAATGAAGATGGAAGGCAGGCTTTTCTCCATTTTCAATGATCACCTTTTTCACTGACCTCGGTTCCCACAAGAAATCATTTTGTTTTGACTGGAGCCTGACTATCTACTCCCCCTCTCTCTTCCCCCTTTCTGGTTTCATGGCAACTATGAGGCAACACAAGATGGCTTCTCCCAGGTTCACTTCAGAGTTGACACACATTTGATTGCACCGCTTTGAGTGAGAGGTTCTGATTCTCTGATGTCCTCCCCTGGAATCCTATGTTCCTATCATCCTCTGCAAACTCTTCTTTCCATAATAAAATGGATGGGTGTTGTACAGGTAGTCCTTGACTTACAATGGTTCTTGTAGTCATCGTTCAAAGTTAAGGCCTTGACTTACGACCATTTTTTTACACTTATGACTGTTGCAGCATCCCCATGGTGACCAAAATTCAGATGCTTGGTAAACTGGTTCATATTTATGATGGTTGTCATGTCCTGGGCTCACATTATCAACTTTTGTGAACTTCTGATGAGCAAAGTCAATGGGGAAGCCAGATTCACTTAACAATAGTGTTACTAACTGAACATCTGCAGTGATTGACTTAACAGTTGTGGCAAAGAAGGTTGTAAAATGGGACCAAGCTCACTTAATGATTGTCTCACTTAGCAATGGAAATTTTGGGTCAATTGTAGTCATAAGTCAAAGACTACCTGTAGAAGGAACCTGCAAGATGGTTCTTTCTTCCAGTGGAATACTACCAGAAGCTTATTCAGAATGAAAGCAACTATGTATGTACTGTACATCTTTGCTAGCATTTGCTGCTGTATACTTCAATTGGGCTGGAAAAAATTAATTGTACAGGCATGGTCTTTGAAACAGTGCTCAAGTCTTAAATTATGCAATCCGTACAGACGTCGTTTTTTTCAGAAGTCCCAATCAACCTATGATATCTTTGTTGGCAAAGAAAATAAAAAACTAGGAAGGAGCCAGAGTTGGCTCTTATTCAGCTCAGTTTATGTTGCTGTTTCAGTGCCATTTTTTCAAAAACAAACAGCAACAAGAAAAAGGCAAGTTGGAGCAAACAGCATGGTTTGAAGAAGTTATTAAACTACAAGTCCCAGCATTCCCCCAACTTCCTAACTATTGACTATACCTCTGGGAATTGTACTTCAACAAAGGTGAGACAATGGCAAGATAGTAAGGATAGATTGTCAACTCCAAATAGATTCCCATTAGCTGAAAGAATTACAATGCTGCTTTCTGGCTGTTTTTTATCCCCCTTTTGGAGTAGAACTCTGATACATGGATTTTATTTTATAATATAATATAATATAATATAATATAATATAATATAATATAATA
>NW_020769312.1:22052252-22086060 GCF_900518735.1 Pseudonaja textilis | reverse complement strand
AAGTCTGAACAGTGGGGTATCTAATGGCTGGAATTGCCCAGGTGTTAATTGCTTTCATAATATTTCTTCCACTGAGTTTAAGATCTTCTTTAATCTCATGGTGTATTCACTTCTAGCCTTCTTGACTCAGTTTGATGTTGCCAATTTGAAAACTGGCAAGTTATTTGTAGTGATTGTCTACAATATAATATACAAATAACACCTGATGTTATTTCCATAGGGTATCTTGCTCCTTCAATAATTCCTTATCCTCTGTTTATTCCTTTTATTCCTTATCATTGTTTATGTTCAGAAGCATATATTCAAATAAATGTTCCTGATGAATTGAAATACCTAACAGGGTTGTAACTGAATGAAAGCTAGGCACTTTTACTAATAGTTACTAGGGCGACCCATGAAACAATCCAGATGAATTTAATAGAAAGTCTTACAAGTTCAGGTTTTCACTGTTTAGGTATTGCAAGCCAATGACTTTATTTTAAGAAATTAAATTAACTCAACCCACATTTTACTTTTTTAAAAATATCACTTGGATTTCCCCCCACCCCCTCTGAAACAGAAACATTCTGGAACTAGGTCAATTAGGAAAGCATGACCATGAGGAATGAACAGCTTTGCTAGCTTAATTTGCCATCCAATCATTTCATTTGTGGAACTTCTTTTAAACAGCTGTGTTTATCCTCATGAAAACCCTGTGCTCTGCACAGCCACCAGTTCCAGACACCATATTCTGCAGTCTGTTCCAAACAGAATAAATCCTGCTCTCTCTTTCTCTTCTCTCTTTCTTTCCCTCCCTCCTATTTTTTGCGAAGTCAAAGCTGAGAAAAAAAAATGTGACTTAAACAGCAATATAAACTCAAGCATAATGCATAATTATCTTTTAAAAACATTATTAAAAAAACTGCAAAAAGCAATATTGTTACATTTTTTAAAAATGTAAGTGCTTGATTAAATTGCTTTTTTAAAAAAAAAAAAGAGAGAGAGATGTAAATGTTATCAGTTTTGCAACTTAGTAATCATAAAAGTGCTTTTACTGAAATATCCTTGTTTAAACAAAACAATATTTTGAAGAGCAATTATTTTACATACTCAGTTCAATAATCTTCCCCAGTCTGGAGTCCAGTGAGAGTTGTGGTCTGAAAAGATCTGAAAGACATTTGAGGAAAAGCTGACTTAAAACAATACAAACAATCATAATTTTTCAGTTTTCAGAGGAACATCTATTCTTGTGTTTAAGATTGGGCTGATTGCATATTAATAGGTTAGAACATGCCACAGAGCTTTTGGCTCATGGTAAGAGCTTCATATTTTTTTGTTTTTGTCAGAAGTTTTAAATAGACGAACCATGCATACTTGAGAATAGTTTCCCACCAATAGGTCTCTTTCCTACCCCTCCTATATACACAGTCTACATTAGCAGATATTCTACATTCCCTGGGAAACCTTTTGCAACGCAAACTTCTCTGGTGGTGTTCTTTATTTATTTTTTCCTGAAGTTTTGCCTTTAAAAAAAAAAAAATCTCAGTGCACTTGAAAAGAAATCAGTGTATCAATTTTTGCTAGAACTTCAACAGTTATGCATTATTTTTTACTCAAATCCCTCACAGATCCTTTTTCTTCTGAGTTGTAATTTTGACCTGGAAAAAGATAAATTCCACTGGATTCCCTTGAATATATATACACCAAGATACTCTCAATCTTACACGTCATTGTAGTTGTGCTTTTAAAGTTGTAGCAACGTTTCGGCAGAATCTCATCTGCCATCATCAGGCTTCTGTATAGTGTTCATCTGTGAGTCAGGCTTTTACAGTGGTTTCAGATTTAAATTTGGGGCAGCCTATTGCTGTGCCAGAATGGTTTTTTCTTCATCCTGATTGGTTGGGAGTCTTGGTCGGTGTTTATTGGTCTTGGAGTTTGCTGTGTTCTGCTTGATTGATGTTTCTAATATCTTCTGTCTGTTTTTTGGCTCTTTTTGTATCTTGATTGGCTGGCAACATTGTGTTACTTTATTGAGGCCTTTAGTGCAGCTTGGTTCCCGGTAAATGAACGGCTATCATTAGTTAGGAAGCTAGGTTTCATCTGGGTGCCTGGTTGGGGTGTGTTTGAGCTGGAGGTATGGGGGGGGGATCTGTTTGTGCCCAGGTGTTTGCCTGGCTTGTGGTTTGGAGATTCTTTTGTTTGTGAGTGCAGGATTCCAAATGATTTACAGTCTGGTGTGCCCGGCCACATACATTGGACAGACCAGACAGTCTGGTCTGCCCAGCCACATACGTTGGACAGACCAATGGAAGAATAAGTACCCACCTGGATGAACACAAAAATGCAGTCAAAAAGGAAGTGGAACACACTTCCTCACTAGTCAAACACATGGAAGCCACAGGTTATAGCATCAACTTCAATGGCACCAAAACCCTAGCCACTATAGAAAACCCCAGCCACAGAATCATCAGAGAAGCCATAGAGATTGAAAAAATACCAGAAAGCATGAATAGAAGAGATGATTCCACCAGACTGTCAATCAGTTTTGAAATAGGATGTGAAAACAACAATGGAGAAAAAATAAATCTCGGGAAGGTATTTTTGACTTTTCTGAAAACCCTTTCTAACATACTTATTGGATGAAATAAAATAATTGATGAACTCAATTCGCACCTCAAGGAAGATAATAAATGATCCTCAGATTAGTATTGGTCTTAATAACCTTAATTCTTATTCAGGTTAAGCCATGCAATCTGTATGTTTGTATTTTTTGATTAATGGAGGTATTTACCATTAAATTGGTTCTCTTCCAACATTTAAAGGCACTGAGTTTGAACAGATATCCTTTAGTAGACACTGATCATGAAAGGATATATAATTTTAGGATTAATTTGCAACTTGTTTTTCTTTTTAAAAAAACAAGAACAAATATAGGGTGGCTGCTAAATTCATTAGAGTTCAGACATTGTTTTGATTCACACTGCTAACATTAATTGGTAGTCTGCATATGCTTCCAATCTTTTATTTTTTTAAAAGCAGTTCATAGCTCTTCTAACTACAAAGATGAATTTAGACATATAAACTATATCTTTTGCTCAAATTCTTTCTTGCTAAACATATGAACTACTACTTTTTCTATTCTAAACTAGAATCATCAATTGAGATTAAAACCAATTACAAGAAAGTAATATTAATTGTGTGGCAAAGAATGATATATAAAATGGCATGTATATCCATATTAATTATTATGGGGCCAAATTGTTATTCTATCTATGCTTCACAATGACCTATCCAACCTGAAGATATACTGAGCTGCAATATAACAAACTAATGTTTTCTTCAGAAGAAATTTTGCTATGATGAATTGTGTACTTCATCCTGTTGGCTGAACTTGTGAACCTTTTTCAACTCAGAAAGAATAGTTTCCTTACTCTGGTTTTTGTATGGTACATTTAAAATAAAGAGTTATACCCTGTTTATAATTCCAGAAGAATACAATGCAAAACCTGGCATTTGCCCAATTGCATACTGTATTTACAATATCAAAAATCTCTGGTTAACTGCAATTCAATAAAAAAATATTATTAAAAAATATCTGCAATATTTTTATTTTGCTTATGGTACCCGAATACAATAAAACCTGGGAGTTAATTGCTCAGTTGTAGAAATAAAGTATGCTTTATAGCAAAGTAGAGTTTCAATCCCTCTAATCTTACACTAAATGACAAGGAGGAGCAGCAGGTTTTCAACTCAATCTGGCTTGAGCTGTTAATGCAAGCTGGAGATGCCAAGGCCTAATCATGACATTGGTACAGAAAGCATATTTGGGAGACAGACCTTCCAAATTAAGAGGTAGACTTGGTACAATAATTTTCACACAAATAATGTTCCAAACTACTGGAGCATCATTCTCTGGATAGAGAAGTCACCAGCTTCCTGATTCTGTTCTTTGCATTGTCAATTATTTTTTTAAAAAAAGCAAAAAATGAGAAAGGGCAGGAGAATTGTATTTTTCAACTTGCAAGTTTGATGTCAGCCTTATCAGGTAGAGAAGACAAAAAACACAACTAGGTAAGCAACCATTTTTTTCCATCTATAAGATGTCCCCATGTATAGAACACCCACCACCACTTTTTTACCCCAAATTTGGAAATCAATATTTTAAGCAATCGGAAGTTTTGCTAGTAAGTTAGTTTGCAGAGATAAGGTATTGGCAGTTTCGCAACTACGGTTTTCCTCTCATCCTTGATGTATAAGGTGCCCCTCTATTTTTAGGTAAATGTTTTGAAGAAAAAGTGTTGTATGATACACGGAAAAGTAGGTAATACTACTTTATTGTAAACCTACATCAACAGAATGTTGCCGGTCTGAAAGTGCAATGCCCCTGTCATTTTCTTTATAGCCTGAAAAACTAAGGGTTTTTCTTTCTGAGCATCTTGCCATCTCCACTATTCAGCTAGAGGCTAGATAAGTGGTGGTGAACCTATGGCACACGTGCCACAGGTGACATGCTGAGTCCTCTCTGTGGGCATGCACACCATTGTCCCATCTCAGCTCTGCCACCCATGTGGGGCAGGCATGCCCCTCCCTCCAGCCAGTTGACTTTTGGATCTCTGCCATGCATGCGGGGGGGGGGCATGTGCGGGACATTTCACATTGCATTTTTGGGGTGCGTGCGCTTTGGGCACTCGGTGCCAAAAAGGTATGCCATCACTGGGCTGGAGGGTACACTCTCTCCTATCTGACTGTTCCCTAAAGAGCATCTCTACACCTTGTTTCCCGAGACTCATTTTCAGCCATCTCTAATCTGGCTCCCTTCAAATATATTAAAATCCCCGAGAAATCCCAAACAGCCAATGGGTTTGGGGCATCTAATTGGGAGTGCTGTGGAAATACATTGCTTCCCTCCTGTTTACACAAACAAGAATGAAAACCCTTCCAGAGAGGTCTTTTCTAGCAGAGTTTGCCTTCCCATGTGCGCCACAAAATAAACCACAATTGTAAAAGTAATGAAAAAGAGAAATAAAAAAGAGAAATAAGATTCAATTGGTAGCAATTGCACACGTTTATTTACAAATTAATTAATGGGGTTCTCCATGGACCATGTGTGTATCCTCCCTATGATCCCTGTCTGGATATCTTTCATGGACATGTGGTGATTTTGGCTAATGTCTGCCTGAGTCCTATTAAAGTCTTCAGTGTAGTCTCCTCTGAGGGGCTAGGATTTTAAAGTTACTGTGTAATGGAGTGTGTTGCCATTTACCATATAATCTGATAGCCTTGAGAGTCAGCCAGGGAGCTATTTAATATTATACATACAGGTCAAGTGAGCAAAAAGAGAAAGAAAAAGAGAAGAGACAGCATGATCCTTTGAGAAAGAAGGGAAGGTTCCAGCAAGATATTGGGGCAGATCATTTTTTTTTAGTTTGAACATTGTGCAGCATTTTTAAAGTTAAGGAAAAGGAATACCACAGACAGCATTGTTGTTGTGATTTGCTTAATCAGTAAATGCTCAGCACTTACCCTCCTACAGACACTCATACACACACTCTGTGCAGATGTCATACTTGTTATCCCACCCACACAGGCGCACATTTCATACAGATGTAGCTCTTAGCTGCCTCCCTTTGCTGAATGCCAATCAGAAATGCAGAAGCAGAATTTTTGTGTGGTCTTTTTAAATTAGTCAGCATGCTAAATAAATCATCTATTCTGCATGGTTAAATGGAAAAACCATTTAATAGACTTTACAAAGTCACCTTCCTGAGTTCAGTATACAGACGCGTGCATGTATTCCACCTATGCTTTTAAAAATATATAATTCATTTAAACTGGGTGGCAATTAAGATGTTGCTTGTGTTTGGTTTCATATAAGTCAGACTGATAGTATGAGAGCGTGCCACCTTGAGGAAGATTGATTCCCATGATTCATTCCTGAAGAAACCAATTCATAATTGTGTATTTAAAACTGCATATTTTGCAGGAATGGCTCCAAAAAATGCTAAATCAAAGATCTTAATTACCTAGTCTTCTTTGTGAACTGAAACCGATGGATTAAAAACATTTTTTTCCAAGACTTTTCAATTTCCAAGTTATATAAGAGCAATGTGCATGCCCATTTTTGTTTTAGAATTTTCTATTCCTTTAGGTCAAGGGTCCCCAAACTTGGCAACTTGTGGACTCAACTCCCAGCCAGCATAGCTGTCTGGAGAATTCTGGGAGTTGAAGTCCATAAGTCTTAAAGTTGGCAAGTTTGGAGACCTCTACTTTAGGTTATAAATGTTTTTACAGATTGAAACAACTGGTATGTTAGCACAGGTAGTCCTCAATTTACAACTGTTTACTTAGTGATTATTCAAAGTTACGACAAACTCCCCAAAAGGAACCTACAAGTAAGTTCCAAAATTCTGATGCCTAGACCCTTCCCTTAAGGTCACATGACTGCATGTTGGGCATTCAGCAGCCAGACCAGGTCTATATCCATTTGCCGTGCCCCGTGATAATCTGATTGTGATTTATGATTTTTTTCCCCAGAAAATAAGCGTTTACTTCAAGTTTCCAGAAAAAGCTGACAATAGGGCACTATGGATTTGCTTAATAACCAGTGCATTTGGTTAATGACTGCTAAAAAGAGAGATTGTAAAATCAGGTCCAGTTATGTGATTGTCTGTTTTACGACTGTCACGACTTGCGACTGTAATTGTGGAGGACAATTATGATTGCAACTCAAGGACTACTTGTTTGCATAGGTTAATAAAAGCATAAAATGACTAACCATATTATTTATGATTATGACAAAATTATTTTTGTCAGATGTTTTATTAATGTACAGGAGTGAATCCATGGCTCAATGTAGTACCACACAGTAATACAACAATTCATATAAGAAGAGCAAATCAAGGTTGCTTTTTTCTACTCTTTTATCAGCATAAATCTGCAAATCTAATAGTCCAGGGAGTTAACACCAGCTTGAGAGTCCAAATGCTGCTAGGAATGATCATAGATGAACTAATTAATAATTCATTAATGATTATAAGATGCCCTCCTTACTAAGTCAGAACTCGGGAAGGCAAGGCAAATTGAGACATAGTTTTGTCTAAAAAACTGCTGGCTGGGTAGCTAGAATAGCATCCCCATTCACTGAAGGTAATGACAAAGAGCAAGCAGAGACTCAGCTTACATTTTTGATTCTGTGTTCAGTGCATTTCTGCATCTCTGTCTGTTTCTTTCATTTCCCACCCAAGATATTAATTTCAATGTGCTTAATGGTAGAACATGATTTCTAATGTAGATAGATGGATGGATGGATGGAGGTAGGAAGGCAGGCAGGTAGACAGATAAGATTAGATGATAGATAGGCAGGCAGGCAGGCAGATATATCTCAGTATGACTCACAGTACTTCCTCCTCTTATGTTCTCTTATACTGACTTAAAAATCAACTCTCTGTCCTCTGTTTTATTACTGGGGTTCTGAGAAGTTGGAAGACTGGATCTGAAGTTTTGGTTGCTTTCCTAGCAATTATGCTATCTCATTCTGCCTTGTGTGAAATATTTTGAGGTCCATTCTGACAGGTGAAATCGAGGTCCATTCTGACAGGTGAAAAAGTGCCTAGATGAGCTAACAGACCAGAGATAGTTAACAGCAGATGCATGGATATAAGTAAACCTTCATCTATTTTTGCAAGTATTTACCGTTAATTCAGATGTTACAAATCTAAGGGCCCTGGTTTAACTGCCAAAGGCCAGTTTGCTGATTGGTATCATAAGGACAGGAGTGTATGAATGAATGAATATAAATAAATAGCTTTTTACTATTTTAATCCTTGGTAGTAAGTTAAAACACTGTCTTATAATAGTTTCCAATTCTGTACATCTGCATACCATCAAGAGAGTGATGACAGAGAGAAAGCCCATACAAATTCAGACAAACATCCAAATTTGTCTGGCTTTACTTTTAAGATGCCAGAACATTTGACAAGTGTCCTTCAAAACAGGCTTAAATTATTCATTTCTGTGGGATATCTGGATTTGCATAATGTTCCTATATGGCTATTATGCCAAAGAGTTGAAAGAATGCATGATGGTGAGATCTAACTACAGACAGTCTGAATACTAATTTCAGGTAAATTGTAGCAACTTACATCACCATGTAATCAAATCATAGCAGTTTACATCAGCAAAATATTTAATATAGTATAGTATATGGATAAGTACTTTATGGGGGGGGGGAATCAACATAGATTACTTAGTAACTCACAAGTCATCTTTGTTTATTTAAAAAAAAATAAAGCAGAAAGGGACCATTTTCATGAGGATTAGAATAAGATGTAAACCTTGAATTTTGCTTTAAAGACTTTCTATGATTCTTTAGGTATGATAAAAGTGCTAACAACTTTGTCATTTATTGGCCTCTGCTAATAAGTTCTTTAATGATGATATCAACCCATCAATATGAAAATATTTTATTGATATTTTACCTTCAGGTTTTATTATTTTGAATAAAGAGAAATTGCAGCCAAGTTAAGAGGCTTGGTTGATCTAACTAAATACAATTTTTGACATGCTATCATCCATCCAAGATGTATTGTGTCTCTTGTATTATTTTACAAGCCCTTTTTATTATCCTCACACATAACATTAAAGCAAATCTGCATCTGTTAAGGTGAATTTTATTTGTCATACTTGGGTCTAAGGGTTCCCTTGTCTTTTTCTCACATTGAAAGAATAATCCATTATCCAGCACATGACAAATACTTATTAAGATTTATTTTATTTTTACTGCCTTGGAAACATTTGTTTTTTACCTCTGGTTATAAAATCTCAAATTTTCTCCAGTTTAGAACTAGACATCAACCAATAAAAGGGCAAAATGAAATAATAGCTAGCAGAGAATGAGGTTTTATGTTTGGTTTGTATTTGTAAGAAACCACCCAGAATCAGCCTGCATGAAATGTATACATTAACATTGGATGGCATAATTTGAATTAATCTGCTTGGAGTAACATCAAGTAACAATTCTTTACAAGCAGATATTTTCGCTACATGTTTATATTTCTGATCCAGATTATATTAGGAAAGACTTTTCATCACTCCAAAATATTTTATACTACACACACTTCTAAGAAATGTGTGAGATTCAAAGAGCTAAACTTCTTTGGATATAATTCTAAGTGTAAAAGCAAAAACAATTATAAATTAACAGTACATTTGGAATGTGCTGACATCACTGAGACCTGAAATTAATAGCAATAAAATTAGGAAGTAATTAAGTCTTGATCTGATAGAAATCATCAAAAGCTTATTTTGTTCTTAAATTTAACTTTAGATCTGAGGGAATTCCCACATGAGATTTTGTGTCACTGAGGTTGCATCATCATAACTGAAACAGAAATTGAAGAACAATTATTCTTTTGGAAATCTAGGGAAGTGATAAGCAGTAGCTTATCTGTTTATTCTAGGAAGGAACTTCATTGTCTTCTTCCTTTTCACTTATGCAGAATATTTGATGTCTTGTGTGGATAACAATCATTCTCAAAATGTATCTGTGTTCAAAGATTTGTAATTCTACAAACAATAGTATCTCTTTCTGTGTATATTCAGGCTTATCAGTCATTTGGACAGAATATTCCAAAGATGGAAATTACTTGCATATTTCTAACAATTGGTTTGGATCTCGAGTTAGGTAGAGTAGTAAACAATTGGAATAAACACAAATGCCACCCATTTATTTAGGTCTAATGATTTAGTTCAGATTATGACATTGAGGATGGTGATAATTTCTGTTAACTATATAACCTGATTTTCTTGATAGACTGCGAAATATTCCTTGAGAATTTGATATCTTAATTCCTAATGCAGCAGAGTCACATACATACCTATGCTTGTGAGAAGAAATACTCTTCAACTATTTATGCACATTCAGCCTCATCTAACAAGATAAGAAATAAAAGGAATAAAAACACATCAGTTTATCCTTTCTTAGGCATCTTGTTGCAAGGAAAGAATACAAAGGTAACACAAAACAGTTTGTATCATTTCTCTAAGGAAGGACTAAAGTTACTATTGTACTGTGATTCTTACTGTGTTAGAAATAGACTAAATAGTAATAGCTGTGGTGGTGCAGTGGTTAAAATGCAGTATTGCAGGCAAACTCTACCCACAGCCTGGAGTTCGAGCCTGACTGGTTCAAGGTTCACTCAGCATTCCATCTTTCCAAGGTCGGTAAAATGAGGACCCAGATTGTTGGGGGTAATATGCTTACTCTGTAAACTGCTTAGAGAGGGTTATAAAGTGCTCTGAAGTGATTTAGTCTAAGTGCTATTGCTAGTAATTGTATTAATATATTTTAATTAAATAGGTAATAATTTAACAGAATTTGGTTTTGTGCTGGCCCTATCCACTATTTGTAATTGGGTTCCATATTCTGGTATTCCAAGGCTAAATGAGATCAAAGGGTTGCACTCTCCCATTTGATAGTCCAATCAAAGAGTATGACTCTCAGATATTTAACATACTTCAGTGGCATTACTTAGGCTTTCCACATACAAGAGTTGTGGTTTTTCATGGCATTTTCTGTGAAAAAAAATGAGAGTCCATGTACAGGCAGTCCTCATTTAGCAACCGTTTGGACAGAGACTTCATAGCTGTGACAGTGATGAAAAAGTATATTTGTGACCCCCTTTTTTCCACATCTCACATGGAGAGATTGCTTAAAGAAGCTCTCTCACCTTGGGATTTTTTTTTTTCTGTACTGCAGAGGTTTCCTAACTAACTGCAAATTAACAAATTCATCTTTGTGATCTCAAGTAGCTGGTTAGAACTCTTCACCAACTTGCAGCTGCTGGATAAAATTAACAAGATCCTAATCAGTTTCACACTAAAGGCTTAGTCACAGCCCCTTAGGAGACTGGCAACTGCATTGGAAAGCATGCTAGGTAAACTGGTACTAGCACATTCCTTTCAATGTGTATTTTCCATTGCCTGCCTGTTTACTCTCTTATAATCCCTTGCTCTCCAGTAAATGTAAACACAAGCATTAATCCTCTTCTTGCTAATTATTGCCATGCCATTGTGAGCATTTCAAAGGGCATATAATACCTATAATATTTGTCTTTTTACCAGACTGATTTATAATTTCTAGAAACCTTCCCATCATTTAGGCTCACCCACCTGTTTGGGGTCACATCCTTCTGATGCTGTTAAGCAAGGGCGTCAAACTTGCACCCATGGGCCGAATGTGTCGTGCATTGGCCACGCCCACTCTCAGTTTAGTGAACAGAGAAAAAGTCACGACATGACATATGACGACAACATGATGTTGCGAGCTTGACATCCATGCTGTAAGGCAAAGGAAAACTAAAACAAAATTAGAAGCCCAGTTGTGATCACATAATGGTTCACTTAGCAATCACTTCATTAATGACTGAATTGCCAATCCCAGATGCAGTCACTAAACTAAATAAGGATTTTGTGAATGAAGACCCAATTAAGGTCACTAAACAAAGACTACCTGTAATCCTGGAGAGCTGCTGTTACCCATGAAGTCCCCAAGCATTCTATAGGCCTGTCTGATATGGCTGCACTACATCGCAGTAAACTGCTTTGGAATTGATACTTTGCAACCTTCTTGAGGTGCAGCATGACCAGATCTTCCAATATCCAGAAAAGGTTTCTGTATGTGATCATTTGACTTGAAGTACCAAAAAGACCTCCAAAGTGACACGAAGTACCACACAAAACTGTAATGTAGTAACTTCCCTTGACTATTTAGAAATGGAGGAACACTTCGCTGTTTGAAAAGCTTCACATTTTACCCAGCTGTGCTTGACAGGTCATCGGAGTAAAATATCTCTTGAAAGACATGATCCTTGTGTTCTAGTCAAAGACAGATTCTTTTCTATATCCTGACAGCTTCAGTAAATGGCCTACAAAAAGTCAAGCAGGCAGGACAGTGGCAATAATTAAAGAAGGGCAGTGTTTCACAGAAATTCCATACCACGTTAAATGTTATAACATCCCTTTGTTTCCTTTTTTGACAAAGAACTCAATCCGGAAGGAAAACAGCACAATGTTAATCCATTTCTGTTTCAAAATCATTAACATAAATGGGAGCTGAAGCAAGGTTGTTGTTGTTGTTGTTGTTGTTGTTGTTGTTGTTATTCTGCCATTCATGCCACCCTTTTCAAACTGTCAACATGTCATGATCTTCTGCAGTTACCTGAATGCGAAGTCACACAAACTATTCATTTTTACATCAATTGTTGGCCTTGGATTCCAGTTAATTGAAATGGCAGTTTTTATTTTGCTAAAAGAAAAAAAGGGGAAAATATAATGAAATTTAATGCATTGAGCAATTGGAATTTAATCAACAGTAATGGATGTATCATAATGGCACAATAAGGAATGTTATATAATTTTAGTTTTCCATTTAATTCATGGAACAAAAAAGAACATAGGTCTGGAAAGGAACTCAGAGATCTTCTAGTACAAACCCTGCTCAAGGTCGGAGACCTTATACCATCCTGGTCCAATGTATGTCCAGTCTATTTTTGAAACCCTCCAGTGATGGATGTCTATGGAGATTTCAGGTTTGGTTCTCCCAATTTTTTTTTTTTTTTCAAAAAGCAACTGGACTTTCTTGGTGTTATCTTTGAAAGCATTTCATTTGTCATTCCAAGAAACTTCTTCTAGAAGGCAAGCTATTCCATTGATTAATTGTTAACAGAAAATGTGTCCTTACTTCTGGGTTGGGTCTCTCTCTTCAAAACGTTTCCACCCATTACTACTTTTTATGTTCTCTGGTTCTTTGGAGAATAATCAATCCCTTCTTTGTGACAACCCCTCAAGTACTGGAAGATAGTTATCACATACCTCTAATCCTTCTCTTTGATAGGCTAGACTTACTTAGCTCCCTCAACCATTCATTTCTGCTATTATTGTTGTTGTAGCCTTTGATTTTTTTTTTTCTTAGGATGTTAAATTTTGGGTTGCTAAGCTTTGAATTAATGGAAAAGTTGCAAAAGGAATTGTATTCAGCTGACTTGGAAAATTTGCTAGTTAAGAAGCGGCTTCTCTGAAGCATGTTGAATGTCTCAGGTGAGGATGTTTTGGGGACAAAGAGATATGAATCTTTGCAAAAATGAGTATAATATCTGCCCCCCCCCCCCCAATATAAAGAAATATTTTGGGGTAGAAAGAGAGAAAAAATATTTTATGACTAGCACTTCTATGTCTAGTCACAGCAAATAATTTACCAAGAATCTTTAATCAATTTTTTGGGGGGAAAGGGATGCTGAAATATTGTACTTTGGGATTGTTTTTGAGCTTGGTCCTTTTTGTTACATCTGTTTCCCAAAAGCAGGAAAGCTGAAAATAGAGTCCATCAAACTTGGAGAAATGTGTGTTTTTTTGTCTGGAATATGTTTAATGTTTAAGTTCTTCCTCTGGCAGTGAATTATTCATATTTACCTAACTCTCCTTTAATATTCTTCATCCATGTTTTATTTTCCTTTTGCACTGTTTGGTATTTGAATTCAACAGAATTTTATGTGATACTGCTTATGCTAATTCAACATGATACCACCTGTGCTAATTCATTTATGTGGAATATGGTTATGGAGGGTTTGACATTACTCAAGTATATCACAAAAACAATGTGCTTTAAGTCTCACAATATTTGGCATGTGGACTACTGTAGTTGTGGCTGATTAATAGCAACAAATAACTCCACCTTGGTAATGAAGGTTGAAACAATTCACAAATAACAATATTTGCATTAGTAATCAACATTCTAAAGTGCCGTGAAAGCAATCTCATATATGAACTGTTGCCAAACAAGCTTTGCTCTATAGAATCCTTGGGAAAATTATAATTTCTTTTTTTATGTCTTTCATGTTTCCTTGGCAGGAACAGCTCAGAAAGGAAGCAGTTTAACATTATGAATGTAAAGAAGCATATTTCTTGCAGGCTAGTTTGTTCCAACTAATACAATAATGAACATTGCATCTTCTTTTGTGTTGCTGAAGAAGAACTAATACTCTTCTCCATATTGGTGTTGGTTTCTTATTATCTTCATTTTTCTCCTGACATCTTCCTGCCTATTGTAGGAGTGGTGTGGTGGCCTAGAGGTGGCTGTG
This sequence comes from Pseudonaja textilis, assembly GCF_900518735.1. The sequence continues at coordinate 22,071,946 of NW_020769312.1, read as the reverse complement.
AGTTCAATCCTAGGTAGAGGCAGATATTTCTCTCTCTGGGCACAATGAGAATACATCTGTTAAACAAAACTTTGTGCTGGTGACAGGAACAGTATCTGGCTAATAAACACTCTTCTAGTTCCATTCAGTTGCCCAGACTTCACCCTGCAAGGGATTATGGGGTTGTTAAAAGAAGAAGTAGATCGTGCTGCCTATCACAAGTCCTAATGTAAAAGGGAGCATTCCCAAGAGCGTGCAATCAAAGTCTTCCACTTTTAACAAATGACGTTGGTTCTAATCTCATGTGCATTCCAGTTTCATACAGCAATTGAGTGACCACGTGAACTGAGACTAATTAATGACATCATTTTCTGGTTGTTAATTGATAGCCATTACTATTTATTTAGGGACAATTTATTTAGGCCTTCTTTGACTTACAAGCATTTGTTTAGCAATCGTTTTAAGCTACAGCAGTCCTGAAAAAAATGACTTATGACTGGCCTTTACACTTATGACAGTCACACCATCCTTCTTGTCATATGATCAAAATTCAGGTCCTTGGTAACCAGCATGTATTGCACTCTCCAGGATCATTGGATCACCATTTACAACCTTCCTAGCTAGCTTATGACAATCAAAGTCAGTGGTGGAAGCTGAAGTTGCTTAATAACCACTTAATTCACTTAACAACTGCAGCAAAAAAAGTTTATACAATCAGATGTGACTCACTTAACAGTTGTCTTGCTCAGGAATAGAAATTCTTGTCCCAAATGTAGTTGTAAGTTGAGAATTACTGTAACAAGGCAATGGTCTAGTTGAGTTGAGATAAAGTTCTTTATTAGAAACAAATATCCTGACCCATTTCATGGGCTGCTGAAGTTGAGCAATATATTAGCTCTGTAGTCAGTGTATTGTTCATTTTTGCCTCCAATACTACATGTCTTGTTCTTATACAAATGGAATTTCTTTTTGCCTCTCTTGGATTGCAACACCTCAATGACCAATGATTCCTTGAAAAACTGCTTTCCTGGTGGTGATTAGAATTAACAGTTATGAGTTATGCAGAGATTTAGAGGTAAAAGCCATGGTGTTCCCTGCATTTTTATTTTATTGTTGAGAAGATCATTGAGGGTTGATGATGAAGACTGTTGCAAGGTTTGTGCCTAAAGCATGATAAGTTATTCACAGAGGAGGAATGTAAACCATCCAGTGAACAGATGCAGAGCTTGTAGTCAAATAAATCAAGAGGTGCTATGAATGATGCAACTGTAGAACTGAATATAGGCTGATTGAAATTATGAGTATCAAAACTGATTAAAATGGAGGAGAATGGATACCAAAATGAAACATATTATACTTACAAAACCTTCACCCAAGTTGACCCAGGTATGGTGAATGAGGCTGATTTTTAAACTCAGATTCCAGAATTAATAAGAACATTCTGCTGTCACAAACTACTATCTCTTTAAAGCTAAAAGGGTATTAAATTTTTATATCAAAGAGAACATTTATCACTTATGGACTGCTGTTGTTGACCTTCTGTTGCTCCATCCTCATTCTTAATATGCATTCATTCCTCTATTCAGGCCGAGTTCTAATTTTCCAAAAGCTTGCCAGTTGATAGTTAGATTTTCCAAAACCCTAAAAATGTATAACATATTTATGACTTAGCACACCCAGGCAAGTGCTTGGCAATTTTACAATTAAAGTGTACTACATGAATTGCAGAATAAAACAAGATGGGCACTCTGAAAAACAGAAAGCTAAAACCAGACTCTCTAAGGGTATGTGAAATAATAATGCAACTCAGTCAGACACTTTGTTAAAATTATATGTTAGCTTCAGATAAAATTATATGTTAATTTAACAACTGCAACTTGGGCTGGTAACCCTGTCACTAAGAAATGCTGTCATGACAAGAAACATCACATGACTGCAATGAACACATGACCTCACTTTTGCCACAGTTGTCAAGCAAATCACCCATGGTCATTAAGAGAGATATCACATGATACTGCCAGCTTCTCCACTGCCTCTCTTTGTCAAAGCAGATCACATCAAAACCAAAAATAAAACCAGATTAAAACCATTAAACATAATAAGTAGGCAAGGGCAAGTCATGTGTGAATCAGTATAACCACTCAGCAGGTTCTGCACCCTGACCAAATCCCCAGGCATGATGACTTGGATGCTTTGGGGAGGTATGAGTATCACAGTGGCAAATGGTATTCTTGCATTTATTTATTTCAATAGGGATTTAAGAGATATGCGTTTATAGGATGTCATGTCATGGTACAGCATCTTTCTATCTTCTCAAGCTTCAATGATATGGTAAGGGAAGAAACCATCATGTAGTGACTTTTCTCAGGGTTTGTACTGCTATCAACACCTGGGAAAATCCTGTTGTTCAAAGGTATTTTAGGATTGTCCTCCTGTCCCCCCACAAAAGTTTATTCATGTCTTCCTTAAACTTCCCAGGTTAAAAATTAACTCCAGCTAATGTTTTCTCCAAGAAAGGTATTGCATTGGATGGTCTGTTTGCCCTTGAAAGGATAAAACCAAACCCCAAAGTCAGATTGAGTCAAGAGTCCCATGATTCACCCTGGGATCCAAAAGCAGACCTCAGTTTGGAAATATAAATCCCCTTTACATCCTTCTAATCATTATTGGATTGGAAATCATGAAGCAATGATCACTTTTCCTCCTTTTGTCTTGATTGAAGGATTTAAGGTTTGAAGTCCTATATTAATTGATGAAATTTATTCATTCTCCAACTATTATATTCACATCCAATAATATATAACTAATCAGTTGTTCATTTCTTGCAAAAACTGGATGAATTTGGGAAGTGGAGAGGATCACAACAGCAAAAGAAAAAAAAGGGACGAAATATCTGGGTTCTTCAAAGTGACTACCTTTCCCATTCAGATTACTACTCTCCTCCTCCTCCCCCTCCTCCCCCCCTCCTCCTTCTTCTCCTCTCTTCTTCTCTCTCTTCTCCCCCTCTCCCCCTTCCCCCTTCTCCCCCTCTCATGTTAAGAAAACATATAAAGGGTCAGAGCACAGCAATTCAAAGGGTAATAAGTTTTTTTTTTCATTTTTTTTTTTCATTTTAAGTTCCCTCCAGTGGGAAAACTCCCTGGATCATCCCTGGGAGCCACTCCTGGCCTGGTCAATTCTGATCTACCTCATGGCTACACATGCTTAAAGGGAATCAACACACACCTAGGATTTGTCATATCTCAGGTGTATAATGACATACATAGCTTTTTGTTTCCTCAGAAGAAAATGATACCTAAAATCTGAACTATGAAACAGGGCAACAGGAATACAATCAATTGCTGAAGCCTCAACCACTATGGCAGGAGCAGGAGGCCTCTCCCTCAGGTACATATTGCCTTCAGTGGAAAAGTGTTTGGAGGGGTAAAATGGATGACGTACCTAGCGTTGCTTAATAGAGAAATGGCAGATAGTAGCCATGTCTAGTAACAAGGGGAACAGGTTCTCTATCTGAAAAGTGAAAACAAAATAAAGACTATGGTGGAATCTAACACAGTCAGCCCTGCTTGCAAGTCCACATTAATAGCTGATTCCTGTGATCAGCAGATATAATATACTGCAACAAAGAGAGGAGGTCAGGCAGTTGGACTGAAAACCCTTTTATCTGGTGCCCAACTCTTAATTTCCCTACACCTCATTCTGCTGCAGCAGTGAAAGGGATGGCAGAAAGGAATGGCAGCGATCAACCTATTCTCCCCACCCCACATAAATATAATAAAATAATAGAGTTGGAAGGGACCTTGGAGACTTCTAGTCCAATCCCCTGCTTCAAGCAGGAGACCCTATACCAATCCAGACAAGTATGGCTGGATGGGAGAGCTTTAACTACTACTCAGAACTGAGGATAGGGAAGAAAGAGGCATAAAGTTCATCTGGGGTCCTTGGTGCTCTCTGTGTTGCTTGTTTTCATGCATATGTTTCATTACAAACTAGGTAACATCATCACTTTTAGTAAGGAGAGCTGTTTGATGTCAGTTTTATATTCTAGTGACTCGTCTAAGCTTCATTTTTTTTGGTAATTCTTTTACAATGTTGTATGGGTTCTCCAGCAGAAGCAGGCCATTTCCTGATACTGGGCTGTGAGGAGGAATTGTGAGAGATTTGAATCCTTCAGCCTTATCTGCTCTTCAAGGACCACTAGTCCTTGACTTACAACCATTCATTTTGTGATCGTTCAAAGTTACAATGTCACTGAAAAAAGTGACCTATGCAATACTGATTATTCTTGCAGCATCCTCATGGTCATGTGATCAAAATTCAGATGCTTGCCAACTGGCCTGTATTTATGACTGTTGCTGTGGCCTGAATTCATGTGATCCCCTTTTGTGATCTTCTGACAAGCAAAGTCAATGTGGAAGCCAGATTCACTTTACAACCGTGTTACTAACTTAACCACTGCAGTGATTCACTTAACAACTGTGGCAACAAAGCTGATAAAATGGGGCAAAATTCACTTAACACCTGCCTCACTTAGCAATAGAAAATTTGGCTCAATTGTGGGAGTATAATATGTTATTGTTGTTATAATTATTATTGTGTTTTACCCCTCCTTTTCATACCTCAAATGTGTGTATGTATATATGTACTAGCTGGATACCCATGCTTCATGACGAAACTTTGTGATCAGACTATACAGGAGAAATTCGGTTCGTAATCCATTGGCTCAGTGGCAGTTGGTGATTGAAACACATCAGGGAATATAGCTCCCACTGCCTTGAGTCTGGAAGCAGTTCCATAGGTGGAAGGCATAGACATTTTGGTGAGGTATGGACATTTAGTGCTGTAAGGAGCCCCAGATCGCCCCTGAGTGAAGGAGTGGAACATCTACCAGTTTGAACTGAGGCAACTGGCAGTTGGAACAGAGTTCTTTTCATGTGGGGAAGGGGAGTAGAATGTCTAACTCCTTAGCATCAGACCATGTTAATATAATGCAACTGGCAGTTGGAACAGAGTGGGAGAGGGGGTAGAACAGGAGTCATCAGAGTCATGTTAATTACTGTAAAAGAAATATGAATGATCTGAGGGTCATTTCAAAAAAATCTTTCCTTAGTGAGCACCTAGAAGCCAAGAGGAATATGTGTGCCAAATTTCAAGTTTGTAGGTTTTATGGTTCTGGAGATTTCGTGATGAGTGAGTGCTATTTGGTTTATATACTCACACACAGGTGACACAGGCAGCTCACAACATTTAAAAATATACAAAATCCCACCTACTCACCTACCCTGGCAGCAACAACTGAATTAAACCAGCCACATGATCAGCTCTATTTCCATGTGCGATCTCCAGGCCTGCTGACAAAACCATGTTTTAGGGCTTTTCAGAAAATTAGCAGGGTGAGGTCCAACTGTATCTCAGGGGGAATGTTGTTCCATAGAGCAGGGGTTCCCAACCCTTAAGCCACAGCCCACAACTGGGCTGTGGCTTGTTCAGAACCGGGCTACACAAGAGGCGGGTGAGTGCATGCATGGATTCACGCGATTAAACATGGATCTGAAAATGGCGCCTTCCCAAGTTTTTTAAAGGCCACACACAATTCAGAAAGCAGGCCACACCACACCAAAACATCCCTCTCATGTGAAGTTCCCCTCCTCTTTATTTATTTTTTGTTACATCTTAGTCCTCTTTCTTTTTATATTTTTCTCTTCTGTTTTATTTTTCTTTATTAGATTATTAGATTCTGTTAGCCTTTATTGTTTTATTTTAAAATTTAATAAAGTTATTTAAAAATGGCCCATGTTCTTTTATTTAAGAAGTTTTACTGTCGATCATTCTTGTTTTGAATGTAAACTGGTTTTATTTCTGGGAAGACATAGAATTAGCCTAGGGTTTATGAATTATTCTTCCGCTTACACTTATGGAATCTCTGTCACTTACTATTTTGGATTTTTATTTGCATTTGTTTTGGTGTGGTGTGGCCTGCTTTCTGAATTGTTTGTAGCCTTTGAAAAACTTGGGAAGGCTCCATTTTCAGATCCATGTTTAATCCCCTATCAACAATGCAAATTATAGTCTCTCTAACTGATTTTCTGCCTAATCAGAACATTAAACAATTTGTTTTCTGGAGCACTGACTCTTTACTCTCACAGCTGTCCTTCTCCAAAATCTTTATACTTAGGTCCGTGTGGTTCTTATCTTCCACCTTTGTGAAGTTCTTGCTTGTTGTGTTATAAATGGGGTCTATGAAGAGAATACCTGTCAGCTGACTTTTGTATCATAGATCTGATATCTAATTATGGACCAGATTCCTGCCTCTAGCAAAGTGGCATAGCACTAGTGAGAACAATGGGTTTATAGAAGTTTATAGCTAATAGCCCCTTGAGACCAGCTGCTTATTAAGTCTGTCTCTCTGATGTATGACTTTCTAGAGTTCCTAGGGCTTCCCTTGGGTTTATTCTTCCAAAAGCATCTCTGCAATGCTGTTTGTCCCATAATTATATTTCGACATATAAACAAAGAGGTTAAAAGCAGGACATGAAAGTCTCCTTATAAGTTAGATGAAATCATCTATGGATCTTGTTACCTTGTTCCCACCTATACTTGTGTGTGTGTGTGTGTGTGTGTGTGTGTGTGTGTGTATGTGTGTGTGTATCCCCCACAATGGATACAAATATGATTGGGAAATGCACAAACTAAGTTGTAAGCCTCCTGTGGTTGCTAATAAGTAACTCTAAAACGATTTTATATTTTGGTCATGGGAAATAATTGCATCAGAATTTTGTTCTACTAGGTTAGGAGAACTGTCCAACAGATTATTATTGGCTTGAAATAAGTCACATGGCTAGCTTTTTTTTTTTTTAAAGCAGAGCCATCAGATTATATTTGTTATCTCAATTTTAATTTAATAAATGGTTTTATAAATGCATTTTCATGCTATAAAATGAATTATAATTTGTACCTTTCAATAATCCAAAACAGGGGAAGTATACATTAGTTTACAGTCTGATAATACAGACAGATTCAAAAGATTATTTTAGCTCAAAAAAACTGATAAGTAAGTCATCTTAAAACTTTATAGTAATACCATGAAATGTCTAACATGTGACCTATAATAAACAGTTTGATCCTATAATGAATAAACAAGGTAAACTCTGTGTGTGTGTTTCAATCTGTTTGTTAATAGTGATATCATCTCTCGCTTCTAACAAAACTGCTGCTTTTAGATACAGTGACATATTTATATAGTACTGTCATTGTCCAATAATATTTGCATTCAAGGCTAAAATTAAAACCATTGTTCCAGTAGTTTAAACTATGTACCGTAAGAATAGATAAAATTGAAGAGGCTAAGATAAATGTAAAAACACAGTACCAATACCATTAAGATTATAAATAGGAATAGGATTGCAGAGTCAATTATGAACACAGCTACATAAATCTATTTAATTGGTACACTATTATATCAAACTATATATAATGCTAAATGTTACTAAACAACAATGAATACTAATAACTAACACAGACTATAAAATAAGTGACTCATTAAAGAGTTAAATAGTCAGTTTGGTGTAGTGTTTAAGGTATGTTGGTAGAAACCAGGGGCAAAATCAGCTGGGTGACCCTGGGCTGATCACTCTCAGCCCTAGGAAGAAGGCAGTAGCAAACCACATCTTAAATCTGGCAAAACTAGAGGAAGTAGTCCAGGAATCAAAATTTCAAGGACTAGTTCAAGGAGTCAACACTAATTTGAACACACACACACCACTCCAGAAAATAAAACTAAAAAGATATTCAGTTATTTCAGAACTAAAATAAGGATAACTAACCATGTAGTGGGGCTGTATTACTTCTTCTGTATTACTTCTCATCTTTCTATTGCCTACTTCTATTCGTATATTATGACTATCACTTTGTTGGGTTGTGTTTTGTGATTTATGATTGAATTTTATGATTTAGATTTATCACTTTTGGATGTATGTTGAGAACTTATGCACTGGAGACAAATTCCTTATGTGTCAAATCACACTTGGGCAATAAAGAATATCCTATCCTATCCTATCCTATCCTATCCTATCCTATCCCATTCTTTATTATTTAACCTTTGAAGCCATTAATGGCATGGATCCAGGATATCTGAGGAGGTGTGTTGACCCAATTAAATTGGCTTGTCCTTCTCACTGACTTCTGATCTTGTCTGCCAAATAATGTTGGCTGGTGGAATATAAGAGTTTTTTCAGTGGTGGCACTTGCCCTTTGAGATAGTCTCCCATTGGAGGTAAGGGCATCCACCATAGTCCTGTTCTTCCAGAAGAGCCTCAAAACATGAATCTGCCAACTGGCCTGGGCCCCAATAGGGGAATATATGCTGGAGGTAACTGACTGGGTAGAGAGAAGCTCATCTTGGTATTATTATTTTTTTTAGTTTTTGTTTATTCTTTCATAATCTTTAATTGTCTTGTATTATCTTTTTTTTAAAAAATTTGCTGTAAGCTTCTCACAGTCATTGGATCAGTGAGATAAGCAGCATATAAAAAAACAGATTTACTGTTAGAGGTAAAGAAATATAAAATAGGTTTATTTGATTAAGTTAAAATAAGATGCAATGTTCTTGTAATTCTAAAGTCCTAAATATGGACTTTTTTGCTGGCACCAGATTGAAAAGTGGATGTTTTTATGGATTTGTTTATAGATAATGGATGGGATATGAGATGAAGAGGTATCTGTTCAAACTTTAGGGGGCAAAGGGTTTTTAAATCTATACTTATTTTGATGAAGATTGGAAGTCATTTCTTCATATGTTTGTTTTCTTTTTTTTCACTATATTATCTGTGCTATATTATCTGTACTATATTATTTTACTTTCCATTCTCTTTTTTTAAGTTTAGTTTGTATTAGCTTTTACTATTGCAATTAAAACTCCTAATACAAATTATTATTTTTTTAAAGATCAAAACAATTATACAGGTAGAACAATTTCAAAAATTAGGTATGGTCTGCTATGCAAAGATGATTCTACATTATCATTTCCCTCCATTTTCCTTCCTTCCTTCCTTCCTTCCTTCCTTCCTTCCTTCCTTCCTTCCTTTTGCATTCAGAGGCTTAAGCAGCAGGCATAGAGATCAAAATTTCCACTGCCTTTCCCCAACCTATAAGTAACGTCTTTCTTTAGAGCACACTGTTAAGTTGCCAAAGTTGCCACTTTGATTCCCTCCATTTTTTATTTTCAATGAGGAATATTTTGACAGGTCCACGTAGGACTACATTTGAAGCTCAGTGGTATTTTATCCTTTTATCATTGGGTTTATAGCTCTGAAAGGGTATATCTCTGTTCACATAAACTGACCTTGTGTGCAAATGACAATCAAATCATGAGTTTGAAGTTGGATTTCTCTTTGAATCCTCAGTGTGTAGCAGTTTGTGGGAAAATATTGTAAGGAACATGTGGCCTGTTTCTACTTGAATTTTTCAGCCATATTATCACTGAAAATACCTACAAGTAAACATGTTTTCAACACATCTAGCTCAATTTGAGTATCCTTTATTTTAGCATCAGTCACTGATGGATTTTAGGCATATGTCACTGGTTTCCAATTATAATATTTGTAAAGAATTAGAGCTTTTAACCCCACCCCTCCAGCCCAAATATCAAACCTTAAAACTAGCTCTTGACTGTTTTCTTTTCTGTTTAGTGTTCAGATAATGCTTTAGATACATTCTGTTACTTGTCCTATAGCTTCAATCTCCCTAGTGAAAATCTAGAACAAGGATCTCCAAACTTTCAAGCTTAAGACTTGTAGACTTAAGATTCTGAAGTTTCTGAAGATTTTGTTACCAGATGAAGTAACATCATCAGATTTTCTTGTCCCATTCCTTTTTAGCTTGTGTGCCAATTTGGTCAGTTGGTCACATGATTGGTGAAGAGCTAACCAGCTGCTCAAAATTTAAATATAGCTATATTTAAATTTTGAACAGCTGGTTAGTTCTCTTGTTGATTGGTCATTCGAATGGTCTGGTTTCCTACATATTCATATGCTGTATCTAAATCAACAAACCATAGCGCTTGCATGGCAGCAAAATATAACTGGTTTAGAGTGGTTCCTTCTGGAATATTTTTCAATTTTCCAGTCTAATCCTAATCTTGCTGAGCAAAAAATAAATCAAATGTTGCTAAGAGTCTGCCTTTAAGCAGTTCTAATTACAGGTAATCCTTGTAAACTAATAAACCATTCATTTAGTGGCCATCCAAAGTTACAAGGCAATGAAAAATTTGACTTATGACCATTTTCACACTTGCAACCATTGCAACATCCCCATGGTCACATGATCAAAATTCACATGCTTGGCAACTGGTTCATATTTATGACAGTTGCAGTGTCTGGGATCATGGGATCACCTTCTGTGACCTTCCAATAAGCAAAATCAATGGGGAAGCCAGTTTTACTTATCAATTGTATTACAAACTTAACAACTGCCATCATTCACTTAACAACTGTGATAAGACAAGTCATAAAATGGGTCAAACTTCACCTCACAACTGTCTTGCTTAGCAACATAAATTTTGGACTCCATTGTGGTCATAAGTCGAAGATCACCTGTAAAATATTCTACCAGCTTTCTATAATGGCTGGTCTTCCCACTTTTCAAGACTTCTGCAATTTACTGCTGTATAATTTGATCAGATTTTCACTTTCAGAGGTTTCATTCTAATTTGGGCCAAAAGAATGTCCCTATTTTTTTTTTCATGGAGGTTTTGCATATTCCATAAATGACTGACATTTGATTAACTTTTTAGGAATAGATCTGGTATTTTTTTATACCTACTAGCATTAACCCCACCTTTCTATTACAGCAGCCACACTGTCCATATGAATGGAAACCTGTTTATGCTCTTTGACTGTAAAATGATAAAATAAGTTTTACATTATGAAGCTAGATGCAGCTATTATTTCCCCTCCCTTGAATAATACTACGTTTGCTATATGTAGGAATATAATTAGTACTGTTTTCCTATATTTGCAATGCTAGGCAAAGAATTGTTGCCTTAATCTGCTTGACCTACTGAATTCTTTAGATATGACCGTATATCGTGCAATAAATTTTGTAGTTTCATATTTTAAGTGAACTTGAAATATATTTGAGGCATTTCTACTTTCTCCAATATGCAAGATAATTTTATGATATGGGTTTTCCCACCCACCCCTTTATTTTGGTGCTAAGCACATTTCAAACCATCATGCATATGTTTTTTGCAAGATGGAAAAGTGCATGTGTGAGTGTGTATTATATGTATATGAGCATAGAGTGTTATTTTTTGTGCTGATTTTACTTTTCTTAGCCTTCTTTTCATTTCATTTCCAAAAAGAGCTGGCAGTAAACCTGACGCTGTAATCTGGTCCTTACTTAAACGAATGCAGTTGAACTCCTCAAGTATCATTTCTGGCCAAATACAGCAATGCCTTTTCTGTCTCTTTGCATTTTAGAACTTCTCACATAATCTTCAATTTATGATTTCACAAAAGGAGATAATGATAGGAAAAGTAACAACTGAGGAACTTCTCCTGTTCCAGGTTTCAGAGAGAAATGACCTTGCAATTTCTTTTATCTAAGATCAAGGCTCAATAACTCAGTTTCTTTGCTTGTAGAATGACTGCAACACATGTCAGTTTGGCTTGGAGGAAGGAAAACAAAGCAAAGAATCAGGAATGTTACTTCATCTGAAACTAGATTAAGTTGTGGCAAGCATTCTACTCACTGGGAAAGATAGGTCTCTAAAATATCTGCTGTAGTCATGATATTCCTTGACATATTTTTAAGTTGAAGTGACTTGTGGTTTTGCTATGGGAGAAACAGGAAAGCAGTCAGATAGATTGTTTTCCCTCACACACAATCATTCTAGATTTCTAAGTAAAACTTAAGAATTTCAAGTTCTGGGATAAAAAAAAAATCTGAAGGAACTATCTTTCAAAATCAATCCACTGAAGTTTTTTTTCTGGAGACTTCAGGTAGAATAATTAATATTTATTTTTTACATTCATTCTTCCCTTTTCTTTGGAAGTTCAAAGTGGTATATATTTTATCCCCACAATCCTCTGAGCTGCCTCCCTCACATCTTAACGAATGTGAATGTTTCAAAAGTAAAAAAGAAACGTTAAGAACAAACAACAGAAATAGACAAGTACAAAAGAATGAAAGATGGTGAAGATGACAAAACCTAGATAGAAATGAAAAGGAGAAATGAATTGTAAATTAAGAGAAAAGGTAAAGCGAAATCAAGTCTTCCATTTGAAAGAAAGACACAGTCAATTAGGCAAGCAGATAACCTCAGCTACATAAAAGTGATGGCTTTCATAACTGTTTTTGGGTATCAAATGATGTTTGAATTTTTTATCTATGGCTCATCCTTCATGTAATTGTGGGATTATTTGGAGCCCTTTGACTAGAAATGAACTCTTCTTGGATTTTTCTGAATCTGGTATTCATCTCTCTGAAGTTTTGCTAAACTCCAGAGAGATTAATTTGCCTGCTTTCCGGGGAGAAAATATTTAGTTTGCACTGTTATTTTGGTGACAGACTGACATTTTTACTAAATAGCTTGAGTTCATAATCTGATAGTTGTGTGTGTGTGTGTGTATGCAGTTAGAACCCAGAACACCTGGCTTCTAGACTGTCTTTCCTTAACCAAGGATCATATTTTAGCTTGAACACTATACAAAGATATAACTTATGTTGAACTGATGTGAGGTAGTTTTCTTCTCTTATATTATTGGACTTAGACCTTTGTTGAAGTATTTGACTTGCAGCTTTTGTGGCTGAGCTATTGTTTTGCTCAGGGGCTAAAGAAACTCCTTCAGTTATCTGATTCCCTGCTGGCATTGAAAGCATTGGATGCAATCAAGACCACAGCCATCAGAAATAATGGCATATGTGATTGGACTTTTGTGAGAAAAGTGCTTTGCTAAAAAGAGAGAACAACATCATAACCTCCATTTTATACATTGCTTTGATGGGATGTCCTTGTGATCAATGAATCTTCAAGAAACTAATGATTCTCTCTTCATTGGAGGGTGGGAGGAAAATAAGAAACATTTTTTTCAGATGTGTTGAGGAATATAATGTCCATGTCTATTGCATTTAGACCTATGATATAATCTATAGTATACGCAGGAGCTAAAAGAGCCAGATGCATTATTAATAGTGCATTTACAAAGGAGAAGGAGACGTTTGTTTGCTCTAAAACAAATAAGTTTGTGCATTTCATCAAATATTCTGCATTAGTCTGATGTGGAGATCCCATTAAGTGTTTTTTCTTTGAAAGCAGAGATTCAAATAGGTCTCTGCTCATACTAAGGCCCACAATTCCCTGATGGGGATTTTCTCTCTCTCTTTTTTAAATGGATGCAATGAAATTAGATCCTGATAACTAGGAAGTTTTTCTTCTATTTGTTTGGTTATTTTCCAGATATAGTTTTCCAAGACTACACATGAAGAAAGGATAAAACTGAGCATAGCATGCCCTGCTTTGTTTAAACAGCAACCACATTGTTAAATAATAATCATGGACTAGGACCACATCGTAGGAAGAGTTATATTGAATCTTGGTGGTATGATCTAAAGTTTAGAGATCTGTTGTATTAGTTTTCTTATACAATATAAGCCATCAAAGGGAATTTTGGTTGTGATAAGATGAGAGAATGTTTAATACATATAGTCACTACCTTATTAAGATTTGAAAAGATGTGAAATCGCAATACCTCATTCAGATGTATAATAACATATTACAGTACAGTCCATCTCTTATGTATTACACTCGGCAAAGTGTCACAGTCAGTGTTGTGTGTATTTTTTGTGTATATTCGTAGATATTGTACTCTCTAATTGCAAATGGAGATATAGGTACTCTATTTTTTATCTTCATCTTTAAGTGCTCTGGTTTTATTGTATTGCGAACAGTTGCTGGGGTGCATCCACAGTTTCGTTATACTTGTACAATGACAATAAAGTTGTTCTTCTTCTACATTGGCTGTTCCTTCTAAATGTGTGACATAGGAGTGATGTGAAGTTGGACAAGTGATGATATCTATTTACTCAAGATTCAATCACTTATGAGATCTTAATTTGGCAGAATTGAGATATATGAATCTTCCTTTGTGCAGTTAAGATTTATGGGCTACTCATCCCCTCTTGACCTGAAGATTAGAATTAGCCCCAGTCAATTATGCTGCAAAATCATGAAACTGTGTCTCACTTTTTCGGGCATGTCATGCAGTAGAATTCACTGGTGAAAGCAATTATGTTTGGAAGAGTTAATGGTAAAAAGAAACCAGGCCACCCAATGAACACAATGACTGGACACCATCAAAGCTGACACCAGCCAGAGCGTAGAAGAACAACTCAAAGAAGTACTTCAAGATCAGAAGATGTAAAGAGACCTGGCCCATAGAATTGCCAAAAGTTGGACATGAATCATCATCATCATCATCATCATCATCATCATCATCATCATCATCATCATCTGTGCTGATTAAGCAATATAGAACAGTGAACTCACGGGCCACATATTAAACATTCTAATTTTATTTTGCTCCTTCTTCCCCTCAGATTTCTGGGTTTTATCCTTTCTCTGGACAGATATTAGTCAATGAACAACAAGGCTGAGAAGCAATTTCATCTGTAGATGTGTTTGGATTTTGGCTCTGAAGGTAGGGAGAATAGACTAGAGGCATGCTTCCTCATTATAGTCTTAGTTGCTGTTTGTTGGCTTGCTTTTATTTCTCACATTTCTATTCAGCTCAGGTGCTGCATTACAAGATATATATGTGCACGTATGTATGTATGTGTTTTGCCTGCACCCTTTGCCCTTTTTCATTGAGTGCTGTTGATTCACTGTACATAGAGACATTAGCTTCTGCGTCAATTCGCATTACTGACTTCTGGTTAAGTCTAGTAGAATCTTTTCTTTGAACTGTATATATTTGCAGAACCTCTAATGTACCTATAACCCTCATTAATTTTTTTCTCTTGCCATTTTAACTGAAATATGTGATGACTAGGAAATAAACACAGAGCAAACTGCATCCAAATGTAACCCAAAAAAGAAACTAAAAGTATATGCAGCACGCAGCTATGCAAAGATTTTGGCTCTGAAGTATTACGTGAAAACAATAGGAAGGAATGAAGTGGGAAGTAGGAAAGAAAAACAATTTATTTAGAACTGATTGCATATTAGACCATGGTTGTGAATCACATTGTGAATTCCAGTTTAAAGGAAAACAGAAAGAGACAACAATAGCCATAATTACTTATACCCCAGGACACCTAAAGAGTTTTAACAAAAACTTACTCACAAAGAGCCTAATGAATTAAAAAACTCACCCTGAATCACAGGAGCTGAATTTAAACTCCAGTGAGTTTGGCCTTATAGCAAATAATTTTTTTTTTCAACCACCTGAAATACAGCTTATAGGCATTGCCAAATGGGCAACATCAAAATCAAATTGATTTTATAGAATAGAATAGAATTCTTTATTGGCCACTTGTGATTAGACACACAAGGAATTTGTCTCTGATGCATAAGCTCTCAGTGTACATACAACAATAGTGATAGATCACTATCATAGTCATTGTAAAAATACAATCATTATAAAACATTAAATATGACAGTGATAATCATGGATACTAAATAAGCAATCAACATAAATCATACCAGGATACTAAATAAATAATATAAATTTTAAGATGCAAGCAACAAAGTTGTAATCATAAGAAGATAAGGAGATAAGTAATAGGGAAGATGGGAATAATGGTGGTAATACTGCCTTTCCAGATAGTTTGACAGTGTTATGGGAATTGCTTGTTTAGCAGAGTGATGGCATGGGGGAAAAACTGTCCTTGTGTCTAATTTTTCTGACATGCAATGCCCTATAGCATTGTTTTCAGGGTAGACATTGAAACTGTTTGTGTCCCGGGGTCTGTAGATATTTTCACAGCCCTTTTTTTGTCTCATGCAGTGTATAGGTCCTCAAGAGAAAGCAGGCTGGTAGCAATTGTTTTTTTCTGCAGTTCTAATTATCCATTGGAGTCTATGCTTGTCTTGATTGGTTGCAGTACCAATCCAGACCGTTATAGAGGTGCAGATGACAGACTCAATAATTCTTCTGTAGAATTGAATCAGCAGCTCTTTGGGCAGCCCGAGCTTTCTGAGTTGGCACAGGAAGAACATTCTTTGTTGTGCTGTTTTGATGATGTATTTGATATTAGATGTCCATTCTAAGTCTTGAGATATTATAGAACCTAGAAATTTGAAGGTCCTTACTGTTGCTATGTGTTGTCTAGTATATATATGTTTACAAGCAGAGATGGACGGCCACTTGCAGTCAATCAAACTAAAACCTCAAGCCCAGAGCTTGAAATTCTGTGCAAAATTCCAATTTAAACTTAAGAAAGCATAGAAAACTATCAACCCAATGAGATACAATCTTAGCATCATTTCTTATGATCATGTGGTAAACATAAAGAAAGCCTCCTATGTTTTATAAAGAAAGTTTGCAAAGTACTCTGGATCCAAAATTGTGATTATTGTTAAAGATTCAGCAAGATAAAACATTTCATATTCTAAAAAGCAAGTTGAGTGAAATGACTGTCTACCAGTACACTGAAAATAGTAGAAAAAAGCACAAACTAATACTAGCAGTGGAAAATTTACTCAAATAAAAGTCAGATTTCAGAGGATAGCAAGACAAGAAAAGGAAATATATTTAAATGAGCACTGCAAAGATATTGCGGTCAGCAATCAAAGGAGAAAGAAAAGAAGATTTGTGTGTTTGCAAATTACAGAAATCAAAAGGGAAACTTTTTGTGTGAAGATAAGTACAACAAAAGAAGCTAAACTCTAATGGAGAAAAAGAAAAGAGAAGAGATGATGTGAATACAGGAAGAATATTTTTTTTAAGACTGCAATATTTCTGATTCATAAGAGATAATTACTTAGCTAGAGCCAGACATTTTGAAAAATGTAGCTAAATGGGCCTTGTAAAATTTGGCCTCCATCAAGGATGTAGCAGTTGATGTTATGGCAACAGAAGTGTTTAAAAACTTGTATGCGGATGGTGTTAAAAAGCTGCTCACAGTTTCTAAGCAGTGTGGAAAACAGAGGCAGTTAGAGAACTGGAAAAGATCAGTCTACATTCCATCTCAAAAATGCAATGCTCAAGAATGATTGAACTATTGAATAAATTGTCTTCTAGTCCTGCTTGAGGAGGCCCTATGACATTTCAGATAAATAATTGTCCAGTTTCTCTTTGAAAGCCTCCAGTGATGGAGCACCCACAAGGCAAGTTGTTCCATTGATCGATTGCTCTCACCATTAGGATATTTCTTCTTAGTTCTAGGTTGCTTCTCTCCTTGGTTAGTTTTCATTAATTGTTTCTCATCTTGCTTTTTTGGTGCTTTGGAAAGCAACTCAGTGGTTCAACTTTGGGAAAGAATTTGAAATGTCACCTGATTTATTTTGCGTCAATGTACAACATACCCTGAGAAATGTTAGACTGAAAGAAACAGTACTTGGAATGAAAATTACTAGGAAAATATCTAACATCTCTGATATGCTTTTAGTAACTCTAAGTGAAGAAGGCTTAAGTAAACACTTGTTCAACTTTAATGAATAGAGTGCAAAGGCCAAGCTGATGTTTAATCATAAAGATTATGTTCAGTGTCAATGCCAACCCATTGCAAGAAGATTAAAAATTCCTGTGGATTAACAAGTTCAGAAAAACAGTCACTCACTAGTAAAAATAGCGAGTGACTGTTTTTCTGGGCTTGTTAACCATGGGAATACACAGGGGAAAGGGGGAGGGAAAGGGGAGAGGGAAGGGAAGTAGGGAGGGGGAGAGGGAGGGAGAAGGAGAAGGAGAGGGAGGGTATTAAGGTATAATACCATAACACTGCAGTGAAAAGGACATACAGTCAAGGACTAATTTTCTTTTCTCCAACAAACTGCAGTGAAAATTGGGCCAAGAGATAAGCTGTGTGGTGGTGTGAGAGTACTGATATGGGTGTGGTGTGAATATACGTGTATATAAATAAATAACCCTTATGGTTAGTATGTTTCTTTGCCAATCTCAGATCCTCTACTGGGAGTTTGAGGGTTCTGCATAGTATCTTAGCTGTTCCTAACAATTGCA
Source organism: Pseudonaja textilis (assembly GCF_900518735.1). The sequence goes on along the minus strand of NW_020769312.1, from coordinate 22,053,791 downwards.
CTCTTCTAGACAGAGTTGAAATGTGGTTCCTGGGATCTGTTGGAGCCAGTCTCCCAGGTTAGGACTCACAGCCCAAGTTGATTACTCAATATGTTGAAGCTATGAGTAATTAATGTTTCTCAGTTAGTGTATATGCTGGTCTTCTGTCCACTCCCTAGCCTACTTCATAATATCCTGGTCTCCTCTCTTCTTCCAGAGAGAAAAAAAAATATTTCCATTAGAATCCAACCCACCAATGGGCATTTGCTAGGCTATATTCTGACTTTGCATTCTTTAACAGTGGTGATGCAGTGGTTAGAATGCAGTATAGCAGGCTACTTCTGCTGATCACGGGCTGTCAGCAGTTTAGCCTTCAAGGTTCAAGATTGACTCAGCCTTCCATCCTTCCATGGTTGGTAAAATGAGGACCCAGATTATTGGAGGAAATATACTGACTCTGTAAACTGCTTAGAGAGGGCTGTAAAACACTATGAAATGGTATATAAGTCTAAGTGCTATTGCTATTGCTATTTATATGCAAGGATTTCCCCAGATTTGGAGGCGAGACACAAATGAAATATGCAAAACTTTCCTCCCTTTTATCATGTACATCTATGTTTTTCATCTAAAGAATACAGGACAATGCAGTATACCAAAGTATTATATACATTAGTGTGTGTGTGTGTGTGTGTGTGTGTGTGTGTGTGTGTGTGTTGGTATTGTTTTGTTTATATTGTATGTGGTTATATGCATTATTTTTGAGGATCTTTTTCATCTGTGAAATGAAAGGATTTTGGTTGTAAGCTACCCAGAGCCTTCAGGAATGGGCAGCATGCAATTAAAGAAAAAGTAAATAAACAGACAAACATAATCTCTGCCTGGAATAGTCTGCTTTAAAAACCTCACCAACCACAGAATTATTGATAGGAACCTTTGCATCTCATTGGAGAAATCTTCTCTATCGTTTTAGCCTTAATATTAGAATAGCGTCCCAGAATGCATAATAGTGTTGGTGACCAAAGCATTGTATCAGATGAATAAATACAGTGCTATGGGTCACTAACACTGTGCTTTTCAAGTCAAATAAATAAATATGAAAAAGATTACTGCAGAATGAATATAGGCTTGTGGTCTTTTGAAATGATAAATATAATTATCCCCTCTGAATTTTATTTCTTTTTTTTATGGAGCATAATATTACAAAGTCTTTGCCCCATTTAAGTAATTTTGCTAACATTGTTTGCCTATGAATTCTATTATTTTTTATTCTCTCTCTTTTATCCATGCATTTTTGTTACTTTCAAAGTCTTCACTATGATGTTTAGGAGACTATACATATTGGAAAAAATAATTATAATTGTGGTTATTAAATCTGGGTAGATATTATTATTAATTTATCCAGCACAGAATGAAGGCCTTTTCCTTGAAAATTATGGTCTCCTTAATCCATCATCTACTATCTGAGTCCACTATTTATTGTGGAGGGATAGATAATGATAGTGGAGATAGATAGATAGATAGATAGATAGATAGATAGATAGATAGATAGATAGATAGATA
>NW_020769312.1:22016835-22052242 GCF_900518735.1 Pseudonaja textilis | reverse complement strand
ATAGATAGATAGATAGATAGATAGATAGATAGATAGATAGATAGATAATAGATAGAAAGATGGTTTTGCTTCCTAGTCTGTGATTGAAAGAGTGTGACTTATCCAAAGTCATTTTGTCAACTTTCATGAATAAGGATTGATTAGAAATTGGATCTCGCAATTCCTAGTGTAGCAGCCTAACTACTGGTTCTTTATCTCTCTCTATATTTATAAATTATAATAATAAAGAGTATGTGCTTTGTTTATTAGTTTGATATTGTAATAGAAGAAAAGTCTACATGGGAAAAATATAACCATATATTCTTCATAGACAAATATACAGGCCCAAAAGATTCAAAAGCAGAGCAGCAATACCTTAGGGATCAGATTATAGTCTGCTGTGTAGAAACAGTAGAAATAATGTTTTCCTTTTTTTTTATCCTAACATTTTCAAGTATATCTATTTGAATATCTCTCTCTGTTTATTTGGCTTCTCTCACCTCTAACTAATGTGCTGTAAGTCTTAATAATAGTGCCAAATGTATACAGTAGGTAAGTACTTGTTTGGGTATAAGTATAATAACTGCACCTTAAAAGAGTTTTTATAGAAATTTTATATCCTCCTCCTCCTCCTCCTCCTCCTCCTCCTCCTCCTCCTCCTCATCATCATCATCATCATCATCATCATCAACAACTACATCATTATCAACATCATCTGTAATAATTAGCCATGAAGTTCAGAAGAATAAAAATTGGTCACCTAAGTGGTCTTCTTCTAAATGAAATAAAGTGTGGTTGTAACTTTGGGAAGGAAATAAGTTTTTTTACTGTCCCACTTACCTTCAGTAGTAAGAGTTGGCCAATGAGGCACTCAGTATAAAACAAGTGAAAAAAAAACTAATTCCAAAATGCCACCTTAGACCCCATGGTAGATTTGCTTGATCAAAAGGTATTTGTTTGCTGAATGCAGATGCAAGCTTTCTGAAAGATGGGTCTTCTGCAGTTGTGGTCAATCCTCTTTTGGTCAAGGCCAACCTCATGTCACAGCTCTTTTCATATTTTCAGTTAACTGACTTACTTATGTTACATTACACAGAGCTATAATTTATGCTACTGAGCTCAGAATAAGGTGTGCAGAGTTTAAAATATTTTGATATGCATCATGAATTCCCCCAAGTGAAGTAATTTTCATAGTGCTTGACTTACAGTATGTGGACAATTTTTTATTCTCTCCTCTTATAGCCTATTATAAAAATCATGCAACCAAGAAGAAGAGGAGGCTGGCACCTTGGTGACATTATTTTCATTAGAAAAATGGCTAATTCAAAGAAATATTTGTTTGCTTGTTTAATGATAGCTTAGTTTGTTGCAATCTTGTTAAAATGACTGCAAACCAGAAAGTGGAAGAATCATATAATAAACCATTTCATAGCATACACTCAAGTCACACTTCAAGGAGCCATAGTAACTGAATTAAAATCTGTATTTGCTGTTATGAAACACATGACTCTGGTTTTTGTAGAAATATATATTCACTGGCTGTACTGTACTATGTGTTGCAATATAACTTACTATTTAAGCATTACAAATTTGCTTAATTTTGCAGGTGCTCTTTCTTTTCACTTTAAAAAAATGTTACAATAAATCAACCATACAATTTGTAGTATCACTACAGGAGGTGTTTAAAAAAGAGATGAAGCAGCATCACTCAAGAATACTAGGGAAAGAACAGAAAAACCATTTATATTTCATTACAAGCTTAGGGAAACTTTTTGTGTTAAAAGCTTGGAGCCTAAGCATCAGGGTAATCCTGAGGACAAGGGCCTATTAGTAACCATCTGGGTACTGACTTCTGATGACTTGAGAATATCTTCAGCTGCTTTAAATTATTTAGCTTGCAAATAAGTGCTTCAAAGTTGCTAGCTCTGAATGAAATTTTAACTAAGCTACTTCAGTCCTTTAGCCTATAAAATTATCACTTCAGTGAAAAGGAAAAAAAACCAACTGGTTCCTGGTCTTCTCTGCTTCATCAGTTGAATGAGATAGTATCTTATAATACCAGCAAAGGTCACTTTTCCTGTTACAGCTTTAAAACATTGCTTAATATTGAGCTTTGATGCAGTGTATAATTGATCACACATCTGGCATAATCAGTCAGATGTTTAGACTGAACTTGGCATTTTTGTTCAACAATCATCCTTCTCAAGGACCTGGGATAAGGAGATGTTATTTGATTCCAACTAAAGCTGTTTTTTGAAATTGACTAATGGTGATTATATCAATGCTAATGATAATCAAATAAAGGTCGGAATTGTACTCATGGTGTTTATTAGCAACAGTATTATCTTTGCTTTCTTTTTTTGTCACAATCATGCTACCTGTTTTTGCAGATCTTTGCATTTTGTGATTTTCTCCAGTTCTTTCTCTTCTATTCTGTTGTTTCCAGGTACTGCAATGTCTACTATCTAGAACAGATCTACTATCAAGGCCTGCAGGCCAAATCTGGCCCTCAGATGCTTAAATCTGGCCTGTGGGGCTGGCCTGGAAATAGCAAAGGACCAGCCCAAGGTGCCTCGGGCAGCCAAAATGGGGCACTGGGGGGGACTGCATGCACCTGCCTATGGCCCATATTTGGCCTGGATGACTTCCTGCAGCATCCTGCCACCCAAAACAGATCAGCATCCTGCCCCCAGGGCCTGTTTTAGCTGGCACGGTCCTGCAGGAAGCCACCCAGACCAAGAATGGGCCGCAGGGGGGCACTCTTTCTCCCCATGACCCATTTTAGACAGCAGGGTGCTGCAGGAGGTATCCATCCCATCTCCCTGTCTCCCTACCAGGCCGGCCTGTGGAGGAGAAGTACAATGCTGATCTGGCCCTGGAAGAAATCCAGTTTGACACTCCTGATCTAGGCTTTTTTGTTTTGTTTGTCAACAGTTGTTAAGTCTGGGGTGTTATGTGGTAGGTGCTTCTCTGTTTTTGTTATGTCCTTGGAACTGACCAAAGTTCCCAATCAAGTCCGTCTATATTGCGGGGGCGTTTACAGCTCCCATTGGCTGGCTCCCTTCGACAGTCGGCTATAAAAGCCGGCTGCTAGGTCGAGCCAGCCGCTGTTCGCTGGAGCATGTCTGCTTGTTAGTATGCAAACGCGACAGCCCTTTATTCTGTTGAATAAAGCCTTTACTTGTGAATGCTCTGGTTTGGTCTCTCATTCCTTAATACATAATACTGGCGACGAGGATGGGATCCGACTAACCAGAAGCATTCCATTGAGCTGAAATCACGATAGCAACTGAACCGCAGCCGCGAAGCAGAGAGCTCGGTCAGTTCGGTAGTTAGCTAAGTGAAAGTGAAGCGTCTGTAGCCGCTCGCACTGAAAGCTACAGAGAGAGAGTGAAGTCAGGCGCTGAAGCTACAGCCACCCTGCTCGGAAAAGAGCGCGGAATTCAAACTGCTGTCGTTTGAATTCGAAACCAAAGCGAAGCCCGGCGCTGTGTCCGCAGCCGCCTACGCGCCCAGAGAGTGCGAAATTTGATCTCTGTCAGTGCATCCGCCAACGCTTTCCGGGAGCGCGAGATTCAAAAAAGATTGCTGATAGTCACAGCGTTACAGCTAGAGCCTCTAACGCTCACTAGCAAAGAGCTGAAGTCATTGAGCCAGGTGAACCGCTGCAGCCACAGCTGCCTGCACTCACGTGAGCACGTATTGGGCCTCGTATACCCAGAGAGAGAGGGCAGTCTACCCTGGTCTGAGGCGCCAATATGAACGCTAACCCAGCATTTCCGCCTTTTAAACCGGATGAAGAGAAGTGGGACTCTTACAGAAGCCGGTTCAATCACTATATTGATGCCATCGGCCTGGCTGACGCAGCGGAACACCGAATTAAGTCATATTTCCTCAGCTACTGCGGAGCTGCAGTCTTTGATACCGCAACAGCCCTCCTTGCTCCATGAGAAATCAAGAGCGTACCATGGCCAGAGCTGCTGGAAACGCTCTCAAATCATTACTCCCCTAAACCTTCGCAGATCGCGAGGTGTTTTGCCTTCCGGATGAGGAAGCAAGCAGATGGGGAATCCATAAATCAATACTTGGCCGCCCTGAGGACAGCAGCTCTCCACTGCGAGTTCAAAAATTACCTGGACGACATGTTACTCGATCAACTCGTATGTGGAGTCAAAGACTTAAAACTACAGAGGCGTTTGCTAGCCAGAAAAGATCTCAACCTCTCCCAAGCGGTTGAAGAAGCCTTAGCAGCAGAACTAGCAACCCAGTCAGCCGCTGAAATCCAAGGGACTACCCCCAAACCCAGCTCTGCCACTGTTCACTCCGAGGAAGCGGTGAGTGAAGAAGACCCCATTGAACATTCGGAAGTTCATCGTCTCAAACCCTTGAGGAAATCACAGGTAGGGGCTAGGCACGGGAACAGCATCGCACCAAAGCACATCCTGTTATGCCTGTCCTGCGGGGGTCCCCATGCCCGGACGGCGTGCAGGTTCAGAAACGCTACCTGCAACAACTGCAACAAAAAAGGTCACATCGCCAGAGCCTGCCAGGCGGCACACGTGGCATCACAAAGGTCTGCGTCCTCTTACTCTCCTCCGGAGCCACCAAGGCAAGTAGAAAACTGTTATACTTGCTATCAAGCTAATCACACTTTCCTGACACCTAATAAAATCACACTTTCTATTCATTTAGAAGGTAAACCTTGTCTCATGGAGGTCGATACCGGGTCAGCGCTCTCGATCATCTCGTGGAACACTCTTAAGAAAATCCGGCCCAGCCTGTCTAGGAACCAACTCCAGAAGAGCCGCCTCACCTTGAGGGACTATCAAGGGAAGAATATTCCAGTACTCGGAAAAGGCAAGTTCCTCGCTAAATTCAAATCCTTTAAAGGCCATCTGCCTTTAGTGGTTGTTGACGGTGCCCTCCCTAGTCTGTTGGGGTTGGATTGGTTCCCCTATCTCGGTCTTAGCTTAACAGGAGTCCATGCTGTCTCAACTTCAGACATCGACTCCCTATTTGCAGACTACGCTGATGTGTTCAGCAACGAATTAGGGTGTTACAATGGCACACCCATTTCTTTTTCAGTGGACCCCCAAGCAGTTCCCGTCCGTTTAAAACCGCGTAGAGTACCATTTGCGCTACGCCCTAAACTGGACGCGGAACTGGACAAATTACTTAAACAGGGGGTGATTGAGCCCACGGATTTTGCTAAATGGGAAACCCCAATTGTCACACCCCTTAAGAAGGATGGCAGTTTAAGAATTTGTTCTGATTATAAGACCACAATTAACCGCTACCTACAGGTTAGCGCTTACCCAGTCCCGGTAATCCAGCACTTACTCCACACATTTGAGCCTGGCACCATTTTCGCCAAATTGGATATGTCTCAGGCTTATCAGCAGTTTCCTGTTGACAGTCAAATGGCCGATTTACAAACTATTGTCACTCACAGAGGGGCATTCAGGTGCAGGCGCCTCCAGTTTGGCGTTAGTGTTGCCCCAGGCATTTTTCAGTCATTAATGGAACGTATACTCCAAGGCCTCCCTGGCGTGGTTCCTTATTTTGATGACATATTGGTCTCAGCCAGGGACAGGCCCCAACTTTTCCAAAGAGTCAGAGCGGTTTTAAACAAGTTCAGACAGCATGGCCTCAAACTAAAAAGGGAGAAGTGTGCCATCGCCACTAAACAGGTGGACTTTCTTGGGTATAGAATAGACGCCTCTGGCATCCACACGGTAGAATCTAAAGTCAAAGCAATTCACGAGGCACCCACGCCTTCCACAAAGGCTGAATTACAGGCTTTCCTAGGCTTATTAAATTTCTACACTTCGTTCCTACCCCACAAAGCGTCAGTAGCTGAACCGTTACACAGACTTTTAGACAAAAACGCACCGTGGCATTGGGGACCCAAAGAGGAGTATGCCTTTAAAGCAGTCAAATCGCTGCTCACCTCAGACGCTGTCCTAATCCAATTCGACCAGCGCCTCCCTTTAGTCTTAGCAGCAGACGCATCCCCCTTCAGGATCGGGGCTGTCTTAAGCCACAGACTACCCAACGGCTCTGAGGCGCCAATCGCTTTCTTTTCCAGAACCTTGTCACCAACCGAGCGTAACTACAGCCAAATTGATAAAGAGGCTCTAGCCGCAGTTGCTGCGGTTAAAAAATTCGAACTCATCACTGATCACAAGCCGCTTCTGGGGCTACTGTCGGGGGACAAACAAACACCCCAAGTCTTGTCACCCAGGATGACAAGGTGGACCTTATTCCTGGCGGCCTACTCGTACACACTCGTTCACCGGCCGGGAAAAAACCTAAGCCACGCCGACGCCCTCAGCCGCTGCCCGCTGCCAACCCCTGTAGAGGACCCGGCTCCGGTCCACGCCATCTTCGATGTCAGCGAGCTCAAACTACCTGTCACCTCAGGCGACATCGCCTTCCACTCCAAAAAAGACAAAACAATCGCCCAGGTTCTGGACTGGGTACGGAGGGGGTGGCCGGTCACTAATTTCACAACCGAATTCACACCATTTAAAACCCGCCAGCTAGAGTTTTCCAGTTTACAGGGCTGCCTGTTGTGGGGAACCAGAGTCGTCATTCCAAGCTCCCTGCGCACACCTGTCCTGAAGGCGCTGCACGAGGGTCACCCAGGCATCGTCCGGATGAAGGCATTGGCTCGAAGTTACGTCTGGTGGCCGGGCATGGACGACGAGATCGCCAAATGGGTAAGCTCTTGCCGACCCTGTCAGGAATCCAGGCCAGCACCACCAGTTACCACCCCAACCAAGTGGGAGAGTGCCAACGCACCGTGGTCACGGCTGCACATTGACTTGGCCGGGCCAATGCACGGCAAGACCTTCTTGGTGGTCGTGGATTCGTTTTCCAAGTGGATCGATGTGGCCCTACTACCCACGACCACCACCCGAGCAGTTGCCCAAGCCCTGACCCGTTTATTTGTAACACACGGGCTGCCTGACACTCTAGTCTCGGACAATGGCCCCCAATTTACGTCTACAGAGTTCAGCCGGTATGTCACCAACCTGGGCATCTGGCACATCTTAACGGCCCCCTTTCATCCTGCCAGCAACGGGTTGGCAGAGAGAGCCGTTAGGTCAACAAAGGAGGCGTTGGCCAGATTCAATCAAGAGGACTGGCACTCTAAGCTCTCCCGCTTTCTCTTGAGCCAACACACAACCCCCTGTACGGTTACAAACAAGTCGCCTGCCGAGCTCCTAATGGGCAGGCGCCTGAGAATGGTGTTAGACAGGCTGCATCCCCATTATTGCCCTGACACTCCTATCGGGTCTGACAGCAGGGTCAGAGATTTTGTGTTGCAGGACCCAGTGTTTGTCAGGAACTACGCCGGCGATCCGCTATGGGTACCCGGGAGAGTCGTGGCCATCACCGGTCCGAGGTCGTACCAAGTTCAACTGGAGGACGGGCGAGTCTGGCGCAGACATCTGGACCAGATAAGGAAGCGCCAGAGTGGGCATGCCAATGCTGAACCATGGACTCCTGTAGATCTCCAGTCGCCACACCAGAATCCGATCGGGGACCATCTGAGTGGCCTGTCACCACAGACCGAGCGAGGGGAACGGACGGTAGACCAGGACCGTCCGCCAGAGACGCCAGCCTTGCCGGCCAACGATGCCACCAGGTTGCTGGGCAATGACTATACTACAACCCAACCCGGTGGCAGAGACTATTCACAGACGCCTGATCAGGGTCCAGAGCAACCCCGCTCTCCAACACCCACCAATCCTGATTCCCTGAACTCTGGTCCACGCAGTGACTCACCCGAACTGCGCCGGTCCGGGCGCTCGCACAGACCCCCTGCATATTTAAAGGACTATTCATGTTCGCATCTGGGGGGAAGGGGTGTTATGTCCTTGGAACTGACCAAAGTTCCCAATCAAGTCCGTCTATATTGCGGGGGCGTTTACAGCTCCCATTGGCTGGCTCCCTTTGACAGTCGGCTATAAAAGCTGGCTGCTAGGTCGAGCCAGCCGCTGTTCGCTGGAGCATGTCTGCTTGTTAGTATGCAGACGTGACAGCCCTTTATTCTGTTGAATAAAGCCTTTACTTGTGAATGCTCTGGTTTGGTCTCTCATTCCTTAATACATAATAGTTTTAATTCTAAAGTCTGCTTAGAGCACTTAGCTTCTTCATTTTCTATTGCTTTGGTTATTTTGTGGTCCCATCAGTTCTTGTTGCAGGTAAGTGGAATTTCTTGAAGATATTCCAATGCACTATTATTACTTTCTCATGCATTATTTGTGCGATCTTTTTGCCATAGCTAACTATGTTATGTGGTCCATTGTTTGAGGTGATCCAATTCATCACTTCACTTGTGTATCTAATCACTGGAATTGTCCAGATGTTAATTGTCTTTATGGAACCTGGGCCAGTCTTAGAGGCTGAGGTCTTGGATGAGAGCTCTGCATCAGAAGCAGGGATGGGGCCAGGGCAGGCTGGCAGTCATCAGCTGCCTTCAGACTCAGACAGCAGTGAGTTGGGGGAGTTTCTGGAACCAGTTTCCAGCCTGCGCATGTGCAGGGCTACCAGAAGACAAGAAAAATTGGGAAAGCAGGGTGACTCAGGAGTAAGGCCACACCTCGGAGATGATTGGCCCCTCCCATAGAACATAAAAGAGGAGTGAAAGGGACATGAGCTTTTGCAGGAAGCAATTAGTTCATCTGGTTGATTCAAGCTTTGAAAAGTTCTGTTTGACTCTGTGTCAAGTTTGGACATGCCCTGCATTTGGCAGTTAGTTTTCTGGCAGCATCTTATGTGTGATAAGATGGTTATTATATTTATTCCCTAAAAGACTGTTTGTGAAGCCTTGCAGGCTGCGAATGAACATAATTCACAGCCATTGAAATAAAAGGTTTTGCTGGAACTAGGATTGTGTTTTATGTTTTCTAAGCCTAGGACAGAACATCTATCTCTACATGTACATGTGAGCCTGTAGTCAATCCTCCTCTGTTGTGACCTTCATATTATGAAATATTTTGTCCTAAGGATGTGCTGGACACCTTCTTATTAGCCTTAGGCCAGCTGAATAAGCTTGTTTTATATGACTGGGAAATGGGGGGGGGGTTTCAGGTGTTGAGTGTGTAAGTGTTCATCTGTATTTGTATTTGCCTGTTTATTTTGATGGTTGGATTCTATGTATACTGTCAGGAGTGAGTTTTCAGTGGACAGTATCAACATCCATGCAATGAAATAAAATGTGTATTTTATGGAGAAAATGTGTCAAGGTATTAAAGATTTTATGTCTTTCTTATTGATGGGGGACAAGACAAAACACATGCAAAATTGACAGGTAACAGATTCATTTGCCAATTTCTAGAAACTGGCTTGCCTTAATGCTTCCTAACCTATGAACATATTGTAGAGCAGATAAAGGATGCAAAGATCATTCTTCCATCCAGTTGTGGGATCCTACTTTGGTTGCTACCGGTTCAGTGGGTGATCATGCGCGTGTATTCACCTCTATTGCACGCACGTGTGTGCACCCCTAATGCATGCACACCTAACAAGCCAATCAGCTGAGAGGATGAAGAAAAAAAAAGCCAGGAGTGACCCTCCCACCCTCCCATGTGCTTTTCAGACGTTCATCCTCTCCGCTGATCATTCGAGGCTTTTTTCCCTCCTCTCAGCTGATCTTTTACTGAGCTTTTTTTTTACTATTGGTTCAGCCGAATAGGTAGTGATTTTTACTTCAGGTTCACCCAAATTGGGCTGAACCGGTAGCATGCCATCACTGCTTCCATCAAGTGAAAGGCTGTGATGACCCAGGGCGTGGCACAAAAGCAACAAAGTCACAAAAGGAGATAAAGTATCTCCTAAATATCTCCAACTTGACCCCCAATATCCAGTTATCTTCAGCTGGAGAAAAAACTCTCCCAAGAACAGTCTTTAAAGGGAAGAAATTCAGTCCAAACCCGAAGTACATATACATTATAAATAAAAATAAACACAAACCACACTGCAGCAATAAATGGGACAGGGCAGGAAAAGGAATTGCAGACTTCAAAGGATAACAAAACACACACAGTTGGGAGGACGCAAAAACCCAGATAAGCCTTGACAAACAAAGATAATGCACGCTTTGCTTCCAGCAAGGTGCTGTGCACAAATGTCCTTTATAAATCCTGTTTTTCTAGCTGCAGCTAATGAAGGGAATCAGGGCCCTTTTCTCCTTCATAATCCATGCAACTCATGTTGCACCCTTCTCTGTTCCTCCCTGCGTACCCTAGGATGAAGAGGGGCTGGGCCTGGGTCTTCCTCTGAATGCCCAGCCGACTGTGCCCTTCCCCAGTTTCTTCCACAGCCACCGGAGCCACACCCCCACTCCCTGTCAGCTGCTTCACCTTCCCCTCAGAATCAGATTCCAACAGGGGCATGACAAAGGCTGTGAAGAAAGGTAATGAAGAGAGAACAGAGAGGATTGGGCCAACAGAGTCATGTCTGGTTCTCTACCTTACCCAAGCTAAGGTAGTTGGGAAGATGGAGAACAACTGACTACTTCATTTCTACAGACAGTTCTTGACTTATGAACATAACTGAGCCCAAAATTGCTAAGATAGTAGTTAAGTGAGTTTTGCCCATTTTAGATCTTTCTTGTCACAGCTCTTAAGTGAATCACTGCAGTTGTTAAGTTAGTAACACACTTGTTGAGTGAATTTAGCTTCTCCATTGACTTTGCTTGTCAGAAGGTCACAAGTGGTGAGGTGATCACATGACTCTGGGACACTGCAACTTTCATAAATATGAACCAGTTGCCAAGTGTCCAAATTTTGATCACACGATCACAGGATGCTGCAGTGGTCATGAGTGTGAAAAAGGATCATAAGTCACTTTTTTCAGTACCATTGTGTGATCTCAAACAGTCACCAAACAAATAGCTGTAAGTTGAAGATTACCTGTATTCCTATATTTTTGTGAGATCTTGGAAAGGAATGATCAAAGTACTCATTGCTATCAAGCTTGTAATTTGAAAAGAAAAAAAAAGTGCTTTCCTCCACCATTTCACAAATGGATTCTTCCAACATGGATATAGTGCTACCTCTACGTAAAATGGATTCCTCTGCTTTGTTCTGCCCGTGCAATACTTGTGTGTACTCACCAGCATTGCACCCTATATCATAACTATGTCTCATCCAGTCTGTCCTTAGGATTTTCTTTCCTAATGAGCTCATCAACCATCAGATCCAAGCATTAAGGGCTTTTATTATCCTTGCTACATTTTCTTTTATTTTAACAACTTCTTATATCATGCTTAATGCAAAAGTCATGCAATATTGAGCAGTAACTGCTGTTAATTTCCTGCTATATATCATTTGCACTTTTGTTGAAAGGAGAGAGTAATTAACACGCCATAATTATCATACTGATTGTCTTCTTTAGCTTATGAGAATAAAGTCATTGAAACCTTCACTGAACTTACAATAGTACGTTTTATTGTTTCCCTAATAGTACCCAGAGATATTCCCAAGCTTACATTTTTGCTGAAAACTGGTGTGATCTAGCACTAACAGGTTCCCTAAATGATTCAATTTGGAACAGAGTAATGTAAGATTTTATAGTGTCTATAAAAAAAGAGTGGGTTGGTGGTTTTTTTTGCATCAGTACAATGCTATCTTTTTTGGTAAACAGAACTGCAGTCATACTATTATCCCAAAGCAAATAACGTTCTGTTGTATTTCACTCTGATAGTTTTTCGTTTTCCGTTTTCTGAAAGTACAAGTGAGAAAACACATTCAGCTGTGAATATGCTGAAAAGAAATAATTATCTTTTTTTATTTCAAAGAATGTTTTTAGGGAACAAATATTCTATAGAGAAGAACTGTTTTCTGTAACTGAAAAGTTTTAACTAATCAAAACATTAGGATATCACTGCATTGCAGGCATACACCCAATGTATGTGGCAACAAAATACCCACTAAAATACATCACTGTAATAAACTATTCTGCAATAAAGTTTGAGATTTCCAAGGACTGGGGAAAAGGTTACTCAAAAATGAATGACAGCTATCTGTATGATTGATCATTTTACATTTGAAATGTATAGTAAGGACTTGTTTAAATAAAGAAGAAAAGGAGACCAAAGGGGAAATGTATTTCAACACTCAAAAGCATTAGTTACATATGCAAAAGTGTATTTTTCACAGGCTTAGGCAAAACCAGAGCAATTAATTAACAGACTTCTTTTTTAAAAAATACAGATATCTGATTCATGCTTAATGAATCATGCAAGTTATTAATTGAATCTTGGATAACAAAATTTTCAATAACAATTTTATAAAATAGAGAAATAGTTCTCTGACTGAATCTTTTGATAAGAGGATGATTTTATTTTTAATGAAGGGTCCTAAAACAACTGAATTTTTGTTTTAAAATATAAGTTATTTCAATTCTAACCCTTTCTTCTTCTAGTTCTCAAGAAATTATCCATTGAAAAATGTAGTTTAATCTGGAATGCTTTACTAAAAACCACTAGAAGTGCATTTAGAGTTTTAGATTAATCATTATTTTAGAAAGATTATGTCTTACTGGCACTGTGACTTCCACAGGAGGGTGGGGGGGAGGATATTTCTCCATGACATCCCTAATGTATTAAGTATGACCTTGCCAAGTAATTGTACAATATTGAAATCTTAAGAGAAAGTAAGCATATATCACCTTCCTCGGGAAAAGCCCAACTGACAATGAATTAATAGTGCAGATTACAAGAAATACATTTTTATGCAAGAGCTTAGAACTAGAGGAATTAAGCTGGCATTGGGTTCAACATAAAGAATCAAAGAAACTTCAGAGCCTCTAACAATGACATGATAAATAAGAAATCCAGATTTTTAGAAGATGGTACATAATGGCTATAATTGCACAACATGGCATGGGGCTGGGATAATTTGAGAGACCGCCTCATCCCAATTACATCTATCTGTCCTGTTAGTCCAGCAGATAGATGTTGTAGGTCTTGTCTACAAAAGAGCTGTCATCTAATGAAACCCAGGAGGAGAGTCGTTTTGGCCACACTGGCTGCCCTTTACAATATCATTCCCCCTGAAGTGAGATTGGCCCCAACCCTGTGATCTTCTGAAAAAATTGAAAACATGGTTTTTACATCAAGCCTGGGAAATCCACTGATGTTATTGGAAATCTTATTATATAGTTACATGTCTAGGAAATGTATGATGCTCTCCTGCAGATTATGTTGTTGTGGTTTAATAGTTTTATTATTTAATGATTTGGAGAGTGCTGAGGATTGGTTTGGTATTGCTTCTTTTGTTTTTAATTGTGTAAGCCCCCACAGTTATTCCCCCAGTCTGAGAAAGAACAAAAAAAATGCAAGAGAAAAATTGATGATATTATCACTGCAAAAACAAGGGACAAATGGAAATAGGACTTTCTACCCTAAGAAAAGGCCAAGCAATATGTTAAAAGGGGCAAAATATCTCCCCAAAAGTTTTAACATTGATATTATATGCAGGACTTGCTCTTCAAACTCACGGCGTTGGATTTATTTTATTTCCATTTTATAACTTTTTTTTCCAAGAAAGATTACTTGCCAGAATTTTTTAGATTCTTGTGAGCTTGCCTGATTCATTTCTTATCTTGTTTACTAGTTAAAGTTACCATAGATAGAGTGAGTGAAGGTTGCCACCCTGTTTCTTTTTTTCTCATGACTGTGAGATATGGGATGAAAACATAAAATAAGAAAAAAGAAAAAAAAATCCGCATTTCTATAATGGCTCCATTTGTGTGGGACTTTGCATCTGTTCCTTGCAATCAGACTTAATTTTCTATTAACTCTCTCATCCAAGTGTAAATAGAAACAAGTAATTAAGAAATTAGATGAGATGGAAAGTGCTCTGGAGTAACTGGCTTCACAAAACATAGTAGAACCCATCCCTTTGAGCCAGGTAAATATGTCAAGCCCAATGTCAATTAAGTCTATTCTCATAACCTACTTAACCCTTTCAACCATTAATTCAGCCAAATCTCCTTGAAGATGGTTCTTGACAGCCTTAATTCATGTCAATTGAATCAGAGGTCTCCTTTGAGGTATTCCAGAGCTATACCTATTTTCTTCAGGAAGGTGTGATATTTCATGGACCTTGCACCTGGAAAATAGACATGTTTTCATAACATTGCAACCTTATTTATATATGAGAAGCAATTACCATGAATGTGTAAGATGGTGACTAGACCAGACCAGAACACAATAGAATATTCTTAGCATTTTTATAAGTCCACCATGAATGATAGACAGGACCCTGAAATTCGAATAGAATGACCTGGCCTAGAATAGAATAGAATAGAATAGAATAGAATAGAATAGAATAGAAAAACTGATGGTATTCTAAGCCCTGATTCTCTCTCTCTCTCTCATGGGCACGTGCGAATACACACACAACACATACACACACATACACATAAACCTAACTTTAATTTGCACTGGTTCCTTTTGTTCCTGCAACTCCCATTTCTCCAGCCCTGACCAAATATTGCTGATCCCAGCCAGCATCATTCCCTATCCCAGCATAGCTAGAGGGAACAGAAGACAACACTGAAAAGACACCAACTTTCTCTCTCTCTATTTTAATTTTCTGGCTTGTCATCGCCAGACAATCCAATAAAAGGATTATGTACTCCTTGGAATGAAAACTAACCTTTTAATGAAAGATAGCAACAGGAAAATGCCCAAACTCTGAAGGACTCATCTGTGTTATTCATCACAGTTTTCAGATGTTCCTGTTCAAAAGAGACAGAATTTAGAAAGATCAGAGAACATACAAAAGCAGAGAAAATGTGTCAAGATTCCTTTCCCTAAAACCCCGCAGCTGAAGATTTTCTGGGAAATGAAGATAGAACTGTCACTCACTTTGTTTATCCCCTTTTCTCTCCTTGATATTGCCAACCATTGTTCAAGAGTGGCAGCTTTGATTAGGAGGATCTTTGCACAGCTCCAGCCTGGAACTTCTAATGATAATCTGTCTGAAAGGGGAATGGTTTCTGCACATATAGTCTCACTTCAGAATGGGACAACTTGCCATGGCTAACTCACCAAGGTCAACTCATTGCAGAACAACTCGCCACAACCAACTCACCATGGGACAAGTCACTGAAGGACAATTTAACAATTCTATTTAATTATTTAGAATAAATTAAACAAATATTTTATTTTTTGCCATTCACATTTCATTCTGTCCCTCCTTTTGCATCCTTTCTTTAATGCTTCTATTCCACTATTTCTTTAATACTAATGTAACTCTTGTCCCACAGAAAGTTTTCCTAAGGTGAGTTGGCTGTGGTGAGTTGCCCTGCAACGAGTTGGCCATAGCAAGTTGGCTATGGCAAATTAACCATGATGAGTTGGCCATGATGAGCTGGTCGTGGTGAATTGTCACAGACCCCTGCACTAGGACTATTGAAGCATACTTCACAGAGCTATAACTGATCCTGAATGGTGCATCTTTGAATAGGCACATCTTGAGTTGCCCATATTGCTACTTAGAGAACTATACTGGTGGCAGAACTCTACTGATGGATTTAGGGGGTTTAAGTCAAAATTTCAGCCTTGTCCTTAAAGCCTTTCATGGTTCAGGATCTACGGATTTATAAGCCCATCTACTTCCAGTATATTATATCTATCCAATAAGACCACATATAACAGGTTCCTTTCATGCACCCTTGTTCATGTAATGTCCCTATAGAGTTCCCAGAAGGAAGCCTTCTCCATTCCTGCTCCTTTTATTCCCCCAATCAAAATGATTCCTACTCTATTAATTTTCAAAAAGAGGTTCAAAACTAGCAATTACAGCAGGCTTTGAGAATTGGGTTGCTTCCTATGGAATTTGACTTTGGATAAATGAAATAATGTTCCTTCAGTTTATTCATATTGATATATATTAATATGTTTTATTTTTATTTTATCCATTTATGTTTTCAGTCTGATTTGGGTATCATTTATAAAGACCTATATTTCTGGGCAAGGTTCTTATCTTGGGGAAAGTGAAAGGAAAGAGAAGATTCAGGTGTCGAGGAGATGATGGTGCCATTGGAAGACCTGAAAGAGCAGGTTAGGATAGATCATCATGGAGAAAAACTATCAATGTGGTCACCAGGAGTTGAAAACAACTTGATGCCACATAATCATAATGGTGCTATTGAGAGTCATCAATTATTAGGACAGCAAATATAGTCAATAGCTAAAGCAACACTTTCCAGCAGGTTTATCATCCTGCTTGACCAGATTCATTTCTTAATGAGTTCCTAGGCTAGCCAGGATTTTCAGCATCCTGTCATCCCCAAACCAGCCTGGAATACAGTCTTAAGAATCAGATGATCCTTCATCAGAACCAATATGTGAGGAACTTTAAAAATGTGCATGGTAGGACCCATAGAAAAAATGCCCATTTCAAACATCTCCCATTCTGTTGATTTTCAGCTCTTCTTACCCATCCATTCAGAATTACCCCATTGACTTTGCAAGATTAAGTAGAAAATTTTGCAAGAAAGAAATAAAAACTCCCAAACTCCAACAATCATCATAAGAAGCCATAAATAAAGGAGTGTCCTTATGAAGGTATCAGGCTTTCATTTTAGGTGTAAAAAAAACCCTGATCAAAAGACAAATTTTGACTGGATGCACTAACATAAGCATCAGTAACTTATTTTCATATATGTTTTTCCATATTTCATTATTATTATTCATCGTAGAGTCAGCCAGATGTTCAGACTGGGGTTTGGCATTTTTGTCTACCTATCGAGTCAAATAACAGATAACGAGAGATGGAAGGGGCCTTGTAGGTCATCTAGTCCAACCCCCTACCCAAGAAGGAGACACTACATCATTTCTGACAAATGACAGTCCAATCTCTTCTTGAAAGTCTCAACTGATGGCACTCCCACAACTTCCGAGGGCAAGCTGTTCCATTGGTTGATTGTTCTCACTGTCAGAAAGTTTCCCCTTATTTCCAGGTTAAATCTCTCCTTGTTCAGTTTCCATCCATTATTCCTTGTCTGGCCTACAGGCACTTTAGAAAATAGCTTGACCCCTTCCTCCCTGTGGCAGTGCCTCAAATATTGGAAGACTGCTATCATGTCTCCCCTGGTTCCTTCTCTTCACTAGACTAGCCAAGCCCAGTTCCTGCAACCATTCATTGTATGTTTTAGCCTCCAGTATCCTAATCATCCTGATTGGTTTTCTCTGTACTTTTTCTAGAGTCTCAATATCTTTTTTATAATGTGATGAACAAAACTGGATGCAGTATTCTAGGTGTGGTCTTACTAAGGCTTTATAGAGTGGTATTAGTACTTCCCTTGATCTTGATTGTATCCCTCTGTTAATACAACTTGGGAATGCATTAGCTTTTTTGCTGCTGCTGCACACTGCTGGCTCATATTTATCTGGTTGTCCACTAAGACTCCAAGATCCCTCTCACAGTTACTGTCTTACCAAGGACCTGGGATAGGCAAATCTGGATGTTTGATGGTGTTACAGATATCACCATAGGATGATATCGTCATCATCATCATCATCATCATCATCATCATTTTATTAAAAATGAAAGAAATGTGTATAGAAGAAGATATTTTCCCTTCTTCCTCTCCCCTCTTTCCAGTTCTTTACATCTCAATTCTAATTATGGTTCCAGTAAATACAAACCCACATCTAATTGTTACTGAGAAGTGCTGACACAGCCAATTTTGTATAACCTGACCAACTTCTAGCCTGAAACAGCTGAAAACATTTCAAAATTGCATCTGTAGGAAATTGTCCAAGTATACCAAATGTCCATATTTTAGAATGACTCTACTAGCAATGTTCAATTCACTCGGGACTCATTAGAGAGCATTCTTTCTGAAGTCTTGGATTAAAAAAGAGGATGTAGAGAATAGAAGCTTAAATCAAATTTGAAAGGGAAAGGACTGAAATGGTGCATTAATATAAATGGGAAATGATAGGCCAATTTCTAACAGAAATTTGGATGAAGGTTTATTTTAAGTTTTGCTTTGGGATCTAATTTTTTTTTCCATTTGGTCAAGACTGAAAAATGGAAGAGATAATGCAACCTTGATTTTTTAAAAAGGATCTGTTTAAAATATAATCCATTACCAAATACACTATTAGTCAAATAAGAACTGTTTAATCTTTACATCCTTATCATCCAATTCTTCTCTTTCTTTACATATTGATATGCACGGTCCTAGAATTAAGTAGAATTCAACTGGCCACAAGAAATTTGCTGATATTTTTTATTAAAATGAAAAGAGCTTTTGAACAATTCCTGCTTTGTAGAAAGTTTCAGAGGATATTAAAAGAAGTCACTCAGCCCACTTTTTAAACACATCATTAAATCTTGAGCCTAGGGAGTAATGTGATTGGTGTTTCCATTGTACTAACTACTATTCTTAGAACACCAAGAAATTCATGGTTGTCCTGTCGTTCCAAAATCAGTCAGTAATTGCTTTTTGCTGCATGCAAGGTTTAGTAAATCCATAGTTCATCACACAATAATAATTTCTAAACTTTGGAGATAAGAGTTCAAAAGTAAATTAGTATTTTCAAACAGTACTGACTTTTGTAAAGCCACGTTAACAAATGTATGGATTCTACACCGCAATGGAACAATCGGGAATGATCATTTCAAATGAATATTTTTTCATCTGTTTTATACATCATGAAGTTGATACACAACCCCTTTAAAACATATTCTGAGGCTTGCAGTGAATATGAAAGTTTTTTTTCTTAAATTAATCTTATCTTAGTATCATTAGAAACTTTCCACCATGTATATTTTTAATAAGGAATATTCCAACTCATAATTACTGAATGGATGCAAAAAAAAAAAAACTTTAAAAGTTATCTTAATAGTATCTCTTCACTGTTTCTTTTGAACAATAATATAGACTTTAAAACATCCAGAATGCATTGTGCTACTAAGCATAATAGGGAAGTTTTAGATGCTTTTAATGAATTTAGATTAACCTGTGAATTCAGAAGATACTTTATTTAATATACTGCCATTTCAAAATTTTGAGAAATCGAATTTCCTCTTAAATTCAAAAGGTTTAAAAACTTGATCACAATATTCACAATCCACAATATTAATACATCTGTTGGTTCATTATTTTTCCCTGACAAACACAAAAAAGCTTTAATTACAATTTCAATCTGGGATTATCCCAGAGGGTAAATCTGTAATGGGAAAGATAAAAATTATATTTCTTCCCAACACCTTCCAAATATTCCTTATATTATTTTCTGTACTATAGAAAATACAATAAACTATTGATAAATAGCTGAGTGAGAGTTTCAGGCTCAATACAGGTTAATTTATTTTGATTTTACCTCCCTGAAGACACTCCTGACTTTGACACTTATAGAGCTTCCGCTTTGCAAAAACTACGCATTTTCATACCTTTCACGTGCATGTGGTCTTCAGACATTTTGGTTTGCAAGGTGATAGATTGTCTTTTCCATTTTTCCACAAATCACTCCCCTTAACCACCCCTCTTGGTGGTCTCATTATAGATTAGACAAATGCATTACAGCAGGAAATAAAAATGCATGCGCGCGAAAAATGTAGTCACTGAACCGGTAGTTAACACTGGTTGAATCCCACCCCTGGTCAGCTTCGTTATTTTCATGTAATATTGAATTTGGCTAAAGGACTGATAGTTAGCAATGCAGAACATGTATCAGAAACAAATGGTTTGCAATACAATTCTCAGCATTTCTAGGAAGTCCAGGAGTCCATCTCTGTGAAAACTCAAAAGCTGCAGCCCTAGCAATCATTGTTTGCAATTCTGAGATACATAAACCAATGGTCGAATTTTATGTAAGGTGACCTTGTAGCTTTGAGGTGTATTGCTTCCTTAACATGATTTATGATCACATTTATTGTAAGCCACTTTATGAAAACAGCATATCAACGTAAATGAAATATTTGAAAACATAAACTTTTATGCTAGCATGGAGGATTTATGCTGAATTAATTTTAACGTGCCTGTTACTAACAGCATTTAGATTTATAGCCAAGAACTTTGCATAGTTTTTGTCATTCTTTGTGCCAATTGATCTAGTGGTTAAGGTACCAGGCTGGAAACCAAGAGACTGTCACATATCACAATCCTACACTTGTATTATTTGAGAGAAAAAAACAAATCTTGCACTAATTATAAGAGGTAAATATGAAGAAACAAAAATCACCTAAAAGCTAGGAAAATCTTCCATGCAAACCCAACCTCAAAGCTTCTACATGCCGAGAAAAAATGAATAGCTTTGTGGGTATGAGTTTTATATTCAAATCTTTCCTGCTCCCTTTAGCTACTTAGAATAACTTAGCATTTAAGAAATCCATTCAAAATGTACACCAGGCTCTACCTATGTAATTTCTGTAATTCTTGCAGCAACTCTGAAGGGTAGTGGTTATTATTACTGTTACAACAGTAGTAATAGTAGTAGTAATAGTAGTAGAAGCAGTATTTGATGGGCCACCACAAAGAAGAGGAGGTTGATTTATTTTCCAAAACACCAGAGGGCAGGACAAGAAATAATGAATGGAAACTAATCAAGGAGAGCAACCTGAAGGTTTTTAAGAAGAGACTGCACAGCCACTTGTCTGAAATGGTATAGAGTCTCCTGTTTGAGCAGGAGGTTGGACTAGAAGACCTCCAAGGTCCCTTGCAACTCTATTCAGAGTTGAACCGAATAATAGTATGAATGTTAGTGTTGTTACTATCATTATAATTCTGCAAGATAAGTAGACGGATAGAGAAAGATGTACCTGTGGCTTTCTTGTACAATGCCTCCATATTTCAGAAGTAATTGTATATGCTTGGAGCATTCCAGTGTTTCCACCAGTATATAACATAATATTTGTATTATCAAATTTAGATTTGGGGATGAAATACTTTTGTTAGAAACAAAGACCTATTATTTCATGATGCAAATACCATGGACCACAGTAGTATAGTGCTAATATACCTCAGGATAGTTGGTGAAGTGACCTACTGTGGTTTGAGGCAACCTGCTTCCAGGTGGACATCTGGTTTTATGCTAATAATTGACCAAGCTCAGTAATTTTTTTTACCATTTTGTACTATTGGTCTCTAATATGACAGCCATTATATGTTACTATTCATGAGGGAATCTTGAAAAAGGAGAACTTTTAGTTTTTTCTCCATGACACATTCAACTTGTGGGTGATAAATCTAATGATAAGGACAATAAGCTTTTAAGAAACTGTTTTCTCACTCTTCCTTCCTTCAACTTATTGAAAACTTCAGGCTGCCTAAACATACACAGATTGAAGTTTGGAACAAAAGTTCCTTCTTCTCCAATAGGGGTCTCTCTCTATCCTAAAGCAGAATGCAAAGATAGAAAGGTAACTCTGTGAACTTGATTATCATGGGAAGTAAGGAGAACAGAAGCATGATTTAAGGACTTCAAAATACTGTAATAAAAGGTGTGTTCAGGACAAGGAGGTTTCTTTTTTGAAAGTATGAAACTGGAGAGGGTCAGTTCAGTCAGCAGTATGTGAATATATTATTTTAGCCCCTTCAAATCACATCACGGCTTAGACACTGCAGCATATGGAATACAGTTTTCATTCTTTTCAGTGATGAGGATATTTGTGGTGAGGAAAAACAGAGTTCCCTCATTCCAGTCTGCCGGCAACTTTATTCTTTTTTTTTTCTTTTCAAAAATGTGTTTTCAAATATTTCCTTTCCTTTCTTCCTCTCTGTCTCTCCTTCCTTCCTTCCATCCTTCCTTTTTTCTTTTTTCTGATGGTTGCCATTACAGTTAAGAATACTTCTTGGAGCCAGCATGTGGAAGGAGGAAAGGAACAACTATTGGAATTTAGCATATTTAATGTTCTCTCTTGAAATTGTTAGTTTTCACACACACACACACACACACACACACACACACACGCACACGAAGCCACATTATTTATGTAAGCTTGTCTACTGCTTGAAGCTGGAAGGACTCTGAACAGCCTACACAATTTTTATATCACAACAGTGTAATAATCATATTAATTCAAACAGTAATCTAATTAAGTTTAGATTCAAATTAATGTTAAAAGTAGTACAATATATATGTTAAACATGGCACCACTGGTTATAAATCTCTGGGAAAAAAAAACATGTTTTTACGTCCTTTCAGAAGACCACATTGGGTGAGACCCTCCTTGTCTTAGGGGGCTAGCTGAGGAGAGCTGTTAGAGAGCATGCCCATTGCTGAATGCCTCTCACTTTATCCCCTGTAGACAAAAACTGTTAGAGAAAGTATTTGTTCAGGTAGCATAAGCAGAAATTGTTGAGGCAGGTGGTCCTAAGATATCCAAGCCATATTGAACTTTATAGTAACCATGACACTGAATTACACTTGAAAGCTTTTTTATGACCTGTGCAAATCCTTCAGTGGAAGTAGATCATGACAGTATCATGACTGACTGAGCCAGCAGGCCACTGTCTTTGGATCGGTTCAAGTTTCCAGGTGGCCTTCAAGAACAACCCCACATAAAGCAGATATTCCACATATTCTAACCTAAGGATGAGAGCATAAGAGACTATCTCCCGTGCATCCTTAAGTAACATCAAAGCTGGCATATAAGCAGAATTTATTCAAATGTTCTCCTGTCCACGGCCTGGAGCAGCAGTCATGAATCCACGAGAACTCCCAGATTCAGAGCCTGCTTCTTCTGGAGAAGCATAATCCCATCAAAAGACAAGCACAGTGTAGTAATATAATAAATAGTAATAATGACCTACTTTTCTCTTTGGTTTGAGCATTTCAGGAGGTTGACAACAATAAATATAAAACAGGAAAAGAAACCCTTTGAAGACATAATTTAAAGCACATACAAAAACATTATCTTAAAAAATGGTATTGTAAAATAATTTTTTAACCTCCATTCTGCAACATTAACTTTGAATATGTTGCTATATATGTAGACAGCTCACAGTTGTTCTTCTGGGGATTGCAGAATGATGCCATTTTACTTTGAGCAAACATGCTATGTTTAATAAAAAGGATGGTTTTTCATGACTCAGGGAGTACATAAATAGCAGTCCAACAGGAAATACTCATTTGCTTCATTGGGCCATTCAGTAAACGTAAGGAATTTTGCCTCCATTTGAGCTGAACTTGAATTGCCTTTAATATGAGAAACAGTTACATAATGCTTACTGAGCTTGAATAAAGATTTTGAATTAATAAATGGAATCTAAATTAAGCATCTCCAAATTTAACAAACCATGACTCAGTATTCATTTAAACACGTATTTTAGGGACAAACACCTTCTATATATATTTTTGTCTCATAGGATGCTTTAAAAAAAGTGCTTTTTGTATCCCCATTAGGTCCTTTCAGGGGTGAGATGGACCTTGAGTCTTTTAGTTTGTGGTTTACAAAATTGTACAAAGCGTGAGTGGAATCGGTGAGGAGAAGGTTTTCTTCTTGTTTAATGTGATAATTGATGCATTCGGTTTTTATCTGGTGGCATAAATTTTTGTATCGGCTTTTGAAGTTGGCAATCTGACCAAATTTGTTTTTCTGCCAAAGTGATTTCTTTTTGGATTGAAGCTTCCTTATTGTTATGGGTAATTTTTTTTTTTTCTGGTTTGGGGAGTTGTTAATGGTACATATAGTTTGATGACTCTTTTGACTTCAAGTAAAAATCTGTTGTATTGATCTTCAACAGTATTGCATCCAGTGAATAGAAATTGCCAATCAAGGGATGAGAGATCGTTGTTTATAAGATCATAGTTGCCTTTTTTGAAGTTATAATTGGGGATTCCATCATTGTGATGATTTTTGTGTGGAGGTATGTTGAGACAAAAGTCTATCATGTTGTGGTCACTGTTGGAAAAGGGTCCTTTAATTTGTATTCCATAAATTGAATTAAAACTATTGCAGAAGATGAGATTCAGGCAGTTGTTAAGTCTACTCTGATAAAACTTTTATGAACTCAGATTAACAAATGTGAATCAGTAAGGGAGACCAAAATCTAATGTTACTTTTTAAAAATGTATTGGTGTTTATTTTTCACAGGGTGATGTTAAACCTTTTTAGAAACCTTTTGTTGATATTCTAAATGCATTTCACTCTCTCTCAATGCCTGGCTTTTAATTGGTTTTACTTTAGTTGCCTCAGAGCTCTTCTAGCAAAAGGTGGATTATAATAGAAGTAAATGAAAATAATCATCTAGCCATAGGAAACATTTATTGCAATTTCTCTTTTGTCTAAGCTGAGTATTATCAGAAACCTATCCGTCTTCCCCCTAAAGGAAATTTACTGTGTGTTTCTTTCTGAATGAAGAATCGGGAATCTACAACTATCAATTTGACAGCCTGGCTATACTAGAATAGATATAGCAGTACCCACAATATAAATCAAAAGGAAGGAAGGGAGGGAGGGAGGGAGGGAGGGAGGGAGGAAGGAAGGAAGGAAGGAAGGAAGGAAGGAAGGAAGGAAGGAAGGAAGGAAGGAAGGGCCTCTTTGGTTTCAGTTTGATATAACTAAGCATAAATTGCTAAAAACTTCACAAGGCATAAATGTGACATTCAATCATAAAATATATGTTTTAATAGAGAGGAAAAAAATCTATATGGAGCATAATTCCTAAATATTTATGTGATTTTACAATAGTGAAGATTATGAAACAGAATTGCTTCCAAGTTCCCATTGTCCACTTTAAAAATATTTTTTTTTAAAAAAAATATCTATTTTATAACAGAGCAAAATAATAGATTACCAGAATTGGAAAGGACCTTGAATATCTTCTAGTCATTTGTTCTAAATTAATACATGTCTTTATATGTGTCTTATAAACAGAAAATGTTATTCATTATAATCCTTTGATAAAACTTGAGATAAGAATTTATCCTTTCTTTTTCTGTGATAAACTGATTAAAATAAGTTTTTAAAATGTGTTAAAAATAGAACTGTGACTTAAAAAGGCAAGGAACTCAAAATTACTAACTTTTTCAAGCTAATCGAATGCAACTTAATGAAAAGTGATGCAATTTGCATTAAGAATACAAAGTCACCTCTCTCAAGGCCATAATAAAGTGATATAATAAAATATGATTTCCAGGAACCATTTTTTCTCTTCCATAAAATAAATTCTGTTTTGGCAACCAAAAGGCACTATATCTAACTCAATCTTCACTTTTTTACCCCAAGATTTATATTGCAAAATGCATAATTTATTATCCTTAGATCTTTCTCCTCTTTCTCTACTAGTTTATATCCTAAGAAAAGATGGTGATTTGTGTCAGACTGCATGTTGTGAAGTTCTGATTCTGAAAGTTGTTTGTCTACTTGAGTTTTCCATTGTGGGGGGAGGAAAGCACAAATTACATAATGTACAAAGATGTTGAATCCATCCATTTTTAATGCTAGCAAAAGCAGGAAGAAGTGAACCCTGGAGTGTGCTTGTTACTTATCAACATATCAGATTCTTCCATAAAAGTAGGCTTTCTTCTTTCACATTTTACTTTCAAAATATTAACTCTAATTTTAGTACAGGTAGTTTTTGGCTTACGACTGCAATTGAGCCCACAATTTCTGTTGCTAATCAAAACCATACTTAAGTGAGTTTTCCTCCATTTTACAATCTATCTTGCCACAGTTCTTAAGGGAATCATTGCAGTTGGTCAATTAGTAACATGGTTGTTAATTGAATCTAGTTTCCCCACTGACTTTGCTTCTCAGAAGGTCACAAAAGGTGATCACATGACCTCAGGACTTTACAACTGCCATAAATATAAGTTGGTTATGCCAAGCATCTGAATTTTGATTACATGAACACGGGTTTGCTGCAGTGGTTGTAAGTGTAAAAAATGGTCATGTCATTTTTTCCAGTGCCATAATAACTTTGAATAATAACTAAATGAATGATAGTAAGTTGAGGTCTACCTGTAAGAGCACATTTCTCTTTTAATCAAGCCAAGTTTCTGAAATCATATGGCGGGAACTGATGATAAATCCCCATTTTAAGTTAAAGGTAATGATCATTTCCATTGTTGAAAGAACATCATTATTCTTACATTATCAGAGGCATTGCAGGTATAATCAAGAGAGAAAAGCTAAGATGTCACTTGTTAACAACAAATGATCCTAATAAATGGTACATCACAAATAATAATTCCTTGTCATTTTCTCTATCAAGAGGTAATATATGTGAATGAATCAGCATTACTTTATTCAGCCTGAAAGAATTTACAGACTTATTTCTGTTTCAACACAGATATTGTTATCTTCAAGCATTTGCTTGGTCTGATCTCCTACACCTTTCTCTTTCTGGTTTCCTCAGATTGAAGAAAAACTATTGTCACATCCAATAATTGTATGTTTCCTTATTCAAAGAACCAATCATAGCCTGAGCAAACTTTCCATACTGTCCAGTTAACTAGTTTGAAGCTTGATACTTTCTGATTCTTCTCTGCTTCTAGTGAAGTGAAAAAGGGAAAAAAAAACAGCATTGGATGAAAGGAGGGACTCAGATTTTGGTGAAATCTTGGTAAAGATGGCTAATTCCTTGCTTCTGAAGCACTAGAGAAGTCATCTTCAATTATCTATGTTTGCCTGTATATATGCAGAGATATACTGTATTTATTTGCAAATATATTTGTATATCTGTGTTTATGGCATCTCATGATTTGACACTCTATGTGGCTTTTCATGGTGATTCCCCCTCAATCCTGTCTTAATAAGTGTTGTGGTTAGCCGGCAGCAGGTGCGGACGGCTGAGGGGGTCGAGGACTCAGATGAGGGGCCAGGACCATTTGGGAGTGGACTGCTGCCTTCAGGGATTGTGGGGGCTGGCAGCAGTGATGAGGAGGTTCCTGAGGAGCCTTTGCCAAGTGTGCATGCATACAGGGCTGCTTGCAGGAAAGAGCAGCTGCAGTAGCATGGGTGACTCAGGAGTAAGGCTGCAAGGTAATGGCCCCTCCTTCAAGAAGATAAAAGCCAGCTGTGAATTGGATGTTCTTTTCAGGAAGCAAAGATGTTCTGAAACCCGAGCCTCATGGACATTGCAGTATCTTAGTTGGTATTTGAAGACTCTTATGTTATAAAATATTTCTAGATAACCTTCTCTGTTATTCTTGGCAGCCTCGCACAGTTTTGGTGAGGGTTGTGCTTATCAAAGTTAATTAGTTTGCAGTGGCCTTTTAACCAGGAATTTGTAAAAATCATTAAAGGGTTTCTGGTCCCTTTGGTTCATGTTTGTTTTATTGGAAAAGGGTTTGGGCCAGAACAATAAGAATGATTTCCTTGGAAACAGGCATAGCTCTCTATATTTTTTGCTGTGGCAACTTTTGTAAACCTGGAGAAATAATGAAGTAGATTTTTCTATTTCAAAATCTGGGGAAAGAAAAAAAGTTATTGATCTGGAATATACTATTTAAAAGTTCTAAATTTGATTGATTGGTTTCAACAATGACTTTCCATAATATTTTTTTTAAAAAAAGACAAACAAAAAAACCCCACAAAAATTCAACCCTGGCCCATAATTGTTTCACTGATATGTAATTATGTGGATTTCCAATTATATGATATAGTACCACTTTTCACATTACAGCTTTTATACCTTTGTTATAACACTCATATTCAATGAGCTATGAAGAATACATTATTGTCATCTGTAAGATATGGCTCACCAAGCATAAGGTTAAAGGATTACTAATTACCTTGAGACTAAAAAGTTTTACCAACTAACTTCTCTGGATCATGATCCCCATGAATATGTGGACATGTAAACATATTTTTTTCTTTTAATGGCCTTGTAATCTCTTTTATTGGGGTGGGGTCTGGGCAACTGAACGGAGCTGAGCATTTACTGGCCAGATAACCTTCCTAACGCCTACACAGTTCTCACAACAGATATTGTCTCTTTGCGCCCAAAGAGTGAAATATCTGCCACTACCTAGGATTAAACCCACGTCTTGTTGATTTTTGAGACAAGATCTCCACCTCTGTGCCAATAATAATTCTACTCTGTGATATCTACATGTGTAGAAATGTACATAACAGACAAAGATTGACAAACACTCTCACACATACACACTTGATTCAACTAGGCATACTGGCTATTGAAACAATGCAGCTTTTTAAAGGAACACTAATGCTCCATAAAGGCCTCAATCAAACTATCTTTTATGAAATGAAGCTCCCCTACACTTGACTTCACTTGATGAAACTAATATCTGCATATGCACAGATGAAAAGCTCCTGTTAGCAAAGTGGAACAGCCAGTTTGGGTGGATCAATCCCACCTCAGCTCTTATAAAGGGAGAGTACTGCCTTCATGAGGTCTATAATCTGGCATCAAGATGAAGTATTATATCTCTGCAAAACTCAGGACCTGATGGAGACAGATTGCAGGCAAGCCCCACACCTCCGTTGATTGCTTCTTTGAAGTATTATAAATCTGCATGGGAGCATAGATAACAGAGTGGAAAGGGAAAGATTGCCTACAGTGCACAGCCTGAACATTGCATCAAATTGTGAATATTTATCATTATATACACACACACTCACTTGTTTGCCATCACAATCACGCTAAGCAATTTGCATATTGGAGTTAGAAAGAACAAAATGAGAATAATAAAAGAGAATGAGAAGCACATTCCAATAAAAACACAGGAGATGTTGTTGTTGATGATGAGAGCAATAACACTTAGACTCATATACAGCTTCACAGTGCTTTACAGCCTCTCTAGGTGGTTTACAGAGTGAGCATATTATCCCCAGCAATCTGGGTCCTCATTTTACCAACCTTGGAAGGATGGAAGGCTGCATCAACCTTGAGCCAATCAGGATCAAACACTTGGCTGTGGGCAGTTGGTCTGCAATACTGCGCTCTAACTATTGTGCCACCATGATGGTGGTGGCGATGATGATGATGATGATGATGATGATGATGATGACAATGATTAAAAACACTATAACAAATCAGGATTCAGGAATTATAGCATATTATCAGAACAATGCTGGGAAAAAAAATAAAAGAAATGAGATTTAAGCAATCCTTCCATTTCTGCAGAAAAAAACCACTCCACTCTTATGGCATTCACAGATTTTTAAGACATAACTCACTCTGCTGCCAACCAGCAGCTCTTATGGAGTGATTCATTCCTTGATGGAGAGGCAAGGAAAGGGCCAAAGGAAGGACCACTTGAAGCTGCCTTTGATCATGCCAAGCAATGATGTCAGAATGTTGCCAGTGGCTGGAGGTGTAGGAAGCTTGGCTTAATTTTAGTTTTAGTAAGACTGATTAGCTATGGCTGCTTGGTCTCTCTGCTTGGTCAGAATGAGGATGGGGATGCACATCCCCTTTTGAGGCTGGTTTACAATCTGAGGATCTTCCTGGACTCCCAGATCCTGCTTGAAAAAGAGATAATTGCTATGACTAGGCAGGTTAACTACAGGTGAAACTCGAAAAATTAGAATATCGTGCCAAAGTTCATTTATTTCAGTAACGCAACTTAAAAGGTGAAACTAATATATGAGATAGACTCATTACATGCAAAGTAAGATAGTTCAAGCCGTGATTTGTCATAATTGTGATGATTATGGTTTACAGCTCATGAAAACCCCAAATCCACAATCTCAGAAAATTAGAATATTACATGCAATCAATAAAACAAGGATTGTACATAGAACAATATCAGACCTCTGAAAAGTAGAAGCATGCATATGTACTCAGTACTTGGTTTGGGCCCCTTTTGCAGCAATTATTGCCTCAACATGGAGTGGCATGGAAGCTATCAGCCTGTGGCACTGGTGAGGTGTTATGGAAGACTAGGATGCTTCAATAGCAGCCTTCAGCTCTTCTGCATTGTTCGGTCACATGTCTCTCATCTTCCTCTTGGCAATGCCCCCTAGATTCTCTATGGGGTTCAGGTCAGGCAAGTTTGCCAGCCAATCAAGCACAGTAATCCCACAGTCATTGAACCATGTTTTGGTGCTTTTGGCAGTGTGGGCAGGTGCCAAGTCCTGCTGGAAAATGAAGTCAGCATCCCCATAAAGCTTGTCTGAAGAAGGAAGCATGAAGTGCTCCAAAATCTCCTGGTAGACAGCTGCATTGACCCTGGACTTAATGAAGCACAGTGGACCAACACCAGCAGATGATATGGCTCCCCAAATCAACACAGACTGTGGAAACTTCACACTGGACTTCAGGCATCTTGCAATGTGTGCCTCTCCATTCTTCCTCCAGACTCTGGGTTCTTGGTTTCCAAATGAGATGCATGTTGCTCTCATCAGAAAAGAGGAATTTGGACCACTGAGCAACAGACCACTTCTGTTTTTCTTTAGCCCAGGTTAGATGCTTCTGATGTTGTTTGTTCTTCAGGAGCGGCTTGACAAGAAGAATACAACATTTGAAGCCCATGTCCAGGATCCGTCTCTGTGTGGTGGCTCTTGATGCACTGACTCCACCCTCAGTCCACTTCTTGTGAAAGTTCCCAGCACTTTTGAATGGCCTATTCCTGACAATCCTCTCCAGGCTGCGGTCATCCCTGCTGCTTGTGCATCTTTTTCTTCCACATTTTTCCCTTCCACATAACTTTCTATTAATGTGCTTTGATACAGCACTTTGGGAACATCCAACTTCTTTTGCAGTTACCTTTTGAGGCTTTCCCTCCTTAGAGAGGGTGTCATTGATGGTTTTCTGCACAACTGTCAGGTCAGCAGTCTTTCCCATGATTGTGATTTCTACTGAACCTGGCTGAGAGACTATTTAAAGGCTCAGGAACCCTTTGCAGGGTTATAGCTTAATTAGCTGATTAGAGTGGGACAGTTTGAGCCTAGAATATTGAATCTTTTCACAATATTCTAATTTTCTGAGATTGTGGATTTGGGGTTTTCATGAACTATAAGACATAATCATCTCAATTATGACACATCACGGCTTGAACTATCTTGCTTTGCATGTAATGAGTCTATCTCATATATTAGGTTCACCATTTAAGTTGCATTACTGAAATAAATGAACTTTTGCACAATATTCTAATTTTTCGAGTTTCACCTGTATCTTGTATACCAGTCATACTTGTCCTTCAACCAAGCGGGCCTTCTTACAGTCACATATGCTTGGTCACTTCATATGTTGACTACTGCAATATGTTCTACAATATATAAATATAAAATGGCTGCCCTTGAAGACCCTTTAGAAGTTGCAATAGATCCAGAATACAGTGACAATTTCTCCCCATCCTGTACAGGTCGGCACAGTCAATATATTTTAGGTCCCTTACTGTATCTAGACAAACCCAGAAAGCATGTTTTCTCTGTTGCAGCACCTGGCCCTGGGAGCAGCATCTCTTTCTGAAGATTCAAACTGTCTTTTACAAAAACCTTGAAAACCTGGATCTTTCCCCAGGCCTTTGACTAGGCTGGCTAAAAGACCCCTTTAGGTATTGCATGGGAAGCAGAACTTTATTCTTCCATCTTGTTCTTTCTTTTTATTGGGTAAGCAGCCCTGCCTGCCTGCCTGTCTATCTGCCTGCCTGCCTACCTACCGACCTACCTATTTATTGATCCATCTATTGATCAATCGATCTATTGATCTATCATCATCATCGATCTACCATCATCATTGAACTATCGATTATCTATCTCTATCTATCTATCTATCTATCTATCTATCTATCTATCTATATCTATCTATCTATCTATCTATCTATCTATCTATCTATCTATCTATCTATCTATCATCTATTTTTTACTTTCCATTCATTATCTTCTATAAAACCTCTAGTACAAGCTGCCCAAATCAAATGGGTGATCCTCTGTAACACATAGAATTAAAATATTTTTTTAAAAAAAAACATCCTTACAACATTAAACATATACAATATATAAATATAAAATGGCAACCACACAACATAAGAGAACAACCAAAGGGGAACTCTTCACTCAACTGGTCTCTAAGACTTGAGATAAAAGATAAGTCCTAAGACATTTGCAAAGGTGAGCAAACTTGGGGCCTATTGTATACATATGCAAAGATACATACATATACATATATACCGACAGAATGCCCGGGGTCTCTATCTTCCCCTCTATTCTTCTTAAGCAATTTTAGACAGATTGCAGCAGTTTCAGAATGCCGCATTTTTTATGTGGACTAAACATTGTTCTAAAAATGCCCGCAACATGATTTACTGACTTTTTCAGAATAACATA
The DNA here is from genome assembly GCF_900518735.1 of Pseudonaja textilis. The sequence continues at coordinate 22,020,041 of NW_020769312.1, read as the reverse complement.
AATACACAGAAAAAAACTAAGCCTGCCCTGTGAATTTTAAGAAGTTGCATTTTTCCCCCCATGCTCATTCCCTAGTAACTTTGAAAGGATATTGTATAGAAAAACAAGATACATGGGACATTTTTTCCCCATACAATTATATAACAGAATGTCATGAGATAGTGTCGCTTCTCAGGCATTTATTTATTTGTTTGTTTGTTTGTTTATTTATTTATAGAAATACTTTTATTTTATTTATTTATTTATTTATTTGTCAAACATGTACAAGATAACAAGTATCGGTATGAACATAAACATGAACAAAGGAAGTAAATACAGATAAATGGGGACAGTAAGGCAGGAATGGTAGGCATGCTGGTGTGCTTATGCATGCCCCCTTTAAGGACCTCTTAAGAATGGGGTGAGGTCCACAGTAGACAGTTTGAGGTTGAAGCTGTGAGGGGTTGAGGCTCTAACAATGGAGTTGGGTAGGGTGTTCCAGGTGTTGACCACTCTGTTGCTGAAGTTGTAATTTCTGCAATCGAGTTTGGAGCGGTTTACCTTAAATTTGTATCAGTTGTTTAACCGTGTATTTATTGTGATTAAAGCTGAAGAAGTCATTGATGGGCAAGATGTTATAGCAGTCAATTTTGTGAACGATGCTTAGATCAGATCACAGGTGGTGCAGTTCAAGATTGTCCAAGCCCAGAATTTCAAGCCTGGAGGCATAGAGAATACGATTGTGAGTAGAGGAGTAGAATACTCTTCTCGAGAAATACCTTTGAACCTGCTCAATCATTTTAATGTCCAATATACAGTGTAGGTTCCAGGAGGATGAGCTGTATTTGAGAATTGATTTGGCAAAGGTTTTATATGCCTTGGTTAGCAATTCAATGTTACCGGAGAAGAAACTTCGCAAAATAAGCTTAACAACTCTTAAAGCCTATTTGGCAATGCTGTTACAGTGAGTTCTGGGGCTTAGATTGTTTGAGATGAGTACTCCTAGGTCCTTGACAGAGTGAGGGTTGTCTATGAGATCATTTCCACCCAACTTGTATTTGGTGTTCTGCTTTTTTATTGCCAAAATGTAGGACAGAGCATTTATTAGTTGAAATTTGGAGTTGCCAGTTAGGTGACCATTCTGACACATAGTCAAGGTCGCTTTGTAGGGCAGCAGCATTGTCAGTAGTGTAAAATAATTTTATGTCATTGGCAAAGAGGATGCAGCTGCTTTTAATATGATCACATGGGTCATTTGATCCTGCACGACAGACATTATGTTTTAGAGCTGGTGATAGCCAAATTGGATCCTTTTGGAACAATTCTAGGGCTTCCTGAAGTAAAGCATGTAAAGTTTCTAAACGGAATAGTTGTGTCAATGACAAGACTTTGCTGTTTGTGCTCTAGCAGTTTGGAGTGCAGAGGAAAAAAAGACATTCATTGGTTTTATGACCTACTTTTCCTTTAATTATTGACCCCCTGTCTTCTGATCATAGGGCTTTTTAATTTCACAGCTTTGGGAAATGGGTGGTGAGATTTATATTGTGCTTTTCTTCTGCACTTTTATTTGTGGGTTCAACCTGTGGAGGTAGCCTTCTGAAGGACAGTTCCATCACAAAGCAATGGAAATCACGAAACGTGGCATTTTGTCATGCATCAGAAGGAATCTGAAGCCTCTTTTTTTTTTTTCTGAGTGGATCTAGGCTGTCTTCCAAAGTGCCAGTCAGGAGCAAAACCAAATTGCAAACTAGCCCAGAATTTGTGAAAGGTGTAAGATCAGGTTTAGGAAGAATATTTTGAAAGGCATTCAGTTTCCTAATCATAGAGAACAAAAGCTCTTCCTAAGCCAGCCCTTGTAGAAATTCAGTTTCAGTGAAATGGGCTATATTTTCAGTGTATTTATATCTTTAAAAAAATAATGGAGTAATCCAGGGCTTTCATTTTACCTTTTCTTGATCAGTTTACAATAGGGTCATCATTTACATAGGACTTTATTTAGATTTGCCAATTTGGAATCCTTGGTCCCATTTTTTTTGAAAAAAAGGACTGTGGACCATTGACTAAACATTAGCACTGACTTTCTGGAGAACTGATGGCATTGTCATCATCAGCTATTCAGTCATGTCTGGCCCTCAGCCACACTATGGATCAGCACTCTCCATGCCCGTCTGTCTTGCACTGCCTCTTTCAGATCCGCCATGGTGATCCCATCATCCTTTTTAGTGCCCAGCCAGCAAGTACAAGGTCAGCCTCTTCTCTATCTGCTGATCATTCCCAGTATGATAGAGAACTTATGAAGAGTAGATAAACTCAGAACCTGTGAGTTATGTTATGTTATAAGAGTTGTGGTGGCATAGTGGTTAGAATGCAATGTTGCAGGCTAACTCACTGCTCACTGCTAGGAGTTTGATTCTCACCAGCTCAAGGTTGACTCAGCCTTCCATCATTCCAAGGTCAGTAAAATTAGGACCCTGATTGTTAGGGGAAATATGCTGACTCTGTAAAACCACTTAGAGAGGGCTGTAAAGCACTATAAAACAGTATATAAGTCTAAGTGCTATTGTGATTATGTTGCTCCCAAGAATCTGAAGAAATCTGTGCACATAGATCATGGATTTTTTTTTTCTGAATAAAGGTTTGCACTTACTGTGATGGGCACCATACACCCAAAAGGAATGGACGAAGGCTACTCTTGTTTTCATTTTACCTATATGTCATAAAAACTAAAAGCAGTAAACAAATTTAATAATAATGTGGAATGAATGATATGATATTAAAACCTGCAACATTTGTTAGGTCACAGCAACGCATATAAAAGGTTGTTTGGACCTCTAGGCCTGAAGTTGTGCAGCCTTATCTTGCGTAAATGGTACAAGATCTCGCCAACTCACATGACCGGCAACAGCCTGTCCATTTTTGCCCATGCTGAGAAAAAGACTGGGGAAAAAAAAGATTATGCTGACAAATTGCAGAAAGACTCTGCATAAGCATTTGCTCAGTGTCACTGAACAGCCTCTTTAGCTGCCTGGCTTTCAAGATTGGCTCTGTGCTGTGTGCTGAGTCAGGAACCGCACACTTCCCTGGAGCCTGAAAAGATCAGTCTTCGGCATGTAAAACAAGAAAGAAGGGAGGGAAAAAAAAGGAAGGAATTATTTGTACCCTTGTTTAATTTGCTTAACTTTATTTTACAGGGGCCTGTGTGTGTGTGTGTGTGTGTGTGTGTGTGT